>CM059194.1:49416784-49813598 GCA_030323885.1 Branchipolynoe longqiensis
GGGTTGGCTTCAGCCAGCGCTTCATTGTTGTTACCTATAGGGAATCATGGGTTGAGGAATAAACCACTTAATCACACATACACCAGTTTGATTGATCACTGATGGTTTAACATCGTGTCAGAAGCAAGGGCCATTTTCGTGGTGAAAAGCTAGTGCTATCTATTCTGTCAGTCTTGCCAATCATATTCACAAGCCTACATTGCAATTTACATGAAATTCTGAAATTGTCAGTTCCATGTCTAATAAATAGCAGAAACAATCTCTGATGCAATTTTGAAGTGGTTAGACTTGCGTCAACTGACAGTGAAATCTAACTCACAAAATAAAGCCAAAGTAGGGCAAGGACTAGTTACCTCAGTGTTATAATAATGCGATTGAGTGGGATATCAGGTTATGGTCACTAGATGGCCTCCCAGTGCAACACCCATGATTAAGTCACCATGAGTGTGCACTGTTATAAGTTGATACCACGAGAGCCATCCTGATGTACCCGCAGATGGTGCTAGGACTTAGTAGGAGGTAACAGTCCACTCACTTACTCACTCACTCACTCACTCACTCACTCACTCTCACTCTTACTCACCTATTGCACACATAATATGTAATATGCGGTTTCAACCACCAGCCCATCCTTTGAGATCAGTGAATTAACAAATAATGTATTATGGATGACAGCACATTGTAAAATCCGACCCTCTATCTGGCTCTCACTCCTTCGTGGCTGTGACTTGGGTCAGCTTCACAATATTGTTGTTTTGTTTCGTGGTAGACAATGCTCCAGGATGCAGCATGCTAATGTTTTGTTTCTTTGTTGTTGTTTTACGTCCTAGCAACATTGAAGGTCAATCAGGACGGGTACTGACTTGTGACAGTGCGCATTTATGACGACTTTATAGTGCTGCCACACTGGAAGACCAGACCACCAGCATCATGACCTGATATTCCACTCAGTCACATTATCCTGACACTGAACCAACCAGTCCTTGCCATATCCTAATAATGCCGAGTGCCAGGCTAGGAAGCGACAAGTATACATTTTTAAGTCATTGGTTTGACTCGACCAGGGTTCGAACCCATGACCCCACGATGTACCAACACGGGAGACGGATGCTCTAACTCATTCGGCCATCCTGTCTGGTCCAATGGCTAAAGTTGTAGGTAGCAGCTCACAGTGCAGCATGCTCGATGGAAAAGGTCTTGTAGATGATTTCTACCACCGACTTACCGCCGCTGTCAGTGAAAGAACTAACATGGCCAGAAGAGGGTGCAGCATGCTCTTTAGAAAATGCCTTATAGAGGATTTCCACCAGCGACCTGCCCTGTGATGTCAGCAGTGGTCAGTGGGAAGAACTAATGTGGGTAGCAGTTCACTACGCATGCTCCAGAGAAAAGGCCTATTGCACATTGTACACCCTCCCGACAGTGCACGCCCAGTGTCTCCCCCCCCACCACACACACACCCACACACACATCCCACCCTCCTCACCCCCATCCCACCCCCACACACTATGCATAGTCCACTCCAGCACACCAAATATTCACCCCAATAAAGCTCTCATCTCACAGACCAACTGAAATGATATCACACTCTCAGCACACACACATATCTCACCCGGCCCAATAACTAGAACCCCACCCCACACCCCTACACCCGCACACCCCACACCCAGTCCCATCCACTCACACACACACACACCAGCCCCCACCCACCCCAATGTTGGCTCTCACACTTCCACAACTCTCACCACTCAATCACACCCATTGCCACACTATCAGTACCACTCGCCATCCTCCTCCGCCCCCCCCCCCCCCAAACCTTCTTCAACCCCCACATCCGTTACCCATTCTCACTCCGTCACCTATCTCATCCGATGTCTGCCCGCCCCCCCCCCCCCCCCCCCCACCCCACACACACTCCCAATCCCAACCCCACCTCCCACTCCGTTCCGACACCCTCCCTCGTCAACCCACCGACTCCCCCCTCCCCCTCCTACTCCCCCTTCACCCCCCTTCGACATCCAAGCAGCCCATGCGCCTTTTAGCTCCAGGGGCCTTCCCAATCCCAGCCCCCTCCCCAGCTCCCTCCCAGCCCCTCTCTCATCCCAAGCCCCTTCTCCAACCCCTCCCCAATCCCCTCCACCATCCCTCAACTCCTCTCCCAGGCCCTCCCCACTCCCTCCCCCACCCACAACTCCAGCTTCTCCATCATTCCCTCCCCAGTCCTTCTCCTACCATCTCGCCAAGCTCCTCCCCACCCCCTTCCTACCCAAGCCTCTCCACCAGCCCCTCCCCAACCCCCTCCACCACCCCTCCCCAACCCCACCCTCCAGCCCCTCGACCCTTTGTGGCCCTAATCGTATCAAGACGCTGTAAGGTGCCATACAATCCTTGCACACAAGCACCACCGTGTCAAGATGAAAAGCACCAGTTTACATTATAGGCAGCCGTGTCTGTGGTTGTGTGTCAGTGTGTGCCCGCCGGCTTATGGGGGTGTTTTTAACGTTGCATTTTCCGATGGTTTGGGGTTTCTATAAAAAAATTAAAAAAAGATAAATATATTAGGTTGATCACTACAATCTACCGTACTTAGGTGTGAAGTAACTAAGTACGGTAACTAAGTAACTTTTATTTCAACTAGCTAACACTGGGATATATTTGAAATGCAAACATGTAGAATTAATTTCAGCATGCATGTCAAAACTCTGACACCATAGCCTTCGCCAGTAACATGTTCTATTAAATTGACTTAGTAATAGCATTCCCTTCTGTGCAACAAGAAATACTTAATAAGTTCACTAAATTGTATAATGTAGAATCAAATCTAGATAAATGTCTTTGCTTCTAAAATTTGAAGCTTTGATCGGATTATGCAGCTTTTAATGTAAGGTGTGATTATAAAGAGTGGAACTATGCGTGTGACTGGTGACGGTGTAGAGCCTGGTGTGTTGGTGCTGAGCTTATTGTACTGGTGCTTTTAAAGTTGAACAGTCCGATAGTTTTGAGTCTCTGCCACATTCTCTTGGATAAATCTATTAGGTTAATCCTTATAATTGTCATGGGGTGATGAAAATGGGAAATATTGTGCCTAGAGCAGGACTCGAAGCCACATCTCTTTGCATTCCGGGCCAGTATCACTACACTACCCACGCCTACCTGTCTATGTGGTTACTTGCCTGAGAGGTCATTGCAGACTACTACACTCGTCCCCTTGGAATTGTAAGTCTTTTAATGTTTACAATTAATACAGGCAATGCACTCATACATGCATACACAATGTAGGTTCAACAACCATACAGCGCATAGCTTGTACAGGATCATGGTCACAGAAACCAGTTGTAAAGTTTGACCCCTATCTTCATGGCTGTTTCCTGGGTCAACTTCACAGATTCTTATTATGTCGCTGTAGACTGTGCCCCTGCATAGTCTATGCTGCTCATGGTCGCCATAGTGAGTCCCCTCCACAAAGAACGAAGAACACCATAGTCTTCAGTGCTGAGAAAGGAAGTGTCTTTTAATGGTCATTTACCCAGTATATATTCAAACTCCCACCCACGCATCTATCCACAAAGCTCTGGGATGTGGCTGACACGACATGCCCACACACGTCATTGTGTCGGAGGGCAGTCACGCATTCTGGGTATCTCTGATGACACCAACCAACTTTCCTTAATGTATAGATACAACCTTTATCTGGCAGGCTACTCAGTGTTTCCCAGTATAGGGTGTGTGTGCCTGTTGGGAGTTCCCCGTCATTCAATACCCATAAACCTGTCCACCACAACCCACACACACATCTGATTCCCACTGCACCCACGTCCTTCTGGAGGCTTTAGAACCCAGCTGATGGGTTACTCAGATCCGGGTTAGCGGGTTCACACAACACAATGGAGTCTCTATAGACTTTATACATTTGAACATATATGGTATGGATTCTGTGCACATATTATTATAAATCAAATTAAAACTAAAGACATTACTGGGGCTGTCTTTACACAGTGTCATTGGGGTGATGAAAATGTGAAATATTGCTCCTAGACCAGGACTCGAACCCACATCTCTTTGCATTCCAGGCCAATGTGCTAACCATTACACCACCTAGGCTCCCTGATATCACCCCACTGCCCACACCTACCTGCCTATGTGGTTACTTGCCTGAGAGCTCAGTGCAGACTACTACACTCGTCCCCCTGGAATTGTAAGTCTTTTAATGCTTACAATTATATACATACAGGCAATGCGCTAATACATACATACACAAGGTAGGTTCAACAACCATACAGCGCATAGCTTGTACAGGACCATGGTCACGGAAACCAGTGTCATGGGGGTGATGAAAATGTGAAATATTGCTCCTAGACCTGGACTCGAACCCACATCTCTTTGCATTCCAGGGCAGTGTGCTAACCATTACACCACCTAGGCTCCCTGATATCACCACACTACCCACACCTACCTGTCTATGTGGTTACTTGCCTGAGAGGCCAATGCAGACTACTACATAATCTACTTTACTTTAATTTTGGGTAACTTTTATTTTGAAAGACTTAACTTTGGAGTTATTTAAAATGAAAATTGGTGTAATTAATTTTGGCGTGCATGTCGAAATGCTGAACATCATTGGCATCAGCAGTGACATAACCATATGATGACAGTGTGTTTGTGTTGCAGTTATGATCGTACTTGCAATGTTGGGTGTGACTGTAAAACCTGAAACTGTAGCTGTGAGAAGTAAAGATTGATTGATTGGTGGTTGCTTTATACCCCAGTCACACGAGGCCTGCGTTCGCTAACGATCGATTCGCGACGTCAAAACCTCCTCCTTGCGCCCTCCTTATGCCCTGATTGAGTGCTGTCACCATGAGGATGCCAACCTCCCGGTGTCCATTTCGGGAATTTTGGACGCAAGGAGGTTGCTGCTGCTGCACGTGCAACCTCCTTACGCCCTGTTCCGGTGGCGCAATTCAAAATGGTTGGCGCCCTGGCACTGCCCTGGCGCCGCCCTGGCGCCGCCCTGGCGCCGCCCTGGCGCCGCCCTGGCGCCACCCTGGCGCCGCCCTGGCGCCGCCCTGGCGCCGCCCTGGCGCCGCCCTGGTGCCACCCTGGGTTGGTGCTAACACATGCGATGCTGCAGTCACATGTGGTCGGTCCCGACCTGGCGCCGACATGGCGCCTACAACGTATTTGAATCAGTGGATCGAATGGAATGCTGGGTGGTTGGCGTCCTTTTGGGCATAGGGAGGTTGGCGGCGTGTGACTGGGGTATTACGTATGACTGGCTCTCATCGTGTCTCTCTCGTGTGACTGGGGTTACGCCGTGTCGGCAGCATAGGCCATATTCACGGCGAGAGAAGTAAAGGTGTGGTACATAGTGTGTTGGTGATGTAGATGGTTGGTTGGTTCTTAGAGTTTTATATCCTGGCAAACCTCTAAGGTCATACCAGGATAGCTACCGACTTGTGACAGTGCGCACTCATGGTGACTGTATAGTGCTGCCCCACTGTGAAATCAGGCCTCCGGCACCATGACCCGATATCCCACTCAGTCACATTATCCTAACACTGAGCTAACCAGCCCGTGCCCTATGCTATTAATGCAGAGCACCAGGCTAGGAAGCGACAAATATCAATTTGATAAGTCATTGTTTTGATTCGAACGGGAACCGAACTCCCGATCTCCCACACGCGAGGCCTGTGCTCTACCGATTCGGCCACTGCGGCCGGTGAGTTAAACCAACGACTTATAAAATTGATACTTGTCACTGCCTAGCCTGGGTCCTGGCATTAATAGGGTTGGACAAATACTGGTTAGCACAGTGTCAGGATAATCTGACTGAGTGGGATATCGGATAATGGTGCTGGTGGCCTGGTCAGGCAGTGGGAAAGCGCTATAATGTTGCCATGACGTTCGGCACGCCGACCTTCCGCACGCGAGGCCTGCGCTCTACCGATTCGCCCACCACGCCCGGTATGTGGTGTAGATATGATGGTATTTGTTGGGTGTGACTATAAAGACTGAAGCTGTGGGCGTGACAAGTAAAGGTGTGACGTGGAGGAGGCGTGTGTGGGTTGGTGTGTGTGTGGTGGTGGGGGGGGGGGGGGCTAGTTTGGGCCTAGTCGAGTCGAGTTGGCATGGTTCAAGTGGACAGATATATGTGAGAGGAAACCTCACGCATCTCCATGGTAACTTCTCTCCAACCTCGTTGAGCAGGGAACAGCAGTTCCGCTAACAGTGTTCCAGCTCAATCACTGATTAGTCGCGTCGATGGTCGGCGATGTGTTAACAGCGGTTCCGGGTAGTAACTACTGCTGAGCTTGGGATGAGATTGGTGGTGTTGGTGGTGGTGAGTAAAGAGGATGGGTTGGGGTTCCATGATAAACCGGCTTTTGTAAATTTATATATATTTTTTAAACAATCTT
Organism: Branchipolynoe longqiensis; assembly: GCA_030323885.1. Lineage (NCBI taxonomy): Eukaryota > Metazoa > Annelida > Polychaeta > Phyllodocida > Polynoidae > Branchipolynoe > Branchipolynoe longqiensis. The sequence continues at coordinate 49,423,201 of CM059194.1, forward strand.
TTTTAAAACAAGATGGCTTATTTACCATGTGCTTAGCGAATACATCGCATCGCGGCTTGTTTTCATCGCAATAGCTTTATTACCTCAGCAAACCATGCATTTATTTGTACGCGGTCTGAACCTACCTAGTCTTGTTCCCGATCAAGGGTCCATGCAGTCGTTGTCGCGTAGTTTGATGCTGGCTTATAATGGTTGGGTGATGGAGGGAGGCGGAAGGAACGCGAGTGAGTATAGGAGAAAGAGGAAGAGGAGGAGGAGGAGGGCTGGGTATGGTAGGAGGAGGAAGGAAGGGGAGGTAGAGAGGGGGCTAGGTAGGCCTGGGGGGTAGGAGATGCCGATCGGGGTTATCGTGGGAGAAGGTGGGGGGGGGGGGGTTAGGGAGGTGGGAGGGGGGTATTGTGTGTGTAGCCGCTGGGCAGTGGGAAGTGAGAAGCTGGGCCGCGGGGCGGAGCCTCTCTCTGAGATCTCCCCTTTGACTGTAATAGCCTTGCCATGGAGTGGCCGAATAGGTACAGGAATGATAAATCTAATTTGTAGGTGTTGGTCGGCCACCGAGTGTTGAAATATCCGGCGCACATTGATTCACGTATTGATTAGTTCACGCTCCAGCGGCCAGGTGCCGCGCCGCATGTCTGATGGATGAGCCGAGAGTCCTGGTTGGCTGCACGTGGCCAAGCGTTGGTAATTTATTCAAAATGGCGGCCATGTATTAAAGCGGTTAGACTTAGAGCGCCCCCGCTCGGACAGTGGCTAAAGCACGCTTAAACCTTGCGTCACGTGGGCAATGGTTTCCATGGTTTCCTACACTTTGCGCGGGACTGTGCTGAAACATCGCCTGCATTTAAAGGGGCATAGTCCGATGGTTTTGAGTTTCTATCATTTTCTGAGATAAATATATTAGGTTCATCAGATTTTAAAGGGCTACCTTTTTAGATATATGACATGTAACCATGCAAAATTAATTTTGGCAAGCATGCCAAAACTCTGACACCATAGGCTTCTGCAGTAAGAGGTTCTATTCAATTGCATCAGTATTCTGTTCTGAGTGGTGACAAATGTTTGATAAGTGCATCAGTATCTAAGTCAGATATGTAGAATAGAATCTAGATGATTGTTTTGGTTCCGAAAATTGTATGTTTTAATCGGACTATGCAGCTTTAATCAAATACTGATTCCATCCACACTCGCGCCATCTTGAATCGAAAATGAGGTCAGTTGCACAACTGATCCTTAGCAAAACCCTAGCAATGCTGTGGTTCTATTGTTGTGTGCTTGGATGCAAAAATGGATCAGGTATTACAAATGTTATTTCGAATATGTTTTCAGGTATTTCCGTACAAAGGATATATAGATAAAGAAAGATTCCAGCCACGGAGGGCGAACATTGGATTAATTGCAGATCTCTCAGCACTGTGTAGGAAAAGTTTGCCAGTAATTGCAGCTGTGCTGGTGAGTGTGTCTGCACCTCCAGTGGTTCACCAGACACTTAGTGAAATCGCAGATTTATCAGCATTGGCGTCGATTGGATTCGAAAGCGAGGCTACATGCCATCAACGGTTGTACCAACCAAGTGTGGGATCAGTCAACACGACACTACACTTCACACCAGTGCCCATAACGGAGAGAAAACAGATGATATAAGTAAAATAATATGAATAAGCAATGCTTAGGATCGACCCACCGATATAACTGCAGCAAAGCATTACAATTATGCTTTTTTTTTTACTCCACTCGCAGTGTTCAATTTGAAATTCTATCAACTCGGGTGACCCGAATACGGCTGTCGTTTCCGCGGAGTAAACTATTAATATTTCATTTGTGCATCCATGTTTATGCCAAATTGTTATTTATTTCTTTTAATTTTGAATAAACTCTAAGTTTTGAACTGCACGTATCGGCAAATTCTATGGCAGCGGGCATTTGTTTTGATATATTATTAACCAATAGCTGAGGTCCACCCTGCTTGCTGCTGACCGAAGTTCGATGAGCGATTTCCGTTTCCGTTTGCTGGATTTGGATTATTCTGTTATTCATAGACACGATTTTACCCATAGAGGCCTATTTCCGTTTCCGGTTGCTGGACTTTGACGAAATCCTGTGTGGGTATTGTTTATGTATATATTGTTTAAGCATATTTGCTATATAATGTACACATGTTAGTCCTAAGCCTCCCCAGAGGGTGAGTCGGTATAAAAGTTTAATGTACCAGGAGAGAAAATCGTCATATATATGTTGTATTCTGAAATAAAGTTACTGAATTGAATTGAATAATTAGTGAAACTGTGTGGCTTTCCTAGACACCAGGGCCCGTATGCACCAAGTTGTGCTAGTCGTAACCGGAGCTAGGCGCTCACTCCGGTCAGCTAGCTCCGGGTACCAGGGGTTCCGCGAAAAATATAAACTGGTATGCGCCAATGTTTTAGCCGGGACGGATAGTTGACCGTGAGTTTATTTATAGATTTGGGAATATCCTCCAGTCGACGATATGAATAACGCCGCCAATTCGGCGGCAATGTTAATATCGGTTCCCATTTAGGGTTAATTTGATAAGATTTCACTTATTGCGTATGTAATTCTGTTAAATATGACAGCATTGAATAGATTTGGGTGCGGCGGCCATTTTTAGTTGACGTTGGACAGTATGGATATCGACGTCGAAGTGGCAGCGGCGATTTGTTTACTTTACATTCGTCGATTCGAAAATATTAATATCGCTGCCTTTGCAGTAGCAGCGTTAATATCGGTTCGCATTTAGGGTTAATTTGACCAAATTTCACTTATTCCGTATGTAAATCTGTCAAATATGATCGCATTGAATAGATTGAGACCCACAAACGCACACTAACCACCCTGGCTAGCAGTTAAACCTGATTTGAAACTGGGGTACCTTAGCCTAGGCTACGGTCCGCGGTTAGCGCTGGCGCATACCAATTTTCCACATTTAGCCGTGTGGAGATACCCAAACCGCGGTTAAGGCCCTAACTCCGATTGGTGCATATGGCCCCAGGTGGTAATTTAATAGGATCAAACGACAATATCTGATTAGCAGTGAATCGATTAAAGAGGGGTGGTTATGGGGATACTAGGATAAGCCTGGTTATAGAAAGAAAGGAGCATGGGTATATTGGTTGGTTGTTGGAGTTTTACATTCTGGCAACATCTAAGGTCATATCAGGAGGGGTACCGACTTATAAAATGGCTTTTGTAAAATGGCTAAAGCTCGAATATTTGGTTGTGTAGGGAGGCTATAGTGAAATCAATACAGCAAAGAGAAAGGAAGAGTATAAAGTGTAAAGAAGAAGAGAGAGTCAAGCCCTCTGGTTTATTATTTATATGGTTACATGGGTTCATTGTAGAGTATAACCCCACCACTTTCCCCCAATGGGAAACAAGCATTCTTGGTCCTACCAATAGGGATCCAGCATTCCTGGTCCCCATGGCTACCAGTGGTCTGCCCACCGCCACCAAGCTGTATGGCCACCACCAACCTTGACCTTTGAGTGTGGTGATCCCTATCCCAGCAGAGGGGGTAGGCCCTGAGTGTCCTCATGCACACCCAGACCTGCCAGCACCACTATGTCTATTTACATCCCACTCAGGCACCACCAGCCCTTACATATATATCTATATATATACATACATGCGATGGTCACATACACCGATCAGTAATAGAACATTTGCCTTCCCCCCTATGACGTATATCAGAATACTCTACACATTGATAGCTTTTAAAGGCCATTAGTAAACATTTTGAACTCAATATGCCATTTTACTGGCAGTTCAAATATAATTTCTGAAACTGAATGTTGAAAATGCTATCATTAACTAATTATGAATCTCTACCTGCAGATATGTGATATTTAGAATATAATTGTCTACATATTCCTGGGTTGTCAAAGAGATTATTACTGATATAATTGTCCATATATTTCTGCATTGTTGAAGAGATTATTGATGATATAATTGTCCATATATTTCCGGATTGCCAAAGAGATTATTAATGATATAATTGTCTCCATATTCCTGGATTGTCAAAGAGATTATTATTGATATAATGTTTATTTATTCCTGGATTGTCAAAAAGATTATTAATGACATAATTGTTGATATATTCCTAGATTGTCATAGAGATTATTAATGATATAATGTTTATTTATTCCTGGATTGTCAAAGAGATTATTAATGACATAATTTTTTATATATTCCTAGATTGTCAAAAATATTATTAACCAGACGGGATGGCCACATGAGTTAGAGCGTCCATCTCCCGTGTTGGTAGATCATGGGTTCAAACCCTGGTCAAGTCAAACCAATGACTTAAAAATTGATAATTTGTCGCTTCCTAGCCAGGTGCTTGGCATTACTAGGATAGGGCAAGGAGAAGTGGGATGAGGAAGACCAATCGTCCACCATTGAAATTTCCCCTGCTTAAACAACTAATGTACCAAAAAAAAAGGAAAAAAAAGAAGATATAATTGTCTATATATTCCTGTATTGTCGATGAAATCATTAATGATATATATGTCAGTGATGATGCTAACTTACCTGGAATGCTTCACTGTATCATTCATCTCAAAATGCGTTGCATCGGGTTCAAAGTGAATTCCGTAGGTTAGAACCAGATGCAAAGTACTTTGCATGTATTGGTTTATGCCAATTAAATTGATCAGTGGTTGTTTTAGTTGAGTCGACAGCAAAGGCGGGTTTATACCATAAACTACATCAATGCTTTAATGACTGAAAAAAACAACAACAAAAAAGACACTTAATTTTCAGCGCTCAGACCTGCTCTTCCAACTGATGGCGTAGCCAGGTGTCTTTTATGAATAAACTAACCACTGCTATTCTAGACAGATGTTATTATTTCTAGCCTAGACAGATAATAAACATGTATTATCTAGCAGACTAACACTCTGACCACTAGTACTAATAAGTAGTCAGGTGCCTAATCGCCAAGGGCTACGGGCAGGATACGGTATTCTTTCATGGGAAGTTGATGAGAGCGAATTATAATATAAATCCTCTTCGGAGTTCAAACCCCCACCCCATCAAACAAAACCACTTTTGTGATTAGCAGGCAGTGAAGTTTCAAATCACCATTCAGAGACTTCATTCGCATCCACGCCACATTGACGCGCGCTAATTGCACGAGACTCTACGCCACGCGCGTCTGATGTCATCGGGCGGAGTTAGCCGCAGATTAGCCAATCACAGGGCGCGCCGAGCGTAACGCCGGAGCCCCCGGATGTGCTAATTTTGATCTGGCCGGCCAAGGGCATCCATCTCCCGGGAATATACGGCCCAACTGCTGAGCCTGCCATAGACGGCGCATGACGCTTAATGACTGAACCCAGGTGACCCCTCTGATCTCTACGACCGTCACCTTGCAGGGTCACGACCTTGACCCGCCCTTCAGACGGGCGTTCCAGTGACGCGCGTGTGTTGGTCAGTGCCAGCAGGTGGAGAAGGGCGCGCGGTGGTCAATTTAGGCGATTGCGCACTGGTCGGTGGGATCAGTGACTGTCAGAGGCCGAGCTAAAGCTGTCCCCCAGGGCAAGCTTAGCCCCATTTCTATGACTGTCCTTCTTAGGGTTTTTCCACCACACGTCCTAAGAAATGTTCGCTCCTACTTTATTCCCGGCTGGTTTTCTCTCTGTCCTGTTTGTCTCTCTGGCTAACTGTCTATCTGTCTATCTCTCACGCGCTCATTTAATTTTAAACTAACTAAATGCTCTCTCCTTCCTCATTATTGCTTAGATTTATCTGTGTATTTGTGTTTCTGTCTGCGGTTGCATCGGATTCCATAAAGCTCACTCTCTCTGTCACTCTCTCTTTCTCTCTGACTCACAGAAATATCATGTCCTAGTCCTACTCCTGTCTGTCTGCCTGTCTGCTTTTCTCTCTCACTCTGTCTCTCCAATTTCATTCCCGGTTAATTTTCTCCTCTCTCTCTCTCGTTCTCTCTCTCTAGAGCTTTCTTTCTCTCGCTCTGTCACTGTCTCTCTCTTTTGCGCCTATCTCGAAATATTCCCTCCTTAAATCTTTAGATCAGTTAGATCTTTCTGTATGTCTGTTTCCCAGTTTCTCTATTCTGCTTTCTCATTACGAAATGTTCTATTTTATTACGGTCAGTTTACCCTCTCCTATCTTTCTCAACATATCGCCCCATCTCTCCTGCCCCGTTCTCTCGTCTTCCTCGCTCTCTCCCTTTCTTTCCCTCCCTCTCTCTCCATCACTCTTGTTCTACCGCTCTCTCTCTCGCTCTCTCAGTTTCTCTCGCCCTCTATAGCTCTCTCACAGAATTGTCATCCTTTACCCCATTCTCAATTAGACTCTGTATATTTGTGCCTTTACCAAGAAAAAAAAAGTGGGAATCGACCTGAATCTAGAGACCATCTAATATTTAATTCAAGTTGCATAAACCGATGAAAGCAAAATAGTTTCCAAACCAAAACGCTGGTCTCTGTGATATATGCGTAATAGACATATAGGTGTGTGGCTAATATATGTTAACGAGATGCAGAGTTTGAGACAAAGGAATATGCTAATGAGATGACGTCATGGAGAGTTTAGCCGGCGGGTCAAGCGAGCCCTAGGCCATGAATAAACCATTCAGTATCCAGAAGTCAAAGTGTTCAGACGTCGTACTTTCACAGTCTCCAAGGTTGTCCAATTATCATAACATCTAGTCTGTGGAAAAGGTTTCATGGTCATAGAAGATTTCAACCACCACCATTCTGCCCTCTAGTGGCAGTGGCAAGAACAATTGTTGTGCATAGCAGTCGACTGTGAAGCATGCTCCGTGGACAAGGTATCATATTCATAGAAATAAGGTGTACATACATAATGATCACCTGATATATTTATCTAATAAACAGACGATCCTTTTTTCCTGTATTTTGTCCCCCTTTTTATAAACCGACAACGGATTATGCAACTTTCACAATCAAGTAATTAAGTAACAGAACACGAGACCTCATTTGTGGGCCAATACAATTTTATTAATGAATACAATTCTTTACATCCCGAAGGGAATCATCAAAACTGTGAAGAGATTCTAGATGTTAACATATATGCATGAGATTTTAAGGAACACATAATATTTCAATCAGAGTCTGCTCAGAGGTACTGTTCGATCTACATAAGCACCAATGAGGGAACTTCAGTACTCAGCCAAATAGTGAAGCGAGTGCTGAAGGACCCGTCTTAAAACTACGTTTCTTCAAGTAGTTGTAGATGCAAGACGACCGCCAGTTGTAACCTCTCTCTTCGGTTGAATACAAGCAAGTGACAGTTACAGGTACGTTCATTCCATATGATCAAAAGTAGTCAGGGTAACGAGATGCATCAGGTTAACAGCAACTATGGCAGGCCGAAGAGGTGCCGTTTCTTTGTTATAATTACACATGTTACTTTGCAACATATCCAATTATAGAGAAACTATATGTTGGCTGCACAGCCCTCCGAGCGCGTTAAGGTGTATAGGCCGAGGTGATGACCGTGGAGCCTCGTTCCCAAGTTTCCCTGCAGTCTAATTGAAGAATAGATTAAAGGCACGGCCACTAAAACACGACATCAAAAACACGGCGCGGAGCAAACGGAACCCCCATGAGTGATATCTAGGTCAACATGGCCGCCGGCTATTGGACCTCCTCGCCGTGCCCCATCACTGCCTCCCTTTGATCGGATCACTCCGCTGGACTAACAAAATAGTCCCGGCCAACACTGATGAAATCCAGAGCGAGGCTAGAGAGATCCGCTACGCATGCGCTGTTCATTCAGCGACCACCTCCGGGGTGTGTTGGGTGTGGGTGTGTGGGTGTGTGTGGGTGGGAGGGGGGGGGCGGTTGGAGCACTTTGAAGAAGGTGGGGGTCATGTTTGTTTGCCTTCTCTCGAGGACCCTTTTCCCTTTACTTGATCACCCGGGCAGAGGGTGGGTGGGTGGCGGAGGTGGGTTGTGGGGGTGGTGGATGGGCAATAGAGTGGGTGGAGGTGGGGGTGGGGGTGGGGGGGTCAGGGTGCACTCTCGCTGGTGCCTGCTAGATGGAAGCACCGGTCAATGGGAGGTATTGGTGCGGATGTGTCCGACCTGGAGCCGGCTTAAATATTTGTCTCCGCAAATCAGCCGGAATGCCTAAAGAGGGCGAATGTTAGGCTTTCAGCACTCACCTCCCAACACACACACACATACACACATACACACATACACACAGGCATGCACATCACACATGGCCACTACAACCATATGGGGCAGTCAGACTGAGAGGTTAGTTGGTTGGTTATTTGTTGGAGTTTTACGTCCTGGAAGTATCTAAGGTCATATCAGGACGAGTACCGACTTGTGACAGTGCACACTCATACGGCGACTTTATAGTGCTGCCCCACTGGGAGACCAGGACGCCAGCACCGTGACCTGATATCACACTCAGTCATATTATCCGGACACTGAGCCAACCAGTCCTTGCCCTATCCTAACATGCTCTGTGGTCTGCTTGAGGATTTCCACCACCATTCTGCCCTCTAGCGGCAGTGGCAAGAACATGTGTTGTGTATAGCAGTCCATGTGCAGCATGCTTTGTGAAAAGGTCTCATGGAGCATGTGATGAGTGATGAAATAAGATGTACATTAGTACTTTAGATTGATGATGCTGCTGATTCATGATGATGATGGCGATGATGATGATGAGCCACGTGGCGGTTAGCTTTGTATAAGGATATATTGATGGTTAATTGCATTGGTGTTTTTCTTTTGGGTCCATTAGTTGTTTAAGCAGGGGAAATTTCAGTCATAGACGACTGGTCTTCCTCATTCCACTGCTGGTCGATAGAAAGCCTGAGCCTACACTTTTACCGACCCAAGGGATTTTTAACCTCCCACACCACATAGACATGGTATGAGAGCAACCGGCCTTTGATGACGCTGTAAGTTATACACAGCGGTGGAAATCCAAATTGGCAGAGCTGGGGGCATGGGGAATCGAACCGCCGACCCTCAGATTAGGAGCCTGACCTAGAAAAAAGTCAGACACTCTAACCACTCCGACACAGAGAACGCTAGATTCTGATTTTACCAAATTTAAAATGACATCCTGTCACACACATGCACAAATATATAAGTTATAACACAAAACACAACATAAAAAAATAAAGACGCCCTAAAACTGCCACCACAACCTGTGGGCCCCGCAGTGTCGAGCCTCACACAAGCTCGTGTCACGGCGCGTCAGCGATGCTGGTTCTGATTGGTCGAGGCCCGCGTCACGTGACAGACCGGAAGGAGGCTGTCATTGGATCATTAAGGCGAGGTGGCGCCGCCTGGCGTCTCGGCGAGGGTTGATACGTGCTAATTGAGCTTTTTAACGATCGAGCGACCGGTAGGGGGAGCGGAGCGTGTGTAACGCCGGGTGTGACACCGGTGACTTCCCGACGGGAGCGCCGGTAACCAGCTCACCGCCAACTCAAGCCAACCTTTATATGTGTCTACATCCCACCAAGGAGCGGGACGTAGCTCAGGCGGTAGAGTGTCCACCTGTGAAGGTCTGGATCATCCGATCGATCCTGCTCAGTGGACACATTTCAGTTTGGGATATTTTCAATTCCAACCAGTGGTCCACAACTGGTTCATCAAAGGCTGAGGTAGGTGCTGTCCTGTATGTGGGAAAGTGCATATAAAAGACCCTTTGCTGCTTATCGGAAAGAGTAGCCTATCTGGCGGCAGCAGGTTTCCTCTAAAGAAGCTGATGATAAAAATCAATGTGCTCTAGAGGCGTTGTTAAATAAAACAAACTTCTCTTTTTTTACATCCCACCAATTATTAAAGTTGCATTGGTAATGGCCGGTGCACACCTACCGTTTTTCCGCGCACACCTACCGTATACGATCTAAAACTGCCCAAAAATCGTTAGGTGTGCGACCCCCTAGCACACTAGACGCATGCGATTCGCGCATAAAACTAAGTTTTTAGTGCTAAAAGCGGCCGTTTACGATTGCGATTCGCGATTCGAAAAACGAATCGGCCCGTTTTCAGTTTTAAGCGGGTCGGGTCGAGTCGCGAGTTTTAGTGCGCGAATCGTAAACGGTAGGTGTGCACCGGCCATTAGATTCGGCTATTGCTATTTTCTACCTAACTAACTATTAATAGTATTATCAGTATTACAACCTTCTGTTAATTATACTCCAAGTCCCAGTCAGTGACGCAGCACTATAACGTTGCCATGAGTGCACACTGTCACAAGTAAGTACCCATCCTCATATGACCTTAGCTGTTGCGAGGACATAACACCGCAACGAACAAACAGCTAACCGATACTCACCATTAATACACACTATTGGAGTACTGACTATAGTACCCTATTTCTACATTGGGGCGCCACCTGTGAGTGGTATTTGAACCAAACTACCGGCACTAGTTTGTAGTTGGCACTGTAGACATGGTTTGTGTCAGTATCACTCCGGTCTATGGTAACTCCTTGTCATTAGTATTCCTTTGATGAACTGTGTGCTATTTATAGCTGCGATAGTACCGTCTTCAATGGACAACTCTTTATTCAGGTATATATACATACAGTAGTCGACTGTGATTGGTCAACCCCACACATTTTCACATGTACACATTGATTTTGTCTCATTTGACTAATCTTCTGGTGACAGGACACTTGCTATGTCAGGACAATATTGGGCGATGCAGAGTTGCCAGTTGGAAACATATACTACTGTACACACAAAACACACACACATATATATATATATATATATATATATATATATATATATATATATGTATATATATATTACCGCACCAAATTCCTCAAAGCGAGTGGATGATTGGCCCCACACAGGAGGCGGAGCGGTGCATGATGGTATCCCCCCACCCGGCATGGGTGGTGGGTGGGAGTGCAGGACACTACAAGCATTATTACACGCGATAAACGGTTTATCACTATCCATATATATATATATATATATATATATATATATATATATATACATATACATAAACATATATATATACATAATATATATGTGTTTGTGGAAGTGCCAGGGCTATCCATGTGTGAATACAGAGGAGGGGCGAAATGACATGCCATCCATAATTTTGTATGCCAAGATTTATATGTATATATATATGCACTATATAATCTATTAATATTATGTGGATATAAATAATGGCAGCCCTTAATGTTTCTCTCTAACCACCTTAACTTCCACGTTATTCACTGCAGAATGGGCATTCTCTCCTCCCCGCCTCCTCTATACCGTGAGCCAAATGTCACTCTGCTCAGTTCAAGATATATATATATATATATATATATACAGTTGGCAATTAAAAATCTGACCATCCGAGCAGGTCTGGAGGCGGTAGTGACCAGACAAAGCTGGTATCAGGGTGGCCAGGAGCCACTCACAGGTGGCACCCTAGTGGCAGAAGCAGGAACTAACTCAGATGACAGTAGGATAGTAGGTACTAACTAATATATAGAGAGAACTGAGAAGTGGTAATGTCCTTGTTTATATTCCCATAATAGATTATAGACCACATATATATCCGACCGTCTGAGTGGGTCTGGCAGCAGTAGTGACCAGACGCAGCTGGTATCAGGGCGGTCAGGAGCCACACACAGGTGGCAGACTAGTGGAGGATGAAGGAACTAGACTAGGCAGCAGCACAGTAGGTAGTACTAACTCAATGACACTAGTACAGTAGGAGTAACTAATCACATGACAGTACAGGATGTAGTAACTAATATAGAGAACCGCTAGGTGGTCGTGTCCTTGTTCATAATCCCATAATAGATTATAGAGCATATATATATATATATTATAAGCAAACAGAGACGTGATGAACTAGAACTTTCCATTATTGATCCTCGCATAATTAATCATGCAACATACATCATAACACCATACTAACATTAAACAAATGCATCCAGTCCATTATTTCTGCTACTTTATCTTATCTTCCCCATCCCTAAACAAAATAATACCCAGCGTCATTAAACCCCCAACTCCCCAAACCACAAACAAGTACTCTTTATTCAGGACTAGTTATGTTTGTAGGTTGGTTGTTGGAGCTTTACATCCTGGCAACATCTAAGGTCATATCAGGACGGTATCAGCGGCCCGATCTCTCCTTCCTATGGTCATCGAGTTATAGTGGACACCTGACGTCCGCCATCTTGACACATCCGGGACCTCACACGATTGGTTTTCCCGGGTTTTCTCCCAGCAGGAAGCACACAACTCGGGACCAAGCGAAAATTGAAATTGAGCGTTAACGATTGGTTAGGTTCGTCCCACAAGCAACTTACCGTGCGGCTTCGGGAACATTAAAACCACACAGTCCGATGGCTTTGAGGTTTGTTATTTCTTTTTTAGATACATGTCTTAGGTTGATTTTATGTAATGAATTTATTTACCCTGCCGTCATATGCCATCAGATGCGCGTCCGTCCAAACTTTTTTTGAGCATGCTCAAAATTTGTTGGCCTATGGCGGCGTATGGCTCATACGCTGCTCATACGCTGCTCATACGCTCGACGTACGCTATGCGTACGCCAACATAGGTTATGCATAGGTTGGGCGTACGCTGAACTTGTCAATCACAACCGTCAAACCTCATCACAGTACGCTGCGCATAGGTCGGGATACGCTTTGAATACGCCGCCATAGGCTAGGGGTAGGTTAGGCATAGGTTAGGCATAGGTTAGGCATAGGTTAGGCATACGCTGGGCATACGCTTCAGATGCTGCTGGGACGTCGTGCATAGCGTATGACGGCGTATGACGGTGTGTGGGTCGAAAACCGCATACGCCGGCATACACTAACGCCATACGCCGTAATGTGACAGGGCCTTTAGTACATGGTTACACGTGTTTTCACCGCTGGGTAGCACTAATCCAATTTGATTTAATTGAATTTTGTTTGAGTAATAATTTTGGTTTTCTTGCTTCTTGTTTATCGCTTGTAGCTGTTTGTAGATAGATTGCAAGCAGACCCAAATCCAGCTTTTCTGGCATTTCGTGTTGCAGCTGGCAGTTTATTCCCAATATTGGCACTCATGTTAGCTACACTGCGATCATATGCACTGCATTTTGATTTTACCATTGCTACTAACGGACCATTGTTGCTTCTTGTGCCGGCTTTAATTTAGTTTGAAGTAACTTTTATTTCAAATAGTTAATTTGGAGACAATTGAAGTAAAAACACGCCAAATTAATTTTGGTGTGCATCCCGAAATTCTATTTGAATTTGAATTTTAAACATTTTTTGGTTGAAAATGAAAGCTGGAAAACTCACCATTACATTTATGTAAAATATAAATTGATGAGATAAAAATAAAGGTGTAGTCCATGCTTAAGCTATGTCTTATGGCAGTATAACATGTGTTGCTCAGATGTAACACATGTTTAGGACACCACACAGTCTGCTTAATAACAATCTAAGCAGAATTAAATAATTTCATACTGAGAAGCATATTAATCATGGCATAATATACAAAAATATGTAGTGCTTATATTGATAAAAAAAAAAGAGACTAATTCCCAGCCATGCTTAATTCACTGAATAATTAGTGTTAAATATTTGTGTGGCATCCAGACACCACTGGCTACATCTGTGATGGAAATTTGTAATGTTATTTCTAAATAATTCTTTAAACAGATTTAAGCATGCGTCCATGTTAATAAATACTTCCTTCTGATTTGGGAACTGTTTTGTTTGATATATCAATGCAATACAAGATGGTAGTAAGGATCCAACCATGACCCATATGTCATGTTACAAATGGCTGACTGTGAAATGTTTTTTTTTGGTACAAAAACACTAAACAGACCAAAGTTGCTTGCAGTCTATTTTATTTCCCTTATTTCTTACATCAAATCTGAACATGATTGAAAAGTATAAGGAAAAAAATAAGTAGGACGTTTTTTTATTGATGTTTTAAAATCCTATCCCATGCTCCCAGGTTTCAGGGGAGTGATCCCTATGCGTAAATAAAATTGAAAAAACACCAACAATTCTGGATTATAATTTGTGATTCTCCTTGTTTGTTGGGGTTTTTACATCCTTGCAACATCTAAGGTCATATCAGGACAGATACCGACTTGTGACTGTTATTATGGCAACTTTATAGTGCTGACTCACTGTGAGACCAGGGTCTCAGCACAATGACCTGATAGTGATATCCCATTTAGTCACATTATCCTAATACTCAGCAAACCAGTCCTTGCCAAATCCTATTAATGCTAAGTGCCAGGCTCATTAGTGACAAGTATAAATTTGGTAACTTATTGATTTGACTTGGCGCGGATTCGAATGCCCGACCTTCGACATGGGAACCCAATGCTTGCCAATTTAGGCCACCACGCCAGTGTAGTTTTGTAAATCTAGTAGGCATTTTGGTGAGGTAAATCTTTGACGGAGATGACACATTTACAAGAGAGAGCGAGATATAGAGGGAGAGAGCGAGAAAGAGAAAGATAGAGGGAGGGAGAGAGAGGTAGAAAAAGAGTAAAGAAGTACATGCAACAACAACACATACAAAGACCAAAAAAAACACCAAAGGGGTCGGTCCTCTACTGGGGCGTATTCGATTAATGAACTCGGGTCACCCGAGCGACTTTTTGGTGCATGCGCACATCTTACAGATTCAAGTTGAACGATCGAATACGCTTCTCCACGCTCGGGGTGGAAACAATGGTGGCTTAATCCAAAACTTGTTCTTTAAAAAAAATAACCGATATAACTACAGCAAAATATGATTTAAAGTATTTTTGATTGCCTAGTTTAGTTATATTTCCATTTCATTAATCTAATTTATTAAAAAACACAAAAAAACACAAAAAAAAACCATAGGACTTGTGCTGCTACAGGACGGTACCAGCACAAATGTGACGTCATCGCTCCCAGCCAACAGGTGGGTTGCTGGGGTCGGGACTTTTTTGCACACGGCACGTGATTTTTGTCGACTCCACTCGCGGTGTTCGATTTGAAATTCTAGCAACTCAGTCGCCCGGGTCGTGTTAATCGAATACGGCCTTAGAAACGAGAAATAATGGCGGGTAAATTGTGAAGCCAAGATTCTCCCGACTGGCTTTGCCACCAGTGAGAACGGCTGGGCTTGGCACATTGATTGATAGCCAGCCGTTGTATATAGCCTAAGTAAATCACGACCACGCCCACCCCGGACACCGCCATCGATAATGTCATTTCTTTCTCCTTCCATATTTCGATTACTGGCGCGAAAACAAGACCGGTTTGCAAGTTGCAGAATCAGAAGCAGAAGGCATTCGGGCCGGTTCTCAGTGGGGAAGTGAGCCAATATCAGGGTGGTAGTCAGTCCATGTAATCTGTTACACAAGAAGCCTAGGTGGCCTATCTGGTTTCCCCAATTTGCTAGTCGTAGGCCAGTAGATAAAAGATTCACCCCTACCCCAAAAGGTTTACCCTACCTTATGGCCCTGTCACACTACGACGTAACGACGTCAACGTAGAGAGAACGTGAAGAACGTTGAACTTCTCGGCGTAGTATGCAAATTTGGGCACAAGTTGAACGTGGGTGCAGTGTAGTGGACGAGAGCGTAATGTCGGTAAAGCGTAGTGATACCGTCAATCAACGAGAGAGGACAACGTCATTATGCTCATGGAACGTTATGAACGTTATTCCATCGCCAGAAGAACATTACGTGATGTTACATACGTCATGAGACGTTGAACGTATGTTGAATGTACATTCTCCTGACGTTCTCCTGATGTTCTCCTGACGTTCTCCTGATGTTCCCATTACGCCGCGTGGGCATTTCCACCTGGTTTAATGTGGGTCAACATAGTGGAACCTAGTTGAACGTAGTGAGCAGCATTTGCCTAACGTCCATTTAACGTCATTGACGTTCGCTGAACGTGAACAGAACGTATGGCGAACGTAAACCCTTACGTTCAACCTACGTCAACATTTTTGAACATGTCCAAAACCTCGATGTAACTCGATGTAACACAACGTAATATGACGTAGCTCGACGTCAGTCTAACGTCATTATGACATCATCATAACGTAATCCAATGTACATCAACGTAATGATGAAAAATCACCACGTTACGCTCACGTTCGCTCGTTACATCGTAGTGTGACAGGGGTATAAAAGATTCACCCCTACCAAGAGTAGGAGGTGAAAAACAACCCATTAGAAAAAGTGGCGAAAACTGTTGGGTATCAAACAATCAATCAGAGAAGATGAGCTCCTCGTTCCCTCATCCAGTGTTTATCTATATCAGTACAGAGTTGATGAAATGAGAGAGAATGTAAAAAGACTCGAAAATGCTCCCGATTCGAGTTTTTAGGTCTATTAATCTACAAGTTTTATTATATTTAAAAAATCTAAAGTAGCGGGTAAATATGAAGATATATGTGACGAATATGAATATATTTTGCTTCTTAAATTAAGTATTTATTTGCTGATTTCATTTACCCAGCCTTTCACCACTTTTTCTAATGCGTTGTTATTCACCCATACTGTAGGTATGGGGTGGATCTTTCATCTAGTAGGTTAGTTCATGATCCACGTCAAGCTTGGATTTAATATTGTCCCACCCTACCCTGACTAAACACAACCACCCAGTTTCTCAGGGTTAAATTGACTAAGTCTGATAGTTTTGAGTTTCTGGCATTTAAAGACAAAAAACTATTACGTATTAGGTTGATCAATATAATTGAGCTTTTTTCTTCTTTTCTTTTCTTTAGCTTAAAGCTGCATATCGATGAAATATCAAATTTTCAAAACCAAATCAATTATCCAGATTTGATTTTCCATATCTAACTTAGATACTGATGCACGTATTAAGCATTTGTTTCTGCATAGAAGGCAGCGCTGAGTCAATTTAACAGAACCAGTTACTGCAGAAACCTATGGTTTAAGAGTTTTGGCAAGCTTGCCAAAACTAATTTCCCATGTTTGCGCTCAAAATATCTCAAAAGTTTACCATTTAAAATAAAAGTAACTTTGAACTAATGTAAAGTAGATACTAGTTATTGATCTGCTATATTTATCTCAGAAAAAATACAGAAATTCAAAACCACCGGACTATGCAACTTAAAAATAACTTCGTTTAAAGATGGCTAACTTTAGAGACATTTGAAGCGAAAACATGCCAGACTAATTTGGGCATGCACTATAGGATTCAGCAAGGAAAAAAAGGTGTGCCCTTTTAAGTTCTATGCAGAAAGAAATGCTTAGTAAGTGCATCAGTATCTAAGTTGGATATTTCTAATCAACTCTAGATAAGTGATTTGGTTTGGAAAATTTGAAGTTTAATTAATGCAACCGATGCTGGTAAATTTGGTAAGTCTTTGGTTTGACTCAGTCGGGGTTCGAACCCATGGCCAGCCAGTCAGCAGTCTTATTGATTTGGCCATCCCCTCCGTGTATAAACCTATGGTTTTGAGTTTCGCCATATTTCTTTCAGATTAAATACATTAGGTTGACCGCGATAATCTAATTTACATTACTTTGAAGTCACTTTTATTTTAAACCGTTCGCTTTGGAACTATTTGAAATGAAAATATGCCAAACTAATATGGGATACGCAGTGACAGGTTCTATTAGACTGATTAAGGTATTCATTCTGCGCAAGAATAAATGCCTAACGAGTGCACCGATATCTAAGTTATATATGCATAGGGTCACATCTAGGTAAACATTTTTGTTTATACAATTTTTCTTAGCGTAATTTTGAAAATTTGAAAGTAATTAATTCAGGGACTGAGTCAATTTACAAGAGCCTGAAAAGAAAAGAGCTTTCCCTCACATATTACCTACCATCAACAATCCCACAGTGACTATTTTCAGAATGTACCTCATGGGACGAGGTGGCCGAATTGCTCAGAGTGCAGGCTTCCTGTGCGCAAGATCATGAGTCTGAATTCCAGCTGAGTCAAATCAATGACTTACAAAATTGATACGTGCTGTTACCTGGCCTGACGTTGAGCATTACTAATGGCCCTGTCACTTACGATGCTTACGATGCTTCTCGCCGGCATGCCGCCAGCGCACAAAATCAGTTTTAATCGTTGAGATACGCAAAACCTTTTGGTGTCAGCGCAACGTAGTGGTAGGGTGCGGCCGACGTTGTGGGAAAAGTTTGGCGTGCCATCCTGATATGACCTTAGATGTTGCTAGGATGTAAAACAACAAAAGGCAACAGTTTGGCGCAACGTGTGGGAACGATCCTCATGTGCACGCGCCGTCTGCCTAGCTTTCGCATGATGTTATTCTAGCGATGTCGACGTGCTTCTGACGTCGCCATAATGTTGGCACCCATGTGTTGTCACGCCTTGACGGTCGTCGAAAGTTTTGTGCAAGCACAAAACTTCGCCGATCTGATGACGTGCGCCGTCGACCATCGCCGTCCATCAACGAATACCAACACGCGCCTAACGTGTGCGTAACGCTTCCTGACGTACCCCGGCATTGCACCAAAAAATCACATACGTCGACGCGCATTGGCTAGAAGCGTCATAATGTGACAGCACCATAAGACAAGGCTAGGACTGGTTAGTTCAGTATCAGGATAATATGACTGAGTGGAAAATCAAGTCATAGTGCCAGCAGGCCGGTCTCTCAGTTGGACATCGCTATAAAGATGCCATGAGTGTGCACTGTCACAAGTCAGTACCCATCCTGATATGACCCCTCCCCCCTCCCCCCCCATCCTGATATGACATTAGATATCGGCAGTGCGTAAAACTCCAACAACCAACCTTACATGTTGTCAGGACATAAAACCGCAACAAACAAACATAATGACCCTCCTGGGAACTGCCCTAAAGCTGTGAATAATTTACTATTATTTCTTTGCAAGTCACATTCAGTGAGTAGTGAGTGACACAAAGGGGTGATGCGCCGTCTACTGACACGCGGAGTGATATCCTCCTGAAGAGGAGGCGTTGGCAGGCAGTCGAGCCTGATCTACATCTGTCCCCGCGAGATGCCACGGAAGTAAGCCATCTTTTAACGGCCCCTGTGTGCCCTTTTTTATGATTGGCTATTGACTTTACCCATAAAGCTTTACCCCCCCCCCCCACACACACACACGAAAACCCTCACAACCCCCACACCCACCTTCTCCCCATTGGTTCGTCCGGTAATGGTGCCGCTTACGCATGCGCACAAACCAGTTCCGACGACGGTGCACTGGGTTTTGTGTCGGGACTTTGTTTCCTTTGCTCAATCAAACGCCCATGAATACAATCTGGGTGTGATGGGGCCGACACAAAGAGAGAGAGACACGCGCAGCAAGAGAACGGCCCGTCGGAGGCCATTCCGGCCCTAATAAAACTGGGTCCCGATACTAGCCACATACACAAACAGCCCTAATGGTCCGAGTACAGAGGTTGTAATCGCTCAGCCGACGGGCCCCGGCTATTTAGGGTTGGTTGGTTGTTGGAGTTTTACGTCCTGGCAACATCTAAGGTCATATCAGGATGGGAACGACTTGTGACAGTGCGCACTCATGGCGACTTTATACTATTATAGTGCTGTCCCACTGGGAAATCAGGCCGCCAACACAATGACCCGATATCCCACTCAGTCAGATTATCCTGACACAGAGCCAACCAGTCCTTGCCCTATCCTATTAATGCACAGCATCAGGCTAGGAAGTATCAATTTAGTAAATCATTGGTTGGACTCGAGCGGGAATCAAACTAGACCTGCACCCTACGCATTCAGCCAACGCCTCCGGGTATTTCGGAGGTAACTGTGAGCTGCAGCTGTAGCCTCCAGCCGGTCTCCTGTCTGTAGAGTGCAAAGACAGTGCGATTGTTCATTGCAGAGCCGCCATTAAAACTCATTCAACACATCGAACCATGTGTTCACATACAACACCGTTGTTTCTGGCTTTTGTGAATTAAAGTGGCAATGACTAAAAAAAATGATACTTGTCGCTTCCTAGCCAGGCGTTCAACATTATTAGGATAGGGCAAGGACTAGTTGGCTCAGTGTCAGGATAATGTGACTGAGTGGGATATCAGGTCATGGTGCTGGTGACCTGGTCTTCCAGTGGGGCAGCACTATATGACCTTAGATGTTGCCAGGACATACAACTCCAACAACTAACCAACCATTGAACCATGTGTTCACATACAATCCTGCTGTTTCTGGCTATTGTGTATTAAAGTTGTATAGTCCGATGGTTTTAAAGTTTGTCATCTTCTTTTTTTGTGAGTTTCTGTCATTTCTTAAAATATATATATATTAGGTCGATTGTTCTTATGAACCTTACTTTAGTTTGAAGTATATTATATTTTAAATGGCTAAATTTGGAGATATTTGAAATGAAACGATGCTAACTTAATTTTGGCATACATACAAGATATGAGGTTTGTGGACGAGATTTGTGAACATGAGGTTTACATATATCAGGTTGCTGGATACGAGGTTTTTGGAGATGAGGTTCATAGGTATAGTGGTTTTCAGATGCCAGATTTGTGGATATGAGGTCTGTGGATATGAGGTATGTGGATATATGGTCTGTGGATATGAGGTTTGTGGATATGAGGTTTGTGGATATGAGGTTTGTGGATATGAGGTTTGTGGATATGAGGTTTGTGAATATGAGGTTTGTGGATATTATTATGTCTGTAAACATGAGGTTTGTGGATATAAGGTTTGTGGATATGAGGTTTTGTTAATACCAGATTTACGGACATAAGGTTTGTGAGTATGAGGTTTCTAAATATGAGGCTTTGAATATGAAATTCATGGATATGAGATTTAGATGGATACGATTGTTTTATAAAGTTTGTTAGCTATGGGTTTTGTTAATATCAGATTTATGATATGAGGTTTATGAATATCAGGTTTTCAGATTTGAGGTTCTTAAATATCAGCTTCGTAGATATTTGATGATCAGATGATCTTGAGATTTGTTGTTATAAATCTACCAAACAAACCACACAACCCTTTCTCCATCTTGCCTACAACCTGCCATATATTTCCACTACCCTTCAACTTATGTCGGACTCCATTAATCCTCCACTTCACCCTTCTCCCCCCCACACACACACACACCATTCCCCTTCCACTACTGACCATCCTAATCAACCCGCCCGCCTCCGCTACACATCCCAAATCCCCTTTGCCATCTTCACCTAGCGCTCTACCTCTACCTCCACCCCCACTCCATCCCCACGCCCACCGCCACCACCACCACCCACATCATTCCGCACCACCCTCACCACCATCATCCTCACTCCAGACGGGTTTGGCCGAATGAGTTAGAGCGTCCATCTCCCGTGTTGGTAGATCGTGGGGTCGTGGGTCGAACCCTGGTCGAGTCAAACCAATGACTTAACAATTGATACTTGTCGCTTCCTAGCCTGGCGCTTGGCATTATTAGGATAGGACAAGGAGAGGTTGGCTCAGTGTCAGGATAATGTGACTGAGTGGGATATCAGGTCATGGTGCTGGTGGCCTGGTCTTCCAGTGGGGCAGCACTTTAAAGACTCCATGAGTGCGCACTGTCACAAGTCGGTACCCGCCCTGATATGACCTTAGCTATTGCTAGGAACGTAAAACAACAACAAACACACAAACCTTCCACTTCCACCCCTACACCACCACTATCCACCAACCCCAACCACCACTCGCTCCCACCTCCTCAGCCCGGCATCCCCGGTATTGATCCTGGCCATTATGCTATAAGTTGCCGACGACACGGCAGGATATCCTAGACGGGGACGGAGGGTCCTTACCCCGGCACAGCCCATAAAGGGTCCCCGCTCCCAATTTATCGCTGCAGAAAGGACTCCGGCATCCCAATTCAATGGCATCCTGCCGCCCCTGACCCCCCCTCACCAACCCACCGTTGCACAGCCCACCGCAGTGCTGCCCTCTCGCGGTGACTTCTTATATAAACGACCAGTGGCGCCGCCGGGTGGTTGTATCACGCATTGAGCGGCACGGTATGCGGCACGGCTGAAATATTGGGTGTAAATAATGTTGGCATGGCGTTTGCGTATTGATCAGTCGATTCCGCCTACTTGGGTTCTGAGCCTGAGGGCTTAGGGTGTAGGTCTACATGCCTGCCATATTGGCCTCTTGCAGTACTCTGCTGCTGCACCACCCACCACCACCACTCGCCACACACCACCACCCACCTCCCACCACCACCACCACCACCACCACCACCACCACCACCACCGGCCACACACCACTACCCACCACACACCACCATCCACCTCCCACCACCACCACCACCCACCACCACCACTACCCACCACACACCACCACCACACATCACCACCACCACCACACATCACCACCCACCACCCACCACCACCACCACCACCTGCCACACACCACCACCCACCTCCCACCACCACCACCACCACCAGCGGCCACACACCACTACCCACCACACACCACCATCCACCTCCCACCACCACCACCCACCACCACCACCACCACTACCCACGACCACACATCACCACCCACCACTCACCGCTACCACCACCACCCGCCACACATCACCACCCACCTCCCACCACCACCACCCACCACCCACTACCACACACCACCAACACTCACCACCACTCACCGCCACCACCACCACCCACCACACATCACCACTCACCACTCACCACCACCACCACCACCCACCACACACCACCACCCACCTCCCACCACCACCACCACACCACCACCACTACCACTTCCACCACACACCACCACCACTCACTACCACCACCACCCACCACCACCCGCCACACACCACCACCCACCTCGACCACCACCACCGGCCACACACCACTACCCACCACACACCACCACCCACCACCATCACACACCACCACACATCACCACACCACCACATACCACCATACACCACACACCACCACCCCCCACCACCCGCCACACACCACCACCCACCACCCACCACCACCACCACCCACCACACACCACCACACACCACCACACACCACACACCACCACCACCCACCACACACCACCACACATCACCACCCACCACTCACCGCCACCACCACCACTCGCCACACATCACCACCCACCACCCACCACCACCACCCGCCACACACCACCACCACCACCACCACCACACCACCCACACACCACACACACCACACACCACACACACTACCCACCACCACCACACACCACCACGACACACTGCCAAACACCACCATACACCACACCCCACGACACACCACCCACCACACGCCACCATACACCACACACCAGCACACACCAGCCACCACCACCATACACCAGCACACACCACGACCACACACCACCACCACACACTGCCAAACACCACAATACACCACACACCACGACACACCACCCACCACACGCCACCATACACCACACACCAGCACACACCAGCCACCACCACCATACACCAGCACACACCAGCCACCACCACCACACACCAGCCACCACACACTAGCCACCACCACCATACACCACACCACACAGCCCACCACACGCCACCATACACCACACACCAGCACACACCAGCCACCACCACCATACACCAGCACACACCAGCCACCACCACCACACACCAGCCACCACACACTAGCCACCACCACCATACACCACACCACACAGCCCACCACCACCAAACACCACGACACACGACACACCACCACGACACAGCACGACACACCACGGCACACCACGACACACCACGACACACCACCACAGCAGAGGTCGCTCCCCACCCTGACTGCCCGCGCGTTCCACGCATGCACACTGAGGCACAATATGGCTGATACTAGTGATAGCGCCTTCAACTGAAGACAGCTAGACTGACTGACAGCTACTCGCTGACTGACAGCTACTCATTGAATGGCAGCTACTCTCTGACTGACCGCTACTTGCTGACTGACAGCAACTCTCTAACGGATAGTCACTCACTGACTGACAGCTACTCGCTGACTGACAGCTATTTACTGGCTGACAGCCATTAACTGCATGAGAGTTACTCACCGACTGACTCCCTAACTGATAGCCACTCACTGACTGACAGCCACGCATTGGCTGACAGCTACTCACTGAATGACAGCTACTCGGTGACTGACAGCAAGTGTCTAACTGATAGTCACTCACTGACGGCTACTCACTGACTGACAGCAACTATCTAACTGATCGTCACTGACTGACTGACAGCCACCCATTGACTGTTAGCTACTCACGGAATTACACTGTGGAAAAGGTCTATTATGATTCCTGGAAGATGATAGTCGACACACACAACCAAAAGACATACCGTGATAGCTTGTAAAATCACAGTTTTGTATTTAAAGAGGAATACTAGTTTAAAAGGAAATCAATCATTGGCGATCACCTGCCTGTTCTGGGTTTTAGAACTTTATAGAAGGCAGTTACTGGGGTTCCATCTGAACACCACTACCTAGTCCTATTTATAAATCGATTTCAAGGTCAGAGTAAATAAGAGAAATTCCATCCACTCCCTCGTTCTGGAGACCACTAGCGTTACAGACGGGATGGCCGAATCAGTTGTGCATTCGTCTCCCGTTTTGGTAGATCGTGGGATTCGAACCCTGGTCGAGTCAAAACCAATGACTTAAAAATTGACGCTTGTCGCTTCCTAGCCCGTCGCTTGGCATTATTAGGACATGGCAAGGACTGGTTGGCTCAGTGTCAGGATAATTGATGGTGTGGGATATTGGGTCATGGTGCTGCCAGCCCAGTGGGGCAGCATTATAAAGTCGCCTTGAGTGCGCACTGTCACAAGTCAGTACCCATCCTGATATGACCTTAGATTTTGCTAGGACGTAAAACAACAACAAACAAACGTCCTGGAGACCAGCAGGTTCCCATTGTGTCAGACATTCACTCACGCGTTATTCTAAGCTTGCTTTTTTAGTCTAACACAAAAATGGTCATTATTATTTTAGGTAGACATTTTTATACATCTGAATACAATCTTTCTTCAGCGCCGAGACACTGACTGGTCTCCCAGCCAAGCTTAACTTCAGTCATTCACATTATTTAATTGCAAGAACAATTTTAAGAAAATAAAATAGTGTTATTCTATCAGGCGAACTCATTCATTACCGCTATCAGGAACCCTCCCCCCAAACAATTCCTCCCACAAATACAAAAACAAAAAAACCGGATAAAAAGCCCACATCCTTACCTTTGTCCCGGTTGGAACACACACAAGGCAGATGCAGTTACTTGTGTAGATTTTCTCTTCCATAATATTTTTGATTATTTCTTTGAATAAAAGAAATGATAGTGGTGTTCTCTGTGACAGAGTGGTTAGAGTGTCTGACTTTTTTCTAGGTCAGACTCCTAATCTGAGGGTCGGCGGTTTGATTCCCCATGCCCCCGGCTCTGCCAATTTGGATTTCCACCATGGTGTATAACTTACAGCATCATCAAAGGCCGGTTGCTCTCATACCATGTCTATGTGTTGTGGGAGGTTAAAAATCCCTTGGGTCGGTAAAAGTGTAGGCTCGGGCTTTCTATCGACCAGCAGTGGAATGAGGAAGACCAGTCGTCTATGACTGAAATTTCCCCTGCTTAAACAACGAATGGACCAAAAAAAAGAAAGAAGAAAGTTCCAACGCGCGAGCCTGGTCTGTCAGATGCGGTCTAGAACACAATAGCCAATATAATAAACCATGCTAGGTTAATGCTGGGGTTACATCGCTGCGCCATTTACAGAGAGATTCTGGGCGTGTAAGGTTGTATTGGTTAGCATTGGCTTGATTGGGTTGAGTTGCAGTTAATGCTGCTTCTTTGGCTTGCTGCACCCTTGGTATTGGCTGACGATTCCTCAAAGAAATGCCACACTTTATGGACACATCCTCTCACGTGACCCTGGTTGCTATGGCGACGTGGAGCAGAGGACCTGTTGTGCATGCCTTCCCTATATTTCCATCCATGCAGATAGACAGTGGCGCCCACTTGGCAGTGTTAAAGGTCTGGTCATGTGATTTGAGCATGTTTGGTAAAATAATGAATATTCGCCATATCTAAGCCAAATATTAAAATTATAGGAATGCTAATTGCATTACAGTTGGAACTACTAAAGAATAGCCACCGGATGCCCTTTGTAACGGTCTTGGACAGATTCATCCCTGTCTACTGAGTTGGCGCTTAAATAGCCATTTCTGTGACGTCATGCAGGGAAGGGATATGTAGAATTAGATAAGTTATAAGGCATATCTACAGTGCTTCTAATTCATTATTAGTCAAATTCGGTTTTGTGATACCCTCTTTGGAGAACTATATTGCAACGAACTGCTTCTCTGTAACTAGTTAGAAATAGGTCTAATTATGTAATATGCTGGAAATCAGTTGTAATTTCACTTCTTATGTAATTCATGGAATTCCAGAGTTCAACAGAACTATCATTTCAATTAGTAATGGATTATGCAAGTAAAACCCAGTGTGAAATGTATTGACACTCGGGCAGTTCGACCTGTTTCTGCCGTTGCTCTGCCTGGCACTGAGCATTACTAGTATAGGGCAAGGACTGGTTGGCTTAGGGACGGGATACTGTGACTGAGTGCTATGCCAGGTCCTGGTCCTGGTGGTACTGCGTCCCAGTGAGGCAGAACTATGAGGTTGCCGTAAGTGCTCACTTTCATGAGTCTAGTACCCGCGCTGATATGATATACAATGTTATTAAGACGTCAAACCCCACTCATTCACTCAGTCAGTCACTGATTCACTCACTCACTCACTCACTCACTCACTCACTCACTCACTCGTATCACTCACTCACATCACTCATATCACTCACTCACCCACTCACCCATTCACTCACTGATTCACTTACTCAACCACTCACTCACACCACTGACTCACTCACTCACTGACTTACTCATTCACTCACATCACCCATTCACATCACCCAGTCACACACACCACTCATCCACTCACTCACATCACCCACTCACATCACTCATTCACATCACTCACTACGCACTCACTCTTTCACTCACATCACTCACTCATACCACTCACTCACTCACTCACTCACATCATTCACCCACTCATACCACTCACTCATTCACATCATTCACTCACTCATACCACTCACTCACTCACTCACTCACACTCACTCAATTTACATGATTACTAAATGTATTATTTGATTCAATACAACAAATTTCCTTATATGATCTCAATTGCAAATGAACAGGAGTATCTGTGAAAATAAAAACCGATATTAAACACCGGTGCAATATGGCACCGACAGACCACCCACAACCACTAGCCGGTGTTGCAGTTTCCGCGGCACACCAGTTTGCGAGGGACACATCCATTCAAATGCATTGTCAATGGCCGTGAGTGATCTCCATACAGAACAAGTCAAATATCTCTCAAATTACACCACCTAGAAACAAAGCGCTTGGCACACATACAGAAAACATATTCAACAAACAGATTATTAAATTTATAATGTTAGGGTTCTTGATTTCTATTAATTTTGAATAAACTAATGTTTTGCACTTCGTGTACCATCAAACTCAAGGCATTGTCAATAGTCGTGAGCAATCTGCATACAGAAAATACAGCAAAAGTGAAATATCTCTAAAACGACACAACCTAGAAACAAATCGCTTGGTACACATATAGAAAACATCTTTACCAAAAACAGTATATTAAATTTTTAAGGTTAGTGATGATGCTGTTCGATTTTGATGCATGCGCAGAAGCGATGTGTCCCTCACAAACTGGTGTGCCGTGGAAACTGCAACACCGGAACTAATTTTTTGGTTTATTTCTCATTTACCAACGCAGACTCAGTAAATCATGTATGACACAATATGGGTTTTAAACACTTGTGATGTATAGTGAGTGGGTGGGTGAGCGTATATGGATGAGGGAGGTGTGTGGTTGGGGGGGGGGGGGGTTAGTGGGGAAGGCATAACCATTACTGGTATCATCACTTGCACGTTTGTCGTGATATACTTTAATATATATCACATCAGAAACAGTGAAGTTTATATGACTTGGCGTTCAAGTGGGAGGGAGCGTGGGGGAAGAGAGGTCAGGGGAGGCAGTGTGTGTGGGGGTGTGGGGGGGCGGGGTGGGGGTGTGTGGGGGGTGGGGGTCAGTACTTGGACGGTGGAGGGTAGGGGGGGGGGAAGTAGTGGAGATTGGACGAAGAGTAGAAGAAATTGGTCCGACATCTTTCTTACCCTCCTGGCTTAAGACTGATGTAGGGAACGAGCAGGAAATATCGGCCCTCGAGCCCTATTCCCACTAGACGATATATACAGGCGCAGATAGGCAACCGCTAAGGCCTGGGTGGGCCGGGAGCAAAGCCTCAAATCACAGGACGGGATTTATTCTCAGCCAGGTCCTACTAGAATAATTGATCTCTCTATTACTACCTAGATATATAAGATGTTCGTCCTGCAAACACTCAATGGTCCTATCTGTGTTTGTGTGTGTATATATATATATATATATATATATATATATATATATATCCCTTATATTCATATGTGATGTATGACGTATTATGCGAGTATAAAGATAAGTAAGGGAATATTACTTATTATTATTGTTATCCTCCGTAAGATACAACACTTTACCGGTGGCGCCATCTCGCCCACTTCACTTTCACCAGATGTTGACCAGTGTCAGTCGCACTGGAGGATTTATCTATACATGTATATATATATCATCATCATCATGCTGTCAGTCACTGCTTTCATTACTTGACTGCCACGCTCCATTTAGCTCACTGCTGTGAGAGTGATGTTCATGAGTCGGTATTAATGTCTCTCAGCTTCAGGTTTCTCTTGATGGTATATTTCATGAAAGCTGCCTGCAAAAGTGTTGTAGTGCTGCTGGCTTTTGCAAGTTACCAGCGGCACTCTCTCGGGGAGCAAATAGAGGTTTCACACCGGCAAGAACATGTCAAGATAGGTGCAAAACTATTTGTCCCTGCAGTGGCTGGTCTGGAGATGTTGGGAGTTCCATACATCAACCGCCTTTGATGCTGCCACAGTGACATGGTTTTCTGTTCAGGGTTTGCTCCCTTAGCCTTCGGTTCTGTCAAGAACCTGTACCACAAGGCAGTGGTTTACAACTCTGGAGGGCAGGGGCGTCAAACTCTCTGAGGTATTGCAATACCTGCATAATGTGTGTGATGTGTAACACATTATGCAAGTATAAAGATACGGAAGGGAATATTACTATATTATTATTATTATTATATTGTTATACTCCATAAGACCCAACACTGTACCAGTGGCGCCACCTGTGGCCCACCTGTCCCCCGCTGGATTTTGATCAGTGTCAGTCGTCTCGGAGGATATATCCATCCCGCAATTCGGTTATTGAATAAACTCTTCTTTCTGCACGGAGTGGACATACTTCAATGCCGATCAATTTGGTGAATCGGGCTATAATTACAAGGATATCACGCGAGGATGCCCCTAGTCAGCACTTGCTTACCCCCAACCAATGCCCGAAGCACACTCCCCGATAATTTGACTTGAATGCTGATAATCGTGGAACGGAAGCCTCGTTTTTGTTGTGCTCAGTGCTAGTAAATAACTGGTTTTGAATGTTCACCTTAAACAACAATTGTCGATATCTGCCACATTCCCGATATAGCATACATCTGGCCGATTGTTTCAATTAGATCTCGGTGATTCCCGATTAAAAAAACCCTCAAAATTGTCGGATAATGTGAAGCGGGCGTAGCTGGGAAACTTCAGAGTCAGAGGTGAGCTTAGTAAAACGTGGATTATTGGGAAAAGGATACTAGTGCCAGACATGCAAATATAGCCCCGGGCTCTATCTATGTCTGAGTGTTCAGACGCACTCTGCCGGCGTTGATGTGAACGGGTGGAGGAGAAGGGGGGGGGGGGGAGGCATAGACTTGCAGCACATTAACTCTACCTATCGGTCATGTAGAACTGTCACTTTTTATTCAAACCGTAAACAATATGAGGCTTATTTCCAATTTTAATTCGCTATCACCAAATGAAGGGATTTTACAGAATATATATATATATATGTGTTCATATATAATGTTGGTCTTATTCTATGTTCCTATTTGTTCGTTGTGGCTTTCCGCCTCCCGTGTTGGTAGATCGTGGGGTCGTGGGTTCGAACCCTGGTCGAGTCAAACCAATGACTTAAAAATTGATACTTGTTGCTGCCTAGCTGGGCGCTCGGCATTATTAGGATAGGACAAGGACTGGTTGGCTCAGTGTCAGGATAATGTGACTGAGTGGGATATCAGGTCATGGTGCTGGCGACCTGATCTTCCAGTGGGGCAGCACTATTACGTCACCATGAGTGTGCACTGTCACCCATCCTGATATGACCTTAGATGTTGCTAGGACATAAAGCAACAACAAACAGACAAACAGACAAACGTTGTGGCTTTACGTCCTAGCAACATCTAGGGTCATATCAGGATGAAATAATTTATTGTGCGAATATAAATAAAAACATTTACTCCATGGCTGATATTGTCATAATTATACCCAGCTGATACCCGCACCGATGGCGCCACCACGGGCGGTCTCAGACACTAGTGAGTGGGAACGCAATCAGGGCGCCAGGTTACAAAACCACCGGTCAACAAAGAAAACCAAAAGTACACAGCTCTATATTACACAGGGCAATGAAATGCCGCCCCCCCCCCCTTATTAATTTCTTTTCTTTTTTAATGTCCGACATAAACCGAATGGGTTTGAGGACGAGGGTCAATTGTTAAATATTGAATCCAGGCTCTCAACCATGTCCACCTTATAATATTACTGAATGCCCGGCCTACCTGAAGCTGAGAGACATTAAGACCGCAGAGAGCTAAATGGAGAGCGGCAGTCAAGTAATGAAAGCAGTCTTTGTCGCATTGCGACCGACAGCATGATGATGAATGCCCGGCCACATTTGGGACACCAGATAATACTACAAAACCTCTCCCCTTCATATCACCTGTCTATCAACTCATGATAAACCAATACTAAGGAAGAATGAAGACAAGTCACACAGATAAACAGTGGAGAAGTTGTGCTTTAATAACATCAACTCCTGTCCACCTACCAGTGACCTATCATCCACACCCCTTACCTTCTAGCCACACAAAATATCATTATCTCTTTAACCTGGATAGAAAGCAGTGCCTACAGCCCATGGGACAGGAGTCCTCTGGCTGTGTACACACTCAATTGGAATAGATGAATTTGGATAGCAGCAGACGGAGTGTCTGGGGTTCCTGTCTAGAGTAGGTATGTCTCACTCCAGAGCCAGGAGTAGAGTGATCTCTCTTCAGTGTGTCTGAAGCAGAATCTAGAATAATGATCTCAGGTTTGAGGCTAGTGTGGTCAGAGGGCCAATGGGGTGCAGGTGACTGGGCAGTCCACAGCCAGCCAATCAGGCACCTCCACAGTCTGGGTGGGTGGCACCCCCCCCCCCCCCCCAGTAGGGGTGGCTGTCACTCAACCCAGCTGCAGGTGGTGCCCTGTGTGTATATGCAACTTAGGCTGGTGTGCCCACCCAGTGGTCATGTAGGGACAGGTAGCTGCATACAGTTACAATAGATCTCTGTTAAAATGGTCTTTTCTCCAGTTGCACTCTTTATGGATGCATAGAAAAACATTTCAACAATCCTGTACTGCCTCTTATATAGGAACATCTCTTCATTAATCTCAGGCCTAATATATGAACATATATTTCACACAGCTTATATCATGTCATAATGGGAGTGGGATATTATTACCTTTAGTTTACATAACATTGTCCCCACTCCGTCACCCAAGAATAATAATGCTCTCTGCCAATATATAATTCCGAACCGAAAATCCGTATATTTTTACAACCTGAAGCACCGAACCATCTCAATTTCTATTATCCACGCACAGACACTCAAACGCACTCAGGCTGATTTACCACCGAATACTTTGCGTATTAATCAGAATAAACACGCACCTGTCGCCTGGAGGATTCTGGAAAGAGTAAGGCCTGTTTGTGTGTGTTTGAAGTGGTGGCGCCCCCTAGGGCCATAGCGTGAAACAAAGTCAGTCACCTGGCCGGTCACGTGTGGCGCCCTGGGGACGGCGCGGCGTCCCCTTGGCTACCGGATGTCGGCTGGATGTCCGCAATACTGCTGATTGTGCACCCGAGATGAACGCCGCCCTGTCACGAAGCCTCACTTCCGGTCACGTGGGGAGCTATGGCGCGCCGTTCCGTGGGCGGTGGGGTGTGAATGAGCAGTGTGAGCCACTTCACAATGGCCTGGCGTCGAGTTAGGGGGACGCGCACAGATTACGTCACGGCGAGGAGGGGGGTGGTGGTGTGTGTGGGAGGCGGGGTGTCTGGTTGAGCGCACGAAGTGGGTCATGGAGTTTAAGGGATATTTTGGGGTTATCGTTACTTATTTCATAAATAAATCCCCCCCCCCCCGCCTTCTTCCCCACCCACCGACCAGACGGCCTGGCTGAATCGATAGAGCGCAGGCTTCCTGTGCGGGGAAGGTGAGGAGTTCAATTCTTAATCGAGTCAAATCAATGACTTTAAAAATTGATACGTGTCGCTTCCTAGCCTGGCGCTCGGCATCAGTAGGACAGGGCAATCAGGGCATGGTGCCGGCCGCCTGGTTTCATAATGGGGCAGCACAACTATGAAGTCGCCGTGAGTGTGCACTGTCACAAGTCAGTATCCGTCCTGATATTACCTTAGATGTTGCCAGGACATAAACCTCTTATTCTGTTCAAACTCTTTGACTGGCCATCTGCTTACACTCTTCGACTAGCCATCCGCTTACACTCTTCAACTGGCTATCCACTTACACTCATCAACTGGCTATCTGCTTACACTCTTCGACTGGCCATCTGCTTACACTCTTCGACTGGCCATCTGCTTACACTCTTCGACTGTCCATCCACTTACACTCTTCAACTGGCCATCCACTTACACTCGTCAACTGGCTATCCACTTCCACTCGTCAACTGGCTATCTGCTTACACTCTTCGACTGGCCATCTGCTTACACTCTTCGACTGTCCATCCACTTACACTCTTCGACTGGCCATCCACTTACACTCATCAACTGGCTATCCGCTTATACTCTTCAACTGGCCAGTCACTTACACTCTTCAACTGGCTATCCGTTTACACTCTTCGACTGGCCATCCATTTACACTCTTCGACTGGCCATCCACTTACACTCTTCAACTGGCTATCCGCTTATACTCTTCGACTGGCCATCTGTTTACACTCTTCGACTGGCCATCCACTTACACTCTTCGACTGGCCATCCGCTTACACTCTTCGACTGGCTATCCACTTACACTCGTCTACTGGCTATCCGCTTACACTCTTCAACTGGCCATCCACTTACACTCATCAACTCGCCATCCTCTTACACTCTTTGACTGGCCATCAGATAACACTCTTCTACTGGCCATCGGCTTACACTCTTTGACTGGCCATCTGCTTACACTCTTCGACTGGCCATCTGCTTACTCTTCGACTGGCCATCTGCTAACACTCTTCGACTGGCCATCCGCTCTGCACAGGTGAGCAGAGCTGCAACAAAGACATACTCCTATGTGACCGAATATATAATATACCCCTCGAGTTAAGGGGAAAGTACCCGAATAGAGTGTTTCCAGATTCTGCTGCTGTCACTAGCTTAACTGGCAGGATGTAATACACTACATGAAGAAAGCAGTGCTGAAATTCCAGGAAGAAAAATACAATATAGAGTTGTCTTAAAAAAAAAATATATTACAAGTATAATAGCTTGATGCCTGTTGCGATATGAATATCTGACTATAATCAGGCATTTTATTATTTTTCCATACATTCTTTATAGAGATATAGCATGTGAAATGACAGGCACTCGGGGAAAGTACCCAAATAGAGTGGTTCCAGATTCTGCCGAGAGATGTCACTAGCTTAACTGGTGGGGTGTATTGCCTCCTGTCGTAGCCGGTTTGAAAAGAAAAGCCACATTCCGGTGTTGATGTCATGGGAGTGATGAAATTAGGAAATATATTGCGCCTAGAGCAGGAATCGAACCCCGCTTCTTGCTATTCCAGCACTCGTGTGCTAACCACTACCTAGGCTCTCTGGTACAATCACCCTATCTACCTGTCTGTGTGGCTCCTTGCTTGAGAGGTCAGTGCAGACCACTATGTTAACGCTAGGTACTCCAAAGTGATTTTCTATTTTAATGTTTCAGTGTTTAAAATTATATAGGTGTATAGATCTTTTAAATCCGATTCAAGATATATAAAATGTATATAGATCTCTTGATAAGTTCAGAAATTATGAGGTTTTAAACATTCATTTCTTTGCACTTATTTGTGCACATTTCCAAATTAGGCAAATCTAGGTTTTCAAGGCCCCAACCCAAAAGCTATGTTGCATATAATTTGTCCAATATTAAAGAATCTCACTCTCTATAGCACAAATATCAGGCTCAATTTTTTCCAGACCATTATCTTTGTTATTCTTTCAGATATTTCATGCTAAACTTGCTAAATTCCTTAATTTCTACTGAATATCAGCAGGGTCAACGATAAATTCTTGAAAACATCATAACTTCTGTTCTACTTAGACTATCACTCTAATTTTTATTCTAAAATAATCTAAATCAAAAGCTCTATATGATCATACATGTTTTCTGTTGACACGGTAGCTTCAATCAACGCCATATTCGTTGCTCCAGTGCAGAGATGGGAATACACAGTCACTTCTCAGACCAACCTTGATGAGCATGATATAAATCTCAACCAAATATTGTTCTGGTGAGGTAGAGGAAGACTTGAGCTTTCTGATGATATAATCTTCAGCACGATCCTGATCAATTTTCAAGGAGGATCGATGTCTTAATGTTTTCACTCCTTCAGTTCAATCAAATTTCCCACTTAAAAACAGCCATGCTTGATATACTAATGAAGCCTACTTTCTTCTCTGTCTTTCATTGGTGGTTAGTTTTAGCTCAGGTCACTGTGCTCACCAAGGTATCAATTTTAGGGAAGGGAGTAGCACAAACTCGGCGAGCATGCACAGAGCTGCCGATGGTACCCCCAAACAAGTTTCCATTGACTCTAATTTATTTCATAATGCTAACTAAAATTCAGATACCCTAAAAGACAAAAGAATAACCTTTAATTTCATCTAATGTTTATTTCAAACTAAAGAGAATTAGTGGAGATTGAAGTGTTTTAAAAAGGGTTAAAATATGTCAAATTTCACGCTGCGGACACCGTATACGCCCACTTTGGAGTACCTACTAACACTGACATAAATCCCACATAAAGACGCCGGTGATATCTATACTCAGTCTATACACGCAAGTCGTCATGGGTGGCTGCAATTCAACAGCCAGTCCGGTTGCTATGCAACCGCCTCTCCGTATATAGACCGTTCTAGAAGGCCAGAGGTGATTGTGTCGAAGGTGTGTGTAATGTGGCAGTGTGCACACCTTGTAGGTGTGACGTCATGCCTCGCTAACCCGTTGCAGATACACCTGGGTGTGCAACAGCTGACACTCGCTAAACTACATGGCCGACAGTCGGGGGTCTCTATTCTACACCTCACACTGACTGTTCTTTTGCTTCTTCTTCTTCTTCTTCGTCTATCTTGCTAGGACATAAAACAACAAACAAACAACATCTTCTTCTTCTCCTTCTCCTTCTCCTTCTTCTTCTCTTCTTCTTCTTCTACTTGTCATTGTGATTGTAATCATCATCGTCACCGTTACCGGCACCATCTTCGTCTATGAAGGGGATGATGATGATGATGATTATTATTAGTAGTAGTATTATTAAAGTGGCTGCTGTATTCTTCTCTCCTAATTCACCCCACATGTCTCACATGTCTCACACGTCTGACATGTACGATATGTCTGACATGTATACATGTCTGACATGTATCAATGTAGCACATGTCTCAATGTCTCACCTGTCTCAATATCACACGTGTCAATATCACACGTCTCAATGTCTCACACGCACACCACACGTCTTGCATGTCTCACATATCTCACATGTCTCACACTCACATCCCTTCTTCCATTGTATGTACCTTCCTGATAACTTCCCTTCCTCGCCCATTTCTCTCAGCCCCTTTCTTCTTGCACCTTCACCTTCACTTCCCAACCCTCTTCCTCCAACACCCATCACCCCCTTCGACAACTCACACCACCATAACCCCCAAATCCCACTACCCCCCACGCAGGGGCGTAGCTAGACCCTTAACGATGTGTACTCCTAATTTCGGCAGGGGGTTTAGGGGGCCGCTTAAGCTTAAGCTCGTGGATTTTACACATTTTAGACTTGAGTTTTCGACACTCCGGACTACTACATGCCTCCTCTCTCTCTCTCTCTCTCTTTATTATTTTTTAATTTTTGTTGTTGTTGACAAAACGATGTGGATGTTTTGGCGAACGTGCGTACGCCTAGCTACGCCCCTGCCCCTACGCACCGACTCTAATTATCTGTTTCCTACTCCCTTCCCCGGACACACTCACTGACTCCCCCTCTCTCTCCACTCCCCTACTGCACCCCCCCCACCACCACCACCACCACCACCCCCCCCTTGCTTCATAATGGGGCAGCACAACTATGAAGTCGCCGTGAGTGTGCACTGTCACAAGTCAGTATCCGTCCTGATATTACCTTAGATGTTGCCAGGACATAAACCTCTTATTCTGTTCAAACTCTTTGACTGGCCATCTGCTTACACTCTTCGACTAGCCATCCGCTTACACTCTTCAACTGGCTATCCACTTACACTCATCAACTGGCTATCTGCTTACACTCTTCGACTGGCCATCTGCTTACACTCTTCGACTGGCCATCTGCTTACACTCTTCGACTGGCCATCTGCTTACACTCTTCGACTGTCCATCCACTTACACTCTTCAACTGGCCATCCACTTACACTCGTCAACTGGCTATCCACTTCCACTCGTCAACTGGATATCCGCTTACACTCTTCGACTGGCCATTTGCTTACTCTCTTTGACTATCCATCCACTTACACTCGTCAACTGGCTATCTGCTTACACTCTTCGACTGGCCATCTGCTTACACTCTTCGACTGTCCATCCACTTACACTCTTCGACTGGCCATCCACTTACACTCATCAACTGGCTATCCGCTTATACTCTTCAACTGGCCAGTCACTTACACTCTTCAACTGGCTATCCGTTTACACTCTTCGACTGGCCATCCATTTACACTCTTCGACTGGCCATCCACTTACACTCTTCAACTGGCTATCCGCTTATACTCTTCGACTGGCCATCTGTTTACACTCTTCGACTGGCCATCCACTTACACTCTTCGACTGGCCATCCGCTTACACTCTTCGACTGGCTATCCACTTACACTCGTCTACTCGCTATCCGCTTACACTCTTCAACTGGCCATCCACTTACACTCATCAACTCGCCATCCACTTACACTCTTTGACTGGCCATCAGATAACACTCTTCTACTGGCCATCGGCTTACACTCTTTGACTGGCCATCTGCTTACACTCTTCGACTGGCCATCTGCTAACACTCTTCGACTGGCCATCCGCTCTGCACAGGTGAGCAGAGCTGCAACAAAGACATACTCCTATGTGACCGAATATATAATATACCCCTCGAGTTAAGGGGAAAGTACCCGAATAGAGTGTTTCCAGATTCTGCTGCTGTCACTAGCTTAACTGGCAGGATGTAATACACTACATGAAGAAAGCAGTGCTGAAATTCCAGGAAGAAAAATACAATATAGAGTTGTCTTAAAAAAAAAAAATATTACAAGTATAATAGCTTGATGCCTGTTGCGATATGAATATCTGACTATAATCAGGCATTTTATTATTTTTCCATACATTCTTTATAGAGATATAGCATGTGAAATGACAGGCACTCGGGGAAAGTACCCAAATAGAGTGGTTCTAGATTCTGCCGAGAGATGTCACTAGCTTAACTGGTGGGGTGTATTGCCTCCTGTCGTAGCCGGTTTGAAAAGAAAAGCCACATTCCGGTGTTGATGTCATGGGAGTGATGAAATTAGGAAATATATTGCGCCTAGAGCAGGAATCGAACCCCGCTTCTTGCTATTCCAGCACTCGTGTGCTAACCACTACCTAGGCTCTCTGGTACAATCACCCTATCTACCTGTCTGTGTGGCTCCTTGCTTGAGAGGTCAGTGCAGACCACTATGTTAACGCTAGGTACTCCAAAGTGATTTTCTATTTTAATGTTTCAGTGTTTAAAATTATATAGGTGTATAGATCTTTTAAATCCGATTCAAGATATATACAATTTATATAGATCTCTTGATAAGTTCCGAAATTATGAGGTTTTAAACATTCATTTCTTTGCACTTATTTGTGCACATTTCCAAATTAGGCAAATCTAGGTTTTTAAGGCCCCAGCCCAGAAGCTATGTTGCATATAATTTGTCCAATATTAAAGAATCTCACTCTCTATAGCACAAATAGCAGGCTCAATTTTTTCCAGACCATTATCTTTGTTATTCTTTCAGATATTTCATGCTAAACTTGCTAAATTCCTTAATTTCTACTGAATATCAGCAGGGTCAACGATAAATTCTTGAAAACATTCTGTACTACTTACACTATCACTCTAATTTTTATTCTAAAATAATCTAAATCAAAAGCTCTATATGATCGGACATGTTTTCTGTCGACATGGTAGCTTCAATCAACGCCATATTCGTTGCTCCAGTGCAGAGATGGGAATAGTCACTTCTCAGACCAACCTTGATGAGCAATTTATAAATCTCAACCAAATATTGTTCTGGTTAGGTAGAGGAAGACTTGAGCTTTCTGATGATATAATCTTCAGCACGATCCTGATCAATTTTCAAGGAGGATTGATGTCTTAATGTTTTCACTCCTTCAGTTCAATCAAATTTCCCACTTAAAAACAGCCATGCTTGATATACTAATGAAGCCTAGTTTCTTCTCTGTCTTTCATTGGTGGTTATTTTTAGCTCAGGTCACTGTGCTCACCAAGGTATCAATTTTAGGGAAGGGAGTAGCTCAGACTGGATGAAAACAACTCGGCGAGCATGCACAGAGCTGCCGATGGTACCCCCCAAACAAGTTTCCATTGACTCTAATTTATTTCATAATGCTAACTAAAAATCAGATACCCTAAAAGACAAAAGAATAACCTTTAATTTCATCTAATGTTTATTTCAAACGAAAGCAGAATTAGTGGAGATTGAAGTGTTTTAAAAAGGGTTAAAATATGTCAAATTTCACGCTGCGGACACCGTATACGCCCACTTTGGAGTACCTACTAACACTGACATAAATCCCACATAAAGACGCCGGTGGATATCTATACTCAGTCTATACACGCAAGTCGTCATGGGTGGCTGCAATTCAACAGCCAGTCCGGTTGCTATGCAACCGCCTCTCCGTATATAGACCGTTCTAGAAGGCCAGAGGTGATTGTGTCGAAGGTGTGTGTAATGTGGCAGTGTGCACACCTTGTAGGTGTGACGTCATGCCTCGCTAACCCGTTGCAGATACACCTGGGTGTGCAACAGCTGACACTCGCTAAACTACATGGCCGACAGTCGGGGGTCTCTATTCTACACCTCACACTGACTGTTCTTTTGCTTCTTCTTCTTCTTCTTCTTCTTCTTCGTCTATCTTGCTAGGACATAAAACAACAAACAAACAACATCTTCTTCTTCTCCTTCTCCTTCTCCTTCTTCTTCTTCTTCTTCTTCTACTTGTCATTGTGATTGTAATCATCATCGTCACCGTTACCGGCACCATCTTCGTCTATGAAGGGGATGATGATGATGATGATTATTATTAGTAGTAGTATTATTAAAGTGGCTGCTGTATTCTTCTCTCCTAATTCACCCCACATGTCTCACATGTCTCACACGTCTGACATGTACGATATGTCTGACATGTATACATGTCTGACATGTATCAATGTAGCACATGTCTCAATGTCTCACCTGTCTCAATATCACACGTGTCAATATCACACGTCTCAATGTCTCACACGCACACCACACACGTCTTGCATGTCTCACATATCTCACATGTCTCACACTCACATCCCTTCTTCCATTGTATGTACCTTCCTGATAACTTCCCTTCCTCGCCCATTTCTCTCAGCCCCTTTCTTCTTGCACCTTCACCTTCACTTCCCAACCCTCTTCCTCCAACACCCATCACCCCCCTTCGACAACTCACACCACCATAACCCCCAAATCCCACTACCCCCCCACGCAGGGGCGTAGCTAGACCCTTAACGATGTGTACTCCTAATTTCGGCAGGGGGTTTTAGGGGGCCGCTTAAGCTTAAGCTCGTGGATTTTACACATTTTAGACTTGAGTTTTCGACACTACCCGGACTACTACATGCCTCCTCTCTCTCTCTCTCTCTTTATTATTTTTTAATTTTTGTTGTTGTTGACAAAACGATGTGGATGTTTTTGGCGAACGTGCGTTACGCCTAGCTACGGCCCCTGCCCCTACGCACCGACTCTAATTATCTGTTTCCTACTCCCTTCCCCCGGACACACTCACTGACTCCCCCTCTCTCCTCCACTCCCCAACTGCACCCCCACGGCCCCACCCCCCTCCCCCCCCCCCCCCCCCGCCCCCCCCCCCCCCCCCCCAGTACGCGGATTATACGGGGACTGCACATTCCCACCGGCTGAACATAGGCTAATGTGCAGTAATGTATTCCAACATATCCCTAACGTACTCCCAACTTACGCCGACGTATCCTGAATGTACACCCAGCATACGTTCAACGTACGAGGCACACATTGACACAAGTTTAACATTTTGAGCATGCACAACATTTTTTTTGAGCTTCGACGCATGGCGACGTAAGACGACGTATAATGACGTACCTGGAACACACCCGACATACACCCAATGTATGCATACCGTATGACGATGTATGCTGACGTGTTGGTCGAAAATCACATATATCGGCATACGCTAAGTCTATACGTCATAGTGTGACAGCCCCTTTATTTGACGATCAGCATTTCAGTATGAGCCAAGGGCTGATTTGCTCAGTATCATGACCTAATATCCGACTCAATCAATCACATTATCTTGACACTGAGCTAACCAGTCCTTGCTCTATCCTATTAATGCTGAGCACCAGGCTAGGAACTGACAAGTATAAATTTGATAAGTCATTGGTTTGACTCGACCGGGAACCAAACTCCTGATCTCCTACATGCAACGCCTGCGCTGTACAGATTCGCCACCCCATCTGGTGAAAATAAGGGGAGGCTGTCTGTCCTAGACAGTTTCATTCACAGTGTGAACTGCTCAGCCACGGCACGAGTTGCTCACATTCTAGACATCACCCAAAGTAATCAGGCGTCTGAGAGCTTCTCGTATTGATCAAAGTTGAGCCACTAGGTTTCTTGTCAAAGCCCAATGACGCCCTACAGTCCCAGTGCACGCGTGTATGACCAGGTGCCTCGAGACCTGCAGCTTGCAGACACCTTCAGCCATTGCGCGATCCTTTAGACACACACCCACATCCACACATCCACACACACATACATACCAAAAAGTGACACACGTCGACGCGCGTTGGCGAGAAACGTCGTAATGTGACAGCACCATTAGTATGCCCTTATAAGTACCAACAAAACAGACAATACTTAATAAGTGCACTGGTATCTAAGTGGGATATCTAAGTCAAAACTTCGATAAGTGTTTTGCTTTTGAAACTCTGATACTTTTATCGGACTATGCAGCTTTAAGAGATGGATACTAACACAGGTGGCGACAAATATGATTCAGCAATCTAGGATGCTAAATAGATAATACGCAGTAGATGTAGCTACACAACAAGTGCAAGTGACAAAACAATACTATTACTGTCTAGCGGCGAAAACAAGTCAGAAACAGCATTAAAACACCATCACAAAACTAATATTTTGGAAACGTCGGTTCTCATCTGTGTGATCACCAACGTCAAACACTGTTAAAGCTGCATAGTCCGATCAAAGTCTTGAATGAGCGAGGTCGCTCATTCGGTGTCATTGCTGGACATGGCAGGCTCAAGGCCGAAACCCTGCCCCCCTGCCACTACTGTGGTGGTGGTGGTGGGGGGGGGGGGAGTGAGTGATGAGGGGGGGGGAGAGGGGGGGAAGCCATCTTCCCCCCTCCAGCCTATATAACAACTCCTGCCAGCCATCATGGCCAGGCACTATCCTGGGGTCTTCCGGAGCCACCGAAGCTGGTCAGTCTTCTCCAAACGCCCGCACTGACCACTTCCCACCTCCAATTTTCGGGGCCTTCGCTCGTTCGCTTCTTGCCTGATGATACACAGTCAATGTACATGCCGCCAGGTGGGCAGCGCCCGAATAAAAGCCTAGATTAACCCACTCATGCCTCTGAGTCAGCTGTGTCTCCGTGAGCAATGGCATCACCATTTAGAAACCAAAACACCTAACTTGGATCTGACCCTACATATCCAACTTAGATATTGATGCACTTATTAAGAATGTGTTGCTTCACACAAAGACCCTATAATAATAAGACGGCTCACTCAGCCTGTACTGTGTAATCAAAATGATCAAACCCACCACTTGGTGCGCTGGCTGTTCCCTTGGTTAAACAGTTGCTATATTATATGTATAAATGTATATATGAATGTGAAAGATGTGTGATGATGGCGATGATGATGATGATGCTGATGATGATGTGTATTTGTTCATAGCAATTTCATATTGATGTGTATTCATACTTACCTATCTCATGTATAATATAATTGTATGTGTTTACATGTGAAACACCAACCAGCAGCTGGGCTCATCAAACCCACCACAAGGTGGCACTGCGAAATTTACACTACCATGGGAAAGATAGGGAGTGAGCCATCTTAGTATTATAGGGTCTTTGCTTCACATAAAGGGATGGTAAGTCAATTTAATGTATCTTAACATAGGTCTCAATTTAATACATTTGGTAAATCTTTGGTTTGACTCAGCTGGGGATAGAACCAACGACCTCCTTACAGGACGCGGCTGCTCTACACAGCTGGTCATGCTACTCAAGATGATGGCGATAGAACTTCTTTTCATGATGCTTGACAAACTGCGCTCTGATGGACCTGGGAAGAACTTGCGTCGTGAGTAGGACTTCAGAGCTAATGCATTGGATCGTATCCAAAACCACAGACGCCAGCACAAAAACTACAAGACAATAGAAAATAAATACCAAATTTAATAGAATTTAAATAAAAATGTGGTCCTTATTTCGGACAGCTTAAAAATATGCCGGCTATAAAAGCTGCATAGTCCGATGAAAACAAAATGTTCAAACCCAAAACAATTATCTGGATTTGATTCTACATATCGAACTGAGAGACTAGTGCATGTATTAACCATTTGTCATCACATAGAAGGGAATAAATACTGAGGCAATTTAATAGAACCTGTTACTACAGAAGCCTACGGTGTCAAGAGTTTTGGCATGCTTGCCTAAATTAATTGAGCATATTTGCACTTCAAATATCTCAAAAGTCAGCTATTTAAAATAAAAGTTACTTCAAACTAAAGTAAGGTAGATTACACTGAACAACATAATATATTTATCTCAGAAAATAACACAAACTCAAATCCATCGGACTATGCAACATTAAACATAGCAGTTTTCTTTATTAAATCAAAGTGTGCTCCTTATTTAGGAAAGCTTAAAAACATGCCGGTTATTAAGAAGGGATAATACAATGAAAAAACCATATCGCCAATGGTTTAAAGATTACAGTGATCCTG
Organism: Branchipolynoe longqiensis; assembly: GCA_030323885.1. Classification (NCBI taxonomy): domain Eukaryota; kingdom Metazoa; phylum Annelida; class Polychaeta; order Phyllodocida; family Polynoidae; genus Branchipolynoe; species Branchipolynoe longqiensis. The sequence continues at coordinate 49,466,990 of CM059194.1, forward strand.
TTAACAGATCACATAGTTACATTTCCCTCAAATTGATTCTTATCTCGGGTGAAATATCAGTCCTATTACCACGAAGGAGGTGTGTTAATTAAGATGATTATTCCTAATTAGTGTGGTGGCATTAGACATATTATTTTGGTTAATTGCAGAGAAGTCTTATTTCTCCAAATTAAGAGCATTATGTTTCCGAATTACAAACCTCATTCCTGTGAAATATGACACTTATTTTGATGGATTAAAATTCAGCTTTCTTTTCTCCCCCCCGCGCCCTCCCCCCACGAATTAGACATCTCACTTCGAAGTATTAATTAAGCACGTTACTCACTAGATGTAGTTTGTGTTCGTCAATATTCTCGGCAATATATTTATGGGAACGATCGCGAAGGAACTAATAGAGTTGAAATATGTTGGTTGTGGAAATGTTACCTCCTGGCAACATCTAAGCTGATATGACCTTAGATGTTGCTAGGACGTAAAACAACAACAAACAAACAAACAATCTAAGGTCATATCAGGACAGGTGCACACTTGTGACAGTGCACACTCATGTCGACTTTATAGTGTGGCCCCCACTGGGAAATCAAGCCACCAGCACCATGACCTGATATCCCACTCAGTCACATTATCCTGACACTAAGCTAAAGCAGTCATTGCCTTATCCTATTAATGCCGAACACCCCGGTAGGAAGCGACAAGTATCAATGTTGTAAGTCATTAATTTGACTCGACCGGGAAGCGAATTCCCGATCTTCCACACGCGAGGCTTACGTTCTACCCTTTCGGCCACCGCGCCTTGTCGAGGTGAAATATGGAATGGATGCTAAGAAAAATTGACAAAAAAGAGTCGTGCTAGCCTGAAACTGAATTATTTAAGCCAATGATGCCTGTGCTTTCTGAAAGGTTACTCAGTGCACAGAAATTCCATTTGTTTAATTCGGAATGACATCTAAAGAAGGCAAACCCCTAATTAACTTGACTGGCTCAATATCGATCTATGTTAACATTGAGAAATATTGCCAGGAAATAGTTAGTTGAACGTCATTGCTACCCAGGGAACAGAGAAGTAGAAAGCAGGAGGTGGGAATAACGCAACTTTATTTTCATGACAGGCAGGGTAACCGGCTGACAAGTGCAGCTCTACTCAATGCAGCTGTGAGTGACCGGTAACAAGGCCCGACATGCAAGTGAAGATATGGTACTTAATAATAGTGAGATGATAAATAAATACATTTTAATCACAATCACAGGACATTTCATTCACAATGACAGGACATTTCAATCATTATAAACAAAGCATTTTTATCATAAATCATTAATCAATCATCAAAGAATCATCACAGAATCATCAAAGAATCAGCAATCATCAAATTTACATCAATGCACAACATTTCAATAATGAGTTTCAATTTTGTATCAGATCAATCTTTTGTTTTTTCATTCATTTTGTTTTTTGCTCAGGTTTATTTTTAAAGATTGAGTTAAGAAGACATCTTTGTTGCTACGGTGGGCCGTGTGTGAGTGGCTATTCCAAGGCTTGCAGGGGTGAGTCTAGCGGTGGGGTTTTGAGGTTGAAGTTGATTGGTCGAGGGGGTTTCTGGGGTTGGCCAGTGGGATGGCTTGTTGGTGTGAGTGGCAGGTGGGAGGGGCTGCTTACCTGGGGCCGTATGCAGGAGTCGGTGGTATTTGGTGTTAGCGAGCCAAAACGGTGGTAGGCGGGAATTTCCAGGTTAGCGGCGAAAAATGGTATGCACGAGGCACTGATAGGCCTAACACCAAAACCTTAACCGGTGTTACCTTACCCCTGATAGATAGGAGGTATAGCGAGTTCATTAGGCCCAAATCTATTCAATGCTGTCATATTTAACAGAATTACATACGCAATAAGTGAATTTTCATGAAATTAACCCTAAATTCGAAGCAATATTAATGCTGCCGCCGCAATGGCGGTGATATTAATATTTATATTTTCGAATCGATGAACGTAAAGTAAACAAATCGCCGCCGCCGCCAGTATGGAAAGCGACGTCGATGCGGCGGCGGCGGCGATTTCTTTACTTTACGTTCGTCGATTCGAAAATATTAATATTAATATCGCCGCCATTGCAGCGGCAGCATTAATATTGCTTCAAATTTAGGGTTAATTTCATGAAATTTCACTTATTGCGTATGTAATTCTATTAAATATGATAGCATTTAATATATTTAAGCATAATATATGGCTACAGACGCAGAGGGATTTCCCAAATCTATAAATAAATTCACGTTTAGCTATAATGTAAGTGTTACGCGCTCCTGCATACGACTTGACACAGTTCCCGATGTCGGTGATAGCTAAACGGTAACAGGCTCTAACACCAAACCCCGCTAACACTGACTCCTGCATATGGGCCCTGTTCTCTGCACCCCCAGCAATGACAGCGAATGAGCGCCATCCGCTCATTTAACCCCATTATGTCACTAGTATATTCATGTATTCAAAATCCCCATTTCTACCAATTTTGTCACGGACATTTACTATAAAGGTCACCAATGTATATTTGTCAAAATGACACGGATGCATTAAGGCATGGCCAATTTGAAACAACAGTTCCGTCTAATAATAAGCGCACTGTTAACATTCACTGCATCTGTCTTCATTACAATCTCCGGGATCTAGAAATGAGAAAATAAGACTTCAGTAATTATTAAGATGTTGTTTAGAAGAGAATAGGTTTCCTCCTAAATGGATTCTAAATTCACAGCCATATTGAGTGAGATTAGATTCACGCACGTCGTGAGCTGTCAAGGTTGGGTGTCTATTTTTAGGTAGTTACTGTTAAGGCCGGTACACACCTCCCATATAAAACCTAAAGCTGCCCGTTTCGCGACTAAGTTTGAGTTTTAGTCGGTTTCAGTCTTTAGGTGTGTGACCCGCTAACACACCTGAGCCTTGTGATTCACATATAAAACTCAGTTTTAGGGCTTAAAACTGGAATCTTATAAGATTCGAAAAATGAATCGGGCCATTCGAGAAACGGTATATGTGAGCGGTCAGTCGGATCTTATACGGTATATGTGTGATACCCATCATCCGTTTGCCATCCAAGTCTTCCATTCTCTTAACCCTTTTTCCATTCCCCCCATTCCCCCCCTTCCATTCCCCACATTCCCCCCTCTTCCATTCCCCCCATTCCCCCCTCTTCTGTTCCACCCATTCCCCCCCCCCCCTTGCATTCCCCCCCTTGCGTTCCCCCCTCTTGCATTCCCCCCTCTTGCATTCCCCCCTCTTGCATTCCCCCCTCTTGCATTCCCCCCTCTTGCATTCCCCCCTCTTTGCATTCCACCCTCTTTCATTCTCCCCTCTTGCATTTCCCCCTCTTGCAATCCCCCCTCTTGCATTCCCCCCTCTTGCATTCCCCCTCTCTTGCATTCCCCCCTCCTTCCATTCCCCCCTCTTGCATTCCCTCCCCCCTCTTGCATTCCCCCCCCCATCTCTGCATTCCCCCCTCTTGCATTCTCCCTCTTGCATTCCCCCCTCTTGCATTCCCCCCTCTTGCATTCCCCCTCTTGCATTCCCCCTTCTTGCATTCCCCCCACTTCCATATCCCCCACTTCCATTCGCCTCTCTTCCATTCCTCCTCTTCGATTCCCCCGTCTCCCATTCCCCCTCTACCATTCGCCTCTCTTCCATTCTCCCTCTTCCATTCCCCCTCTTCCATTCCCCCTCTTCCATTCCCCCCTCTTCCATTCCCCCTCTTCCATTCCCCCTCTTGTGTTCCCCCTCTTGGATTCTCCCCCCCCCCCCCCCGCCCTCTTCCATTCCCCCCTTCCACTGCGCCTTCCATTCCACCTTTCCATTCCCCCTCTTCTATTCTCCCTCTTCCATTCCCCCTCTTGCATTCCCCCGTTCCAGTTCCCCCTTCCACTGCCCCCTTTTATTCCACCTTTCCATTCCCCCCATCTTCCATTCTCCCCTCTTCCATTCCTCCTTTCCCTTCCCCCTCTTCCATTCACCCTCTTCCATTCGCCCCTCTTCCATTCCCCACTCTTCCGATCCCCCTCTTCCGTCCCTCCTCTTCCGTTCCTCCTCTTCCGTTCCTCCTTTTCCGTTCCTCCTCTTCCGTCCCTCCTCTTCCATTCCCCCTCTTCCGTCCCTCCTCTTCCATTCCTCCTCTTCCGTTCCTCCTTTTCCGTTCCTCCTCTTCCGTCCCTCCTCTTCCATTCCCCATTCTCCATCTTCCGTTCCCCGTCTTGCATTCCCCGTCTTGCATTCCCCGTCTTCCGTTCCCGATCTTCCATTCCCGATCTTTCATTCCCCCATCTTCCATTCCCCCCTCTTGCTTTCCCGCTCTTCCATTCCCCCTTCTTGCATTCCCCTCCTCTTGCATTCTGAATCTTCCATTCCCCATGCAAAAGGGGGATGGAAGAGGGGGAACCCATGTGAGGTGTCCAGGGTCTTCCCTGTGGTTGGTTGTGGAGGGGACAGGTGGTACGTGGTACGTCGGCAGTTTAATCCGTGGGCCATCCATACTCGAGGAAATCGACGAGTTGATCGTTGTGGTAGTGAGCCAGGAGGTCCCTCCATCAGTGTATTCTTAGGTTTGATGGTAGAGGGATTCTTGAAACTATGTGGATGGGAAAGCCGGTCAGTCTGGCGTTGTCGTATATGTGCCTGTATATGTCGTCCTTGCATATGGTTGGAATGGATATCGGCCATCTCTTGGTCCATGTCTATGTTTGTATGAGAGTGGTGTGTGTGTGTGTGGGGGGGGGGGGTTATATGGGGTGGGGCAGTCGGCCGGGATGCTTTGGCTCAAATCCTCTATGTCCTCTGAAGCTTGCGCTTGGTCATCTAGTGTGAGCAAGGCATCAAGTGGCTCAGTCTGTTCGTCAACCGTAGTATCACAGTTGATAATCGGTGGACGGCTGATGGGTTGTACGCAGGCTGCGGATGTGCCAGTTGGTTGGTAGCGTACTACAACCAATGTTTGTTTGTGAGGTTTGTGAGTAAGTCTGGGATAGGTGGGGTGGGAGGAGGTTTGGCAGGCTCCCGGGGGGGGGGGCGGTTGGTCAAGGTGTTTGGCATGGGGAGGGGGGGCTCGGTGGGTGGGGTTGGCAGGGGTGGAGTGGGGGTGGTGGTGGGGGTAGGAGGGGGGGTTTTGGTGGTGCTTGCGTTGAGGGGTGGTGAGTGTGCTTCATCTGAGTTGCCGGTGGCGTGGGTGTGGTGGGGGGTCGTGTCCGTTATTTTTTCCCGCCATTGTGTGGCGAGGTCGGCATCGCAGGTTGGTGGTTGGTTGTCAATTGGCGCCGTGTGGGGCCGGGTGGTTGAGTCGGGGGGAGGCTTGTTCCAGGCCGCTCTGGGTCATTATGGCGGCGTCCATTGGGGGCAGCGTCTCTGTGGGGGCCGGCTTTATAGTCATTAGTGTTGGCGGTGGCGGTGGGCGGTCGTGCAGTGTCGGGTAGGCGGGCACTTGGGGTGTAGTGTTCCAGGAGATCTGAGGCGGCCTCGTGTTCATCCCGAGCATGGAGGTTGTTGGGTGTGGGGGGTGTCTGGGGTGGTTTTGGTGGGAATGTCTGGCGGTGCCACATGAGTAGGATGGGTGTGTGGGTGTGCGTGGGTGGGTCAGTCTCGTCAGGTCACGTCCCCACATGGTGTGGTTTTGGTGGGACGTCTTGCATTCCCCGTCTTCCGTTCCCGATCTTCCATTCCCCATCTTCCATTCCCCATCTTCCATTCCCCCATCTTCCATTCCCCCCTCTTGCTCTCCCCCTCTTCCATTCCCCCTTCTTGCATTCCCCTCCTCTTGCATTCCGTATCTTCCATTCCCCATGGAAGAGGGGGATGGAAGAGGGGGAACCCATGCGAGGTGTCCAGCGTCTTCCTTGTGGTTGGTTGTGGAGGGGACAGGTGGTGCGTCGGCAGTTTAATCCGCGGGCCATCCATACTCGAGGAAATCGACGAGTTGATCGTTGTGGTAGTGAGCCAGGAGATCCCTCCATCGGTGTATTCTTAGGTCTGATGGTATGGGGATTCTTGCAACTATGTGGTTGGGAAGGCCGGTCAGTCTGGCATTGTTGTATATGTGCCTGTATAGGTCGTCCTTCCATATGGTTGGAATTGATATCGGCCATCTCTTGGTTGATGTCTATGTTTGTATGATAGTGGTGTGTGTGGGGGGGTGGGAGGGGGTTATATGGGGTGGGGCAGTCAGCCGGGATGCTTTGGCTCACATCGTTTATGTCCTCTGAAGCTTGCCCTCAGTCACCTAGTGTGAGCAAGGCATCAAGTTTGTCAACCGTAGTATCATGGTTGATAATCGGTGGACGGCTGATGGGTTGTACGCAGGCTACGGATGTGCCAGTTGGTTGGTAGCATACTACAGCCAATGTTTGTTTGGGAGGTTTGTGAGTAGGTCTGGGATAGGTGGGGTGGGGGGAGGTCTTGCGGGATCCTGAGGGGGGGCTGGGTGGTCAAGGTGTTTGGCATGGGGAGGGGGGGCTCAGTGGGTGGGGTTGGCAGGGGTGGAGTGGGGGTGGTGGTGGGGGTGGGAGGGGGGGTTTTGGTGGTGCTTGCATTGGGGGGTGGTGAGTGTGCTTCATCTCAGTTGCTGGCAGTGTGGGTGTGGTGGGGGGTCATGTCCGTTATGTTTTCCCACCATTGTGTGGCGAGGTCGGCATCGCAGGTTGGTGGTTGGTTGTTAATTGGCGCCATGTGGGGCCGGGTGGTTGAGTTGGGGGGGAGGCTCGTTCCAGGCGGCTCCGGGGTCATTATGGCGGCGTCCATTGGGGGCGGCCTCTCTGTGGGGGCCGGCTTTATAGTTGTTAGTGTTGGTGGTGGCGGTGGCGGTGGGCGGTTGTGCAGTGTCGGGTAGGCGGGCACTTGGGGTGTAGTGTTCCAGGAGATCTGAGGCGGCTTCGTGTTCATCCTGAGCATGGAGGTTGTTGGGTGTGGGGGGTGTCTGGGGTGGTTTTGTCGGGAATGTCTTGTGGTGCCGCATGAGTAGGATGGTGTGTGGGTGTGCGTGGGTGGGTCGGTCTCATCAGGTCGCGTCCCCACATGGTGTGGTTTTGGTGGGACGTTTGCCGGTGCCGCTTGGGTAGGGTCGGTGTGTGGGTGTGTGTGGCTGGGTCGGTCTGGTAGCGTTGTGTCCCCACGTGGTGGCGTTTTGGCGGGAGCGTCTGGCGGCAGGGGGTGGAGAGGGTACGTCTTGCGGCCACTATGGTTGTCGGGGTTGTTTTGGTTTCACGTGCGAGGGGATTTCTGCAGCCATCGGGTTGCTGATATCAAGGTCATGGCCGCTACTCTTGGTTGTTCAGGGGGCTCTTGTGGGGCGTTCCGGTCGGCCTGACCCTGGCTGGTTAGTGAAAATCCGCTTGGGTTGCTTCCTCGTTCTTGGCTACCGCCGCCTTCTTGTCCGTCTGTCATTTTTTATTATTGCACTCTTGCTCCTTGTGTGGGTTAGCCTTTTTATATTTGTTGGTACACCATGCGCCCATGCCGTCCGAACTGGTGAAGCCGTAGTTGGTTCCCCAGTTTTACCTGTGGCAGGGGTGGCCATTGGTGTCAGTGTTGAACTCAGGGCATTTGTATGGGGTGCTCGAAGAGGGGCCTGCCTAGTCATCTGTGCGGGTGGCGCAGGAACGGTACGGGTAGTCGGATTTAGCGGAGCATTTTTCTTCCTCTTTCCGTATCCCTGAGAGGCACGCTCTACGTTGTAGGTCTTTCATGGATTATGCGGCGTGCCATCCCCTAGGGAGTTGTCCATCGTCAATCATGGCGAAGACTTTTTCGGACCATGCCAGACACTTGTCCCACTGCCACTCCAATGCCATCTCAAAGATCTCATCCTTGTGGTCCAGCATGGGTTTCACCTTCAAGTGGGGCACTTTGGGGTCCTTATGCATACGTGACAGGGCTTCAAAGTACTTGTGCCAGTTACTTTCACCCAGGCCTACCTTGCCTTCCCTTTCAGTGCATATCACATAGGTGTGAGGAATAAGGGGCTTCCTACCTCTTTTCTTCGATCTGCCATCAGAGTTTGAGTCGACAATTGCTTCAACGAGGTCCCGGTGGCATGCGTTGTCATCGCTGGATGATGATACCAGTGTGTGACGTGTTTCATTGCTCCTGCGGTGTCTGCTCCCTTTGTCGGAGGTCAACCTGTCGCGGCGTGCTCATGCGTTCCATGCCTTGCTGCGCCGTGAGTCGGTTGATCTCGGATGTGGTGAGTGGCCACGTGGCATGTCTGGGGACTTTGATGAGTCCTTCGCAGTGTGTCTCCTCCGTTTCGCCACAGATCTTCCGTTCGACGAGTTGCTCTTAGCTTACCACTGCGCTTTGCTGTTTCCGGTGCCTTCATTCGATCGCTCATCGATTTTGCAAACTGCACCTGTTCTATGGAGTCGGTCACAGACTGTCACAGCAGACTCGTTGTCGCTACTCGTGTCATCGTGTGGCGCAGGGGATGGCAGCTTTCTTCGCCACTACAGAGTGTGGGCGGCTGCCCTGTCATGGGGTATGTATGGTGTCGAGGGTGGCTGAGGCTGCGAAGGCCGTGGCATGGCATGTCGTTTTTCTCTGCGGCATCGTGAGGTTGGAGAACGGCCTCTCTGTGGTGAGAAAAGGCAGGTGGTGGTGTCAGTTCGGCGTCTGGTGGTGAAGTGCCGTCACTGAGGGTGGTGGGCCGGAAGTGACATTAGAGGGGGGAAAGCCAGGTACAAGTGGTGGCTACCAGTGCGGGTGCATGGAGGCACCACCGGGAGTCAGTTCTTTGGCCGCTTATATTTAAAAGGGGGAACTAAGTGGTAAAGGTCGGGTTGGAGAATCAGGTGGGATGGTATTCGTCCCGTCTCGGTTCCAAATTACCCATGTTGCCTATGACCAATTGAATTGAATTCTGTCAAATATATTATTGAAACAATATTAGATATTCTTTTTTCAAGAGTGTTTTGATTTCTCTAGTAGATGTGGTACTTAGAGTACGCTTGAAACAAAAGTGTACTCATCGTAGTAAAAGATCAACTGGCCATAGATCAATGGACGGTGTCATCTCAAGTTTTCTTTGGTATAAAGTAAGTATTGCTTTCACACATTTATTATTTATTATCCATTTATGCAGGGTTTCTAACAAAAGTGATACTTGCTGCTTCCTAGCCAGGCGCTCGGCATTATTAAGATAGGGCAAGGACTGGTTGACTCAGTGTCATGATAATGTGATTGAATGGGATATCAGGTCATGGTGCTGGCGGCCTCATTTCCCAGTGGGGCAGCACTATAAAGTCGCTATGAGTGTGCACTGTCACCAGTCGGTACCCATCCTGATATGACCTTAGATGTTGCCAGGATGTCAAACTCTAACAACCAACCAACCATCCCCCAGATGTGGGTCAAGGGCAGGTAGTTTGCGAGTCAATTTTCCCAAATGAGTAAACAGCTCCCAACAGGAGCTGCGAGGCAAGGACGCGCCAGGTCGCTTGGACTCAAATGACGTGGTCTATTGACTGAGACTAGAGGCTCTCAGGGTTTGAGTATGACAAACTGGTGAGGCGTGCGTAAGAAGTCAGGGTGGATCGATGGGTGAAGACCGGAGAGGGAGGGGGGGGCCTCATTTTGGGGGTCGGTTGGTTTGGGTTATTGGGTGTTTTTTTTATTACGTCCTAACAACATTAGAGATCATATCATAACGATGACCGACCGACTTGTGACACTATGCACTGATGGCGACTTCACAGTGTTGCCGTCACTGGGATAATGTGTCGCTATCACCATGACCTGATGTCGCGTCCAGTCACATTATTTTGACTCTGAGCAAACTAGTTACTCCCGCAGCATTGTCTCTGTGGCAGGGCTGCTAAACAGACCATGAAAAAAAAAGTGTTAGAAAGCTGGGTTGTGGAAATAGAAATAACCACATGATTTTACAATCTAAAGCCTAGGTCACACCTACCCGGATCAGGGGCCGGACGAGCCCCGGACTATGATCCGGCGTGGTCAGTGGCGATCCGGCGTGATCAGTGGCTCACCCATGGCTGGTCCTTGGGGATCCTTGGTGATCGTTGGCTGGTCCGGCCTCATCCGGGGTCTGCCCCGGATGTTCTAAAATGTTTAAAACATCCAGGGTGATCCGGGGTGATCCGGGGTGATCCGGGAATATTGCAATCCGGGGTTAACCGGCATCATCCTTGACTCATCCGGGTAGTCCATGTGTTGTCTGGGGGTCGTCCGTGTCTCGTCCGGGAAAGTCCAGGTCATTTTATACTCCGCGAGTAGTCCGGGGGTCGTCCGGAGGCCGTTCGGGGGTTGTCCGCGGGTTGTCTAGGGCTGATCCAGGACTAATCCGTGGCTACACCGGGTAGTCCGGGGGTTGTCCGTGCTGTGGTCCGTGGGTAGACCATGGCTTGTCTGGGTAGGTGTGAGAGCAAGGCAAAAATGACGAAAAATAGTGATTTTATCCGGGGCTGTCCGGGGCAGTGATGGGGACTTGTCCGGGGGTGGCCCGGCTAAAAATCCGGGGCTCGTCCGGGTATATGTGACTGGGGTTTAATATGCTAAATGTATCATTCAAATACTTAGCCATTATAGCCCACTACTTTTGGGATGAACAACTGATTAAGTCATGTAGATTAATACTAAAATAGATTTCGAATCAAGAGATTTTCGTGGCTGCCATCTTCCTTTTTTTTCTCTCTTTTCTTTTTTTTGTGTGTGCATTCTCTCCCAATTTCTCAACTTTATGCCAATATAGATAAACACTGAAAACTGGAACCACCACCTCCATGGTTAATTCCTAGAGAAGCAAGTTTTTCTTGGATTTAGGCAGTGTTGTCATTTACCCCTACTCTGAATATGGGTGACTATGTTATCTATAGCGGTGTTTACACGGGCGAGTTAAAACGCTTCATATAAAACCACTTGCCTAGATCGATTTACATTTGCCGTGTAAACGCGACGCTGAGGCGTTTTAGGGCTGAATCGATTCATATAAATCGGTATATGTAAACCACTTTGCGAGGTAGTATAGATGAAGCGATCTAGCTTAAACGCATCAGACGCATGCGCAGTCGAGACCTTAGTTTGTTGACTTTCCGGTCAATCAAAAGCGCATATTATAGAATTTAGTCTATGAAACCGCTAGCTGTGCACAGATATTTTTTTCATCATTTATTTTTAGGGTTTCACTGCCCAGCAGAAGTTTTGACCGTTCCAAACCAATACGATTCAGTCCATACAGATCTAGGTCAAACCCACTCTCCACTGGCGACATTGACTAACCGAAACTGGCGCTGGTTCGTATGGACTTGCTCATGCGCAGATATCGATTTCCGCCTTCAAACTCAGTGCGTGTAAACGCGCGACTAAATCGATTCATATAAATCGCTTTGTCTTAAATCGGTTTGGAATTGCCCGTGTAAACACAGCTTATGAGCCAACCAGTCACTGCCCCATTCTAGTAACGCTGAGGAGCGGAACGTAGCTCAGGCAGCAGAGTGTCCACCTCTGAAGGTGTCGGGTCATCCTATCAATCCTGCTCAGTGGACCCATTTGCAGTTTGGGCTATTTTCCGTTCCAACCAGTAGTCCACAACTGGTTCAACAAAGGCTGTGGTATATGCTATCCTTGCTGCTTAGCGGAGAGAGCAGTCTATGTGGCAGGAGCAGGTTTCCTCCAAAGAAATATGTCAGAATGACCATACGTTTAATGTCCAATAGCAGATGATGAAAATCAATGTGCTCTAGAGGCATTGTTAAATAAAACAAGCTATACTTTCTCTAGTAATGCCGAGTGCCAGTCGTCACTAGTATCACAGTCATTAGTTTGATTCGACCGCGGATTGATCCCACGAACTGCTCAATAGGCAATCCCGTTCAGTTGTCGCATAAGAAAGGTTGGGGCGAGGGGGGGGGGTGGAGTGGTGGGGGCTGGGAGAAGTGGGTGGAGTGGTGGCTTTCATTCAATCAAAGAACAAGTAGAGGTTAACTGAATGAAATCGTGTGCTATTTATAAATATTACCCAAGGTTCTGTACACTGATTAATAGTTCCCCCCTGATTAATCGTAGCCCTGCTTTCAGCTAATATACACAGTTCCTAGTGCAATATTGGAATGAGGGAGGTGGTGATGGGTAAAATATGAGTTAGTGAGTGAGTAAGTTGTGGTGATTTCACCAGGTTGGACAGCTCACCTCGTTCGAAGGACTATTGTAAGTTTACATAGGAATAAAATGGTGCATGCTGTATGTGGCCGTGACACAATAAATTATGGTTGTTTACCCTAATGGACTATATCAGAAGAAAGCTAAAAATAATGTGCCCAAATATCTAAATACTTAAATATTATTTAGCTTGGGAAGGATTAAGTAAATCAGCAATGGAAATTTACAAATGTTGTATTATTTATTTCTATTATTGAAGGATCAGACATCCCCATCGTAATTACTGTGTTGGTAGAGCTCAACCAAGACTACTTGGATACTGGTGAGAGAGCTGCTATTCGCAGATGACAGTGCACTGGTTGCCCACCCTGCTGAAGAGATCCAGAAAATAGTGGACTCTTTCTCCGATGCATCAAAGAAGTTTGGCGTGAAGATTAACATCAAGAAGACGGAGGTGCTGTACCAACCCAACTCTACAAGAACCCGAGAGGAGGATATCATGGTTGACGGAAACAAGCTGAACTCTGTTCCAGAATTCACTTACCTCGGAAGCACTATATCAAGTGATGGACGGATTGATACTGAAATACAGAGGAGGATGGCCAAGGCTAGCACATCTTTCGGCCAACTATGCCAGAGACTCTGGAACAACCACCATGTGTCCATGCGGGCCAAAGGCAAGATCTACCGTGCAATCGTGCTATCCACCCCACTATACGGAGCCGAGGCCTGCACAGTGTACAGACGACAGGTGAAAAAGCTGCATGCCTTCATGATGCGACATCTGCGTTCGATCATGAGGCTAACCTGGAAGGACAAAGTGACAAATAAGGAAATACTCGAACGGACAGGGCTGCCCTCTATGGAAGATCTTCTGATCAAAAAGAATCTCCGGTGGACTGGAAACCTCATGAGGATGTCATCAGAAAGGCTACCAAAGCAGATCCTCTACTCTCAACTGTCTTCTGGTTACAGAAAGAGAGGGCGCCCTCGTCTCCGGTTCAAGGATACCATCAAGAGAAACCTGAAGCTGAGAGACATTAAGACCGAACATGGACAACTCTCACAGCAGAGAGCTAAATGGAGAGCGGCAGTCAAGTAATGAAAGCAGTCTTTGTCGCATCGCGACCGACAGCATGATGATGATGATGAGAGGCCCGACCTAAAAAACAGGGGTAAGTCCAGTCTGTCATGGAGGTATGTTGGTTAGTGGCACACTCATGCTGCCACTTGGTTTTAGGGTTTGTTGCTTTAGGAACTGTGTGGCTGCTTCCCCCTCCCACCTATACCCACATGAGTAACCAGTCTATTGAAGTCTAACACTGGGTGGGGGAGGGGGTAGTTTGGAGTTTGGAATATGCCACGTCTGCAACTATAACACACCAGACATGGTGCTAGGATGTAAAACCCCAACAAACAACTATAGTCATATAAAGTTAGGCTACGCTCGAGAACATAAGACAAACATCAGTATGGGTTGATCAATTTAATGCTAGATCTTGGCTAGGATAATTGCCTAGCCGGTTACAAGTTTGAAAACCCGGTGCGAAATGGCCGAGCAGCGGGTCATAGGGCACCAACACACGGTGGCGCTGCAGTAGTGCACAGAGGGATCGATCACATAGAGCCATGATAGGCCAATACACATATTAATCGTCATTAAATACCCGACACATTACTGGGCAGTAATAATCAGCACAATAATAAGGATAAGCCGCTCCGCCTTTTTATATAATGATAATAATTATCCTGTCTATTAATGAAGAATGGGGGAAAATTGGACAGATCTGCTCACATCCTTAAATATTAAGCTGACCATGCATTCAACTAGGAAAAACCTCACATCCTTTGTTGAATTAGTAACTAAGGTAACTAAAACACACCAGCTGTCAACTTGCAAGATTAATAATATCTACTTGCAGAAAATCATTGATGATTGAGTGGCGATATAATGTCTTGATACCGGTCGGCATATATTTTCAATAATGGGGCAGCACTTTAAAGACACCATGAGTGCATGGTTACAAGTTAGTAGGCACCCTAGCATGCCCTCATATGCTACTAGAACGTTAAACCCAATCAGTCACATCTATTTTTTTTCTGTAAAAAAACCCAAGAAAACCAGACACTACTGCGCACGCCTCACAGCGGGAAGGTGAAGGTCATTCGAAGACGAGTACTTTTATTTGATCTTTTTTTACTGATCTAGATCGAAGTTTCAATGGGTTCAGTTTCAAATGAGCTATTATCAGAGATCATACACGTGCATGGGGAGGAATACTAATCAAGACAATCATGTTCCACTTCGAAGCACACTTAATTGTCAGAATTGACAGCCAGACGATATTTAATTAAGCCTTGTTTACACGGGCAATTGTAAAGCGAATTAAGCCCCGTTTACACGGGCGATTTAAAACGATTCATATGAACCCACTTGCCTAGATCGACTCACATTTGCCATGTAGACGCGGTTCTGTGCCGTTTTAGGGCTGAATCGCTTCATATGAAACGCCTCATCTATACCACCTTGGGAGGTGGTTTATTTGAAGCGATTCAGCTGGTTCCCGGGCGGCGATAGTATAAAATAGTAGTGCGTGCCGGCAACAAATGGAGCAGTAACTAATCGCTGGTGTCTGGCAGTGTTAGTGCCCGATTACGCCGAAATCTAGTGAATGCGATCATATTTAACAGAATTACAGACTCAAATAATTAAATTTAATTAAATTAACCTTAAATTCCAAGCGATATTAACGTAGCAGGTCGAATCGACGTATTTAAACTAAACAAATAGCAGTGATTGCCGACTACAGGCGCCTGCTGGTTCCCGGCGCCGACACACTTTCAAACTCCGCCGTGTAAACACGCTTCCAAAACGCTTCATATGAATCACTTTGTCTACATCGTTTCACAATTCCCCGTGTAAACACGGCTTTAGACAAAGCAATTTATATGAAGCGAAGTAGTGGCGCATTTACATGCACCGAGTTTGAAGGCGGAAATCGATATCTGCGCATGAGCAAGTCCATACAAACCAGCGCCAGTTTCGGTTAGTCGACGTTGCCATGAGAGAGTGTGGGTTCGATCTAGATCTGTTTCGACTGAATTGTATTGTTTTGGAACAGTCAAAACTTCTGCTGGGCAGTGAAACCCTAAAAATAAATGATGAAAAAAATATCTGTGCACAGCTAGCAGTTTCATAGAACAAATTTACCGGAAAGTCAATAAACTCAGGTCTCGACTGTGATGTCCTTAATCCGCCGTATCTAAACCGCTACCGTTTACACGGGCAATATGGGCCGACTTAAGCTAGTTCGCTTCATATAAACTACCTCGCGACCCGGTTTATATAAAGTGAATAATATGAATCGATTCAGCCCTAATCCGCTATAAGTCGCATTTACACGGCGAATGTAAACCGAACTAGACAAGGCGATTTATATGATGCGGCTTAACTCGCCCGTGTAAACAGGGCTTTAGACTTACTATCCTGATACTATTGTGAGTTAAAACGAGAGAGGGAAAGAGACAGGTCTAGAGAGTGCATCTATGATGATCGATCTCGATCGAACTCCAAATGGCGAACTGTCCAAGAAGGTGTGTGTCTCCTACCAGAACATTCGCCCCACGTTTAGGATAAATTGAGCACACGTGACCGATTCCACACGCGACCGAAAATCGATGAATTGTGGAGAGTTGTGACAATTTGTCTTGAAACAAACATCGGCGACAGCAACAACAATAAACATTGTGATTGTCATTAGCGGTGACGGCGGGCGGAGGCGGTGCCCGGCGGGCGGGTTGACAGGCCAATATAAATAATACCTGACGCAGACCAGCCAACTGTAAGTGTTTATAGATCATAATATATATATATGGGTCACTCTCCTGAAAACTGGCCAGAAGTGTCACATCGAGAGTTAAAATCTAATATTTGAATTTTTAAAATTTTTTGGTTGCAAATGAAAGCTGGAAATCTCCCCTTTACATCTATCTAAAATATAAATTGATGAGATAAAAAAATAAAGGCGTAGTCCATGATTTAGCTTTGTCTTATGGCAGAATAACATGTGTTGCTCAGATGTAACACATGTTTAGGACACCACAGTCTGCTTAATAAAAATCTATGCATAATTAAATAATTCCATACTTAGAAGCATATTAACCATGGCATAATATACAGAAATATGTAGTGCTTATATTGATAAAAAAAAAAGTAATTCACAGCCATGCTTTATTCACTGAATAATTAGTGTACAATATTTGTGTGGCATCCAGATACCACTGGTTACATCTGTAACGGAAATTTGTAATGTTATTTCTGAAGACATCAAATAATTAAAAACAATTTTTAAGTATGCATACATGTTAATAAATACTTCCTTTTTGATTTGGGAACTGTTTTGTTTGATATATCAATGCAATACAAGATGTTTGTAAGGATCCAATCATGTCTGATATGTCATGTTACAAATGGCTGACTGTAAAATGTTTTTTTTTGGTACAAAAACACTTCATAACTAAGAGGACCAAAGTTGCACACAGTTTATTTTATTTCCCTTATTTATTACATCAAATCTGAACATGAATATGAAAAGTATAAGGAACAAAATAAGTAGGAAGTTTTTTTATTGATGTTTTAAAATCCAATCCCATGCTGACCAGTTTTCATGAGAGTGACCCATATATATATAAATCTTTTATCTAGTCTAGGTTCAACGGTATTATGGTATTATATATATATATTTATCTAATCTAAGTTCAACGGTATTATGGTATAAGTTCAACGGTATTATGGTATATGAAATACCATAATACCGTTGAACTTAGACTAGATAAATATATATATAATACCATAATACCGTTGAACTTAGACTAGATAAATATATATATAATACCATAATACCGTTGAACTTAGACTAGATAGATATATAATACCATAATACCGTTGAACTTAGACTAGATACATATATATATAATACCATAATACCGTTGAACTTAGACTAGATATAAGATTCACGTCTGACTCTTCTCAGGCTACTACTACAGTGCGGGATGAATCTTTTATCTACGTTGAACTCTGCTTGAATTTGTCGATGAATTGTAAATGTTGACGATAGCTTTCTACTTTGTTGGTTTTAGTGATTGCAATGTGGCAGCTTGAGGTTTGGATCATGGATGTCTCTTGTCAGAATAGCATGAATTGTAAATGTTGACGATAGCTTTCTACTTTGTTGGTTTTAGTGATTGCAATGTGACAGCTTGAGGCTTGGATCATGGATGTCTCTTGTCAGAATAGCATGAATTGTAAATGTTGACGATAGCTTTCTACTTTGTTGGTTTTAGCGATAGCAATTTGGTAGCTTGAGGCTTGGATCATGGATGTATGTCTCTTGTCACAATAGCGTTATGTTCGGTGAGTGGGTGATGTGAGTGAGTGGACGACTAGGTCTTATTGGCTCAGTATCAGGGTAATCTGACTGAGTGGGATATCGACTCAATGTGCCAACAACATGGTATCTCAGTTGGGCAACACTATGACAAGTCAAGTCAGTTCCCCTTCTGATGTGACCTTGGATGTTGATAGGACGTGTGTTTGAGGTGCACTCACCTCCACAGGTGAAATGCCACATACACAGGTAGGCGTGGGTAGGTGGATTGCATAAGGGAACATGGTTAGCCTAATAGTTTACGGCGCTCGTCCTGGAATGGCAGACATGAGGGTTCCAATCCCGCTTTAAAGTCGCCGGGTATACCTCATCCAGTTACAAATGAATCCAACATCAAAATCTCTACAAACCTACCTTTGCTTAGTTTGTTCAGTTCATGCAACTGAACATGTGGGAGGAGAGTTGAGGTCTGTGATGTATGAATGACATCATAGGTGGGATTCCCTCATCACATGACCTAGAGGGGTTCCCCACAGACTGGGGATGAGATGGCAACCACCAAGATGCAGCCACAGAAAGCTCTCAATTAAACTTTTAAAGTCTATTAATCTACATGATTTAAACAATTATTCACACAAAAAGTAGCTGGTTATGAGAAATAAACATTTAAACTTTATATGTAGCATTTTAGATTGCAAATTCTAACATTTGTCTCTATATGGTTGTCTAAAAGCCTTGTCAGTGCTGCTGGACTAAATACAACACAACAGAAACAACCAATGTCAGCACTCTCCCCCCCCCCCCCCCCACATATACAGTTACATAAACTGAAAACCTGCAAAGGTATGCTTGGAGAGCATTTGTCGGAGTATGGTTCGTATCTCAGCAGCCTATACCGGGGTCCGTTTAAGCCTTATGTTCCTATTTGTTTGCATTAACACAACAACAGATGCAAAACATAATGAACCGAAGTCAGGTTTGAATGGCTTTTCGATGTATTCTTTCAATCGTTGTGAACACGCTACATTCGTTTAGTCACCCGTCAATACCATGTATCACACAGTCAATACCTTTTGGTAGATCGTGGGATTCGAACCCTGATCGAGTCAAGCCAATGACTTAAAAATTGGTACTTGTCACTTGCTAGCCTGGCGCTCGGCATTATTAGGATAAGGCATGGATTGGTTGGCTCAATGTCAGTATAATGTGACTGAGTGAGATATCAGGTCATGGTGCTGGTGGCATTGTCTCCCAGTGTGGCAGCACTATATAGTCGCCATGATTGCGCACTGTCACAAGTCGGTACCCATCCTGATATGACCCTATATGTTCCCAGGACCTAAACCCCCAACAACCAACCAACCACAACCCATACCGTGGACCTTTTGGCGTTTATCTTTCACCCCACGAGTATACTTCTTTTTTTTTTTCTTTTTTTGTTCAAGTGTTTTTATTCCTCTGAATAACATGTCAGTGCTAATTCACTGGTCTTCCAGCCCTAATCTCAATTGCCTTTACACAGTAAACAAATCTACAGCAATATACAGATAGACAATTACAGGAAACTAAGCAAAACATCGGTACATGAATGATAGGTAAAGAACAAGATAAGCGAAAAGAAACATATGCGGGGAGGTAGCTATGTTAAACTAGTATGGTAGGCGTTAGTAGGGGGTGGGGCATAACTGATTATCTTTCTAGTAGTGACATACCCTACAGATATTTCACTGAAACTCTCCCATCTTCATTATCAGTATCACTCACAAATAACCAACAGTGATGCAAATGGATTCTCTGTGCATTTTCCATTACACACCTTCCGCGAGAGCTATCCTTCATTTCATAATTGAAAAAAACCCCACAACCCACAATGCTTCATACGCTTAGGCACATGTGATAAACAGTCCCAAGTTGGAGGGCGGAATGATTTCAGATGGGGTCAAAACTGAAATGTCGAGGCCCATTTGAAATCATGCCGCCTACCCACAAGAACGGTTATGACCCTTTCACATACGTACAATCGTGTCTTTCAATTTCGAATACACACATACAGAACTATTCTTCTATTCGTTAAGGAACTATATCCCGCTGACCTCAAATGGTACTAGTGTCAATCGGCCGAGCAATAAGCACCCGACATATCAAGCTAACAACACATGCAAAATAATAACCTAGCAATGTGTGCATACATATTTAGTGGTCTGCACTGACCTCTCAGGCAAGGAGCCACATAGACAGGTAGGCGTGGGTAGTGTGTTGATATCAGGGATCCTAGGTGGTGTAATGATTAGCACACTGGCCCGGAATGCAAAGAGATGTGAGTTTGGTCGCTCTAGGCACAATACTTCCCATTTCAGGATCCCCACAACATGGTTGCAGACCAGGATCCTGTACAAGCTAGCGCTGTAGTTGTTGAACCTACCCTGTGACATAAGTGTGTGCATTGCCTGTATGTATGCATTGAAGCGTTAAAAGACTTGAAATTCCAGGGGGACGAGTGTAGTGGTCTGCACTGAGCTCTCAGGCAAGAAGCCACATAGACAGGTAGGCGTGGGTAGTGTGTTGATATCAGGGAGCCTAGGTGGTGTAATGGTTAGCACACTGGCCCGGAATGCAAAGAGATGTGGGTTCGAGTCCAGCTCTAGGCACAATATTTCCCATTTTCATAACCCCCCACGACACATACATTCTAACTTTTATTTAGCGGGTAGACAATTTCCGAAAGAGAAGTAGTAGGCGAGTTTTGTTACAGCTGAGACGAGCCGAGAGATCGATGTGAAACAAGTGGGCTCCTCTGGATCAGTCTCTTTCCGGCCTATTCGGAGGCTGAGAGGCGCGCGCATCTCAATTCTCTTCATGGATTCTCCCGCCAAAATGTCGATGCCTAGCGGAAGTTGCGGTGCGCGCGCAGAGCAGACGACCGCGATGTGTTTCGGGTGTCGTCTGCCGACACTGCCGCTGGTGGAGTGGGGGCGCTGCGTCGATCGACCTCAGTCGCTTTATCGCGTTGCATTCCTATGGATTAGGTCGGCAAATAGTAGATGGCAGTCCATAAAAAAGACCCACCCACACCTACACCTACAACCACACCCACTCCTACCTACACCCACCCACACCTACACCCAGCTCCCGTGCTACCACTCTCACTCTCACTCAGACAGTTAATTCGCCCGCCCAACACTGGAGAACGTGTTGCACCAGACGCCATTTCAGTCCCCGCGACCTTGAACCCGACCCCACGTGACCTGACAGCTGCCTCCACACGCTCGCGCACCCTGACCACTTCCCACTACGGGAGATGGGACTTCCGGTTGGGGAGTAAGATTAACCCTGGAGGTTAATTCCGTTATAATCCAACCCTCCCTCCCCCTGTTGTAGATGACAGGGATATATATATATATATATATATATATATATATATATATATATATATATATATACAGTGAGGTGTAGTGACCTCCCCAGGTGAAATACCTCACACACAGGTAGGAATCGGTAGGTTAATTGCACCAGGAAAGCTTGCTAGCCTAATGGTTAGGACGCTAGCCCAGGGATGGATGAAGTGTGGGTTCGAATCTCACTTTATAGCGATATAGGGAATGTTTAGACAGGAAGTGTGAACACCTATTTGTCTCTCTCTTTTTTTTTTTTTGGTACATTAGTTGTCCCAAGCAGGGGAAATCCCAGTCACAGACGACCGGTCTTCCCCACTCCACTGCTGGTCGATAGAAAGCCCGAGCCTACACTTTTACCGACCCAAGGGATTTTTAACCTCCCACACCACATAGACATGGTATGAGAGCAACCGGCCTTTGATGACGATGTAAGTTATACACAGCGGTGGAAATCCAAATTGGCAGAGCTGGGGGCATGGGGAATCGAACCGCCGACCCTCAAATTAGGAGTCTGACCTAGAAAAAAGTCAGACACTCTAACCACTCCGCCACAGAGAAGACACTCTAACCACTCCGCCACAGAGCACAATTAGGCACAATGTTTTCTATTTGTAACACTTCCCCATATATATATATATATATATATATATATATATGGGGGGAAATTACAAACATATATGTGATGTATAACGCATTATGCAAGTATAAAGGTACGTAAGGAAATTATTATTATTGCTATACTCCGTAAGACTCAACACTGTACCGGTGGCGCCACCTGTGGCCTCCTTCACCTCCAGCAGATGTAGACCAGTGTCAGTCGTGTGAGTTAAGTGTTCACTTGTCCATGTGGCATGTCATGGGATTCGAATAGACGGGAAGGATGTGGGGGAAGGTTACATATATCTAATTTGGCGGAAGGTTATATGTAATGTATAAGAATTATGCGAGTATAAAGGTGTGAAAGGGAATATTCCCTATATGATTATCCATATGTTGTGTACTACTTTATGGGTGACCCATTTTCATAGTTCGGACAGGTGGCGCCACCACCCCCAACCCTACCAGTGGTGCGAAAGACTGTCACTCGCAAACTGGAATTTTGATATAATTTGAGACAATATCAGACATATAAATATTTTATATTATCAAACTTACTATAGCTGTATTAATTTGAACCTGTCCATGTGCTTATATATTTTATGCGAGCAAATATTCTTTGTTTGTTTAAGGACCCCCCCTCCCCCCACCCCCCAACACAAAAAGTAGACATCGGCTATTGGGGGCGCGCAAATATTCCAGAACCCCCATAAAAAACACTAGAACTCGTATTCTAAAATATCGATTTGTGCTAAGTTATTAGTATGTTTATAAAATGTTCATCCACATTTATTTGAGCGATCCGAGTCGGTGAACTAATAGTAAGGCGATCCCAAGTAGGAAGGCACTTTCAACGATAAATGAATACGTCGCAGATTTCTCTCTCGTTTTATGTCACAAAAAAAATATATATAAAAAGAGGAAAGGAAGTGAAAAAGATCGATAAATGGTGAATCTGAGTAGCTTTGACATGACAATTTTGATACTGAGCGTGTCTGACAAAGGCGGGATGTTGTCGCTTAATCCCGTTAGGGGGCGCCCCAACTAACATACCATCTCAGCTCGCCCCCTTTAGATAGAATTCTACTGTTACCGTTTGTCTACAAACCGCGAAGAGCTTAAAGATGTATATAGTCCAATAAAAGCATGCAATTTTCTAAAGCAAACAAAGCATGTACTTGTGTTTGATCTCCACATCCACTACTGAACCTATTAAAACCCTTTATTGCTGCATCATCAAGAGAAACCTGAAGCTGAGAGACATTAAGACCGACTCATGGACGCAACTCTCACAGCAGAGAGCTAAATGGAGAGCGGCAGTCAAGTAATGAAAGCAGTCTTTGTCGCATCGCAACCGACAGCATGATGATGATGATTGCTGCACTGAAGAAGTATTACGTCAATCTAATAGAAGGTCTCACTGGTATAAGTCATACAAGTATATGGTGTCATTGATAATTTCGGTGTGCACACCAAATTTAATTGGTCTGTTTTCACTTAAAATATATCCAAGATTAGCACTTTATAATAAAAGTTACTCCCCCTTATAGTAAAGTATATAGGCTACTAGTGATTAACCTTTATATATATATATATGTATATGGGTCACTCTCCTGAAAACTGGCCAGAAGTGTCACATGGAGAGTTAAAATTTAATATTTGAATTTTTTACATTTTTTGGTTGCAAATGAAAGCTGGAAATCTCCCCTTTACATCTCTGTAAAATATAAATTGATGAGATAAAAAATAAAGGTGTAGTCCATGAATAAGATATCTCTTATGGCAGTATAACATGTGTGTCACACGTGTAACACATGTTTAGGACACCACACAGTCTGCTTAATAAATATCTAATCAGAATTAAATAATATCATACTTAGAAGCATATTAATCATGGCATAATATACAGAAATATCTAGTGCTTATATTGATAAAAAAAAGTAATTCCCAGCCATGCTTTATTCACTGAATAATTAGTGTACAATATTTGTGTGGCATCCAGACACCACGGTTACACGTGTGACGGAAATTTGTAATGTTATTTCTGAAGACATTAAATTTTTATTTTTTTAAATTTAAGCATGCATACATGTTAATAAATACTTCCTCTTTGATTTGGGAACTGTTTTGTTTGATATATCAATGCAATACAAGATGTTAATAAGGATTCAACCACGTCCCATATGTCATGTTACAAATGGCTGACTGTAAAATGGGTTTTTTTTGGTACAAAAACAGTTCATAACTAAAAAGACCAAAGTTGCACACAGTTTTATTTTATTTCCCTTATTTCTTTCATCAAATCTGAACATGAATATGAAAAGTATAAGGAAAAAAATAAGTAGGAAGGTTTTTATTGATGTTTTAAAATCCCATCTCATGCTGACCAGTTTTCAGGAGAGTGACCCATATATATATATATATATATATATATATATATATGAGTATATATATATATATATATATACTATATATATATATATATAAAGCCCCAAACTAACAAAGTGGCCCATAAGTGGGATGGTACACATGTTCATTATATGAAATTAAGTGAGTTGTGAGCTTATTGATTTAATACATAATGTCAAATCTAAAAATGGCCTGAAGGGCGGGCCTGTTCTTCTTTTAACAAAGCAATATATGTCACCGAGTTGCCCCAGGGGTCAAACCTTTACAATCTTCACTTGTAGTAATTGATGAGTGTTTTACGTCCTGACAACATATGATAACCTATCAGGATGGATATTGACTTGTTGACAGTGTGTACTGATGGCAACTTAATAGTGCTGCTGATTTGACCGTGACCTTATAGCCCAGTCAGTAAGATTAGCCTAGGAAGGTGAGTGAAACTTATTCTTCCCTAGGACCAGACGGGATGGCCGAATGAGTTAGAGCGTCCGTCTCCCGTGTTGGTAGATCGTGGGGTCGTGGGTTCGAACCCGGGTCGAGTCAAACCAACGACTTAACAATTGATACTTGTCTCTTCCTAGCCTGGCGCTCGGCATTATTAGGATAGGACAAGGACTGGTTGGCTCAGTGTCAGGCTAATGTGACTGAGTGGGATATTATATTATTAGGTCATGGTGCTGGTGGCCTGGTATCCCAGTGGGACAGCACTATAAAGTCGCTATGAGCGCACACTGTCACAAGTCAGTACTTATCCGGATATGAGCTTAGTTGTTGCCAGGACGTAAAACTCCTGCAATCAACCAAAGTCAGTAGAATAACCGCGGGGGAGGAGGTGTCGGATTGGGAACTGAACTGAAGTGAAGTGTGTCATCTGAGTCCTTATTCAGATTAACAATCTAAGGAGCAGGACGTAGCTCAAGCGGTAGAGCGTACAGCTGTGAAGGTTTGGATCATCCGATCGATCCTGCTCAGTGGACACATTTACAGTTTGGCGTATTTTCCATTCCAACTGGGGATCCACAACTAGTTCATTAAAATCTGTGGTATGTGCTGTCCTGTCTGTGGGAAAGTGCATATAAAAGACTCCTTGCTGCTTATCGGAAAGAGTAGCCTATGTGACGACAGCGGATTTCCTCCAAAGAAATATGTCAGAATGACCATATGTTTGACATCCAATAGCTGATGATAAAAATCTATGTGCTCTAGAGGCATCGTTAAATAAAACTAATTTTGGGATTAGCAATCCATTGCAATAATATTAGCAATGATTAGCAATGATTACAAATACAATGTCCATGTAGACAACGTGAACCCATAGCTATTAGGTTGGGTGGTTTCCTCGATAATAATTAAAACAAAAATTGGGGGTGGCAAGGCGCACTTTTGCGTTTATTGTCACACCTTTTATTAAATGTAATATGGAGTAATATTTACCAGCCGTGCCAGGAGGCAGCTGACGTCAGAGCGTGCTATATCGATAAATGCCACCCCCGTCACCATTAATAGTCGCTTATAAGCCTGCCAGAGTGAGCTCATTCAGGTAAAGGTCACTCGCCATACTTAATGTGTGACAACGAAAAAAACCTTTACAACCCACTGCAACCCATGCTTTTCTTTTCTTACTCACAGCTCTAAAGACACATCTCCCTATATAAAAACACGGCAAGGCAATGCTTGAGATTAGCACTGGTCAAGTATTTTCATGGGCAGGAAGGCGTTTGATTATTTGATTATATATATATATATATATATATTAAAATAAAATATATATAATAGGAAAAAAAGAGAAAAGATGTATGTATATACAGTAACACCTCTCTAACCGACCACCTCACAGATCGACCATTCCCCTATATCGATCGCTTTATTTGGGTCCCAACAATACGATTGTAACCATATTTTAACTCCCTAAACCGACCACCTCCCTAAATGGACCACTTATAGCCGGTCCCAAGGTCGGTCGATTTAGAGAGGTTTTACTGTATATGTCATTATCGACTGTTCCTTGTATGACTGTGAATGTGGGCGTATTTCTTTGAGCTTAGGTGTTCAAGATTATAAGACTAGAACCTAGCTAGGCATTAGGCATGTATTACTTGTGCCGTCCTGACCTTTCGACTATGTTCTGGCTTCCTTCTTAATGGTTCCTTGTATAACAATGGATATATGTGTATACCATTAAGTATTGATGGTTATGAATATGAGCATAGGCTTACCTAGTCCGGTGTTGGAAGTTCACTGCATTCAGCATCCTGAACTTAGACTGTATTAGCTTCCTTATCAACTGTTTCTTGTATAACTATGAGTGTAGGTGTACCCCTTTAAGTTTAGGTATTCATGATTACGAATATAGGTTTACCTAGTCCTGCCTTGGAAACACACTGCATGTACCATCCTGATATTGGACTACATCATAGCTTCATTATCAACTGTTCATATCAAAGTGTATATGATTATGTATATGGGCTTATCTAGTCCTGCCTTAGACACATACTATCTATGCCATCCTGATCTCGCACTGTGTTCTGACTTCCTTGTTAACTGTTCTTTGTGTAATTGAATGTGGGTCTATTCCTTGAACTTGGGTGTCCATGATTATAAGAATAGGCCTACCTAGTCCAGCCTTAGGGACATATTGCTTATGCCGTCCTGACCTGAGGCTGAGTTCTTGCTTACCTCCCAATGGTTCCTTGTATAACCATGAGTGTATGTGTATCCAATTATGTTTTCATGGCTGTGAGCATTGGCTTACGGAGTGCTACCTTAGAAACACTGCATGATGCGCGAAAAGGAAGAAGAAGGCGGGGGTGGGAAAATAAGGCGTTTATTTAACGCCTCAACAGAGGAACATACAGAGTAAGGAACCGCTCCAGGGAGCACAGTGAAACTCATAAGGAGCAGAGGTAAAAGCAGAGGTAAATGTAGATAAAGCTCCAGAGGAACATACAGAGTAAGGAGCAGCTCCAGGGAGCACAGTGATAAATTCATAAGGAGCAGAGGTAAAAGTAAATAAAGCTCCAGGGAGGAGTAAAAAGCTCAGAGGGAGCAACAAATGTACATAATAAGAGTAAGCAAGCTCATGAGGAGCGGAGATATGAGTAAAGTTTGGTAGTTAAATGTCATGAGAGTGAGGGGGTGCCGAGGAGCCCTCCACCGCTGGAAGAAAGGTTTAGAGGAAGAGTTGGGTGGGTGGGCGGAGAAAAAGGCAGGGAGCAGGAAGGCGGCTGGATGGTGAGTGCCTGAGGGAGGCCGGCGGCGGCCTTATAAGGGAAGGGAAGGGCGGGGACAGCAGCTGAGGTGTGAGAGCTGGCGGCCGGGGGGAGGGCGACAGGTGGCGAGCAGCGGGCGTCGGGTGAGGCGCGAATGCTGCGCGGCCCGGGGGGGGCGGGGGAGGTGGCGACGTGCCGCGCCGTCTGCCGAGGTGACAGGCAGCGCGACAGCGGGGCGGGGGAGGGTCTCTTCCTCTCCTCGCATCAAACGTAATGCTTCGCATTACGACCAAACCATACTAATCTTAGACTATGTATTAGCTTTCTATCAACTGTTCCTTGTATAACTATGAATGTAGGTGTATCCCTTTAAGTTTAAGTATTCATTATTATTGGTATGAGCTTATCTATTCCTGCCTTAGAAACACACTGCATATACCATCCTGATCTTAGACTATATATTAGCTCCCTGGTCAACTGTTCCTTGTATAACTATGAATATAGGTCCATCCCTTTGAGCTTAGGTTTGATTGATTGATTGATTCGTGGTTGCTTTTCGCTGTGTCGGCAGCATAGGCCATTGAGCTTAGGTGTTCATGATTATAAGAATAGGCCTACCTAGTCCTGCCTTAGGCACATATTACTTATGCCGTCCTGACCGTAGACTATGTTCTCGTGATGTTTGCCGATGGTTCCTTGTATAACTGTGGGTATCCCATTAAGTGTCCAGTATTCATGGTTATGAGCATAGGCCTACCTAGTCCTGCATTGGAGGTTCACTGCATACACTGTCCTGAACTTAGACTTTATTAGTTTCCTTATCAACTGTTTCCTTATCAACTGTTCCTTATCAACTGTTCCTTGCTAAAGCACAATTCAGCTACCTTAGCCAAAGGAGGGACACACATCTCCTCACTCTCATGTATAAAAGATCCACTGATGAACAATATGTTGACCATACAAACGCAGTAACCAGACAGAGCGATGCTACACTTCTAAAAATACCCAAGCCACTAACAAACAAGCTGACCAAAGCACCGATTTACAGAGGTGGCACATTATGGAATAAACTCCCAATGAGGAGAAGACGGTCCACAAGGCTCCTTGAATTAAAAAACTTATTGAAAATACAACAGGCCTGTCAAAGCCCTACACAGTTATAGGTATTCTAAGGTCCATCCTTGCCCTGACCCTCATACATACATATATATATATATATATATATATATAAATGTTTTCAAATGCACTACACAGCCCTGCACACTGATCCCCTTCCCACCCCTACACCACCCTACTACACCTTCTTTCAAAACCTATTACCTAACATTTTCCTTGAAATTTACATAAAACCTGTCTGATGTAAGTCCCCACTGCAATTTCAGATTTCCGATCGCATCATTAGGCCACACAATACAAAACACTTGTGATGGGATCCAACAATGGCCAGGTTTCTCGCATCTGTTATTGGTGACTGGATCCACTGATTTGCATATTTGCAATATAATATATATATGTGTATTGGAGATATGTTATATCTTTTTGAAAAAAGAAGAGAGAAAGACAAAGGAAGAAAGAAGTATTTAAAGACAATTCTAGAATCATGCAATACCATGGGATGCATACTCACCAAGTGCATAATACATATGTTGAACTGGAATTGTATGCAGTTACTATTACAACTAATAGTTCATTTATATTATGTTTCTATTATCAAACAGGATTTTCATGTGGTTATTATTGCAACTGATATTGTCATTTATGTACCAGCAAATTGTACTGAATGGTCGGAAGACCACTGCTCTGGCACTGACAAAAGACATTATTCGCTGAATAAAATACATTTAGTAAAAAAAAAAGTATATATGTATATTTAATTTTATATATGTTATTTGATTGTATATATATAACCCACATACCCATATATCAATTAATCCATTTATTAAATAAATAAATATTTAATAATTAATTAGCGATATTATTCTAAGTTACTTTACTTATTTTAGTTTTCCGTGTTTTAAGTGATGATGATACTAATAATAATAACAAAAAAAGGCCTCCGGACTTAATTTGTTAAACATTTTTGTACTGAGGTTGGGTGGGATGGGGTGATGTTGTATATTTAGTTGTTAGCCTGTTAAGCACGTGTTCAGGTTAAGTGATTATGCGGAGTAATAGAGGACAGTGTGCGCTGCTGTTGTGTAGTTTTATCCTAAACATTATAAACCAAGTTAAAGAGCTGTACAATAGACACGAGGCCCCAAAAGAGGAGGAGAATTATGGTGCAAATGCATTTAAACAAAATTAAATGTTGAAAAGAATAAGTGTTTTATTTATTTATTTATTTATTTATTTATCACAATGGGGAGCTTTCATGAGCCAGTTCTCTCGCTTTACACTTGGTGGCAGCACCCGTTCCCAGTCCAAGTCGGCCATCATGGTTGGATAGAAGGGTGTAGGTGTGTATGTGTGTTGGTGGTGTAGGTGTGTGGTGGGGGTTTAAGGATGTGGTGGGGGCTGTAGGTATGTGTGTGGTGGGGGTGTAGGTGTGTGTTGGGTGTGTGGTGAGGGTTTAGGGGTGCGGTGGGGGTGTAGGTGTGTGGTGGGTGGGTTGTGGGTGTGTGGTGGGTGATGTGTGTGGTGGTGGTGTTAGGGTGTGTGGGGGTGTAGGTGTGTGGTGGGGTTTAGGGGTGTGGTGGGGGTGTAGGTGTGTGTGTGGGTGAGGGTGTGGTGGGGGTGTGGTGTGTGGTGTGGGTGTAGGTGTGTGTGGGTGGTGGTGTAGGTGTGGTTGGTGTGGTGGTGAGGGTGTAGGGGTGTGGTGGGGGTGTAGGTGTGTGGTGGGGTTTAGGGATGTGTGTGGGGGTGTGGTGGTGTGTGGTGTGTAGGTGTGTGGTGGGTGTGTGGGGTGTGGTGGGGTTGGGTGTGTAGGGTGTGGTGGTGGGGGGTGTAGGTGTGTGGTTGGGGGTGTGGTGGGGTGTAGGTGTGTGGTGGGGGTTTAGGGGTGTGGTGGGGGTGTAGTGTGTGTGGGTTGGGGTGAGGTGTGTGGTGAGGGTTTAGGGGTGTGGTAGGGGTGTAGGTGTGTGGTGTGTGTGTGGTGGGGGCGTATGTGTGTGTTGATGCCTTAGGGGTGTGGTGGGGGTGTAGGTGTGTGGTGAGGGTTTAGGGATGTGGTGGGGGTATATGTGTGTGTCTGTGTGGTGTAGGTGTGTGGTGGGGTTTAGGGATGTGGTGGGGTGTATATATGTGTGTGGTGGGGGTGTAGGTGTGTTGGGTGTGTGGTGAGGGTTTAGGGGTGTGGTGGGGCTGTAGGTGTGTGGGGAGGTTTAGGGATGTGGTATGTGTGTGTGGTTGGGGTGTATGTGTGTGGTGGGTGTGTGGTGAGGGTTTAGGGGTGTGGTGAGGGCTTAGGGATGTGGTGGAGGTGTAGGAGTGCGGTGTGTGTGGTGGTGTAGGTGTGTGGTGAGGGTGTAGGTGTGTGGTGGTATAGGTGTGTGGTGTAGGTGTGTGGTGTGTGTAGTGTGGGTGTAGGTGTGTGGTGAGGGTTTAGGGATGTGGTGGAGGTGTAGGAGTGTGGTGTGTGTGGTGGTGTAGTTGTGTGGTGGGGGCGTGGGTGTGTGGTGGTATAGGTGTGTGGTGAGGGTGTAGGTGTGTGGTGTGTGTGGTGTGGGTGTAGGTGTGTGGTGAGGGTTTAGGGGTGTGGTGAGGGTTTAGATGTGTGGTATATGTTTTGGTGGTGTAGGTGTGTGGTGGTGGTGTTTGGTGGGGTGTTGGTGTGTGTGATTGAGGTGTAGGTGTGTGGTGAGGGTGTATGTGTGTGTGTGGTGGTGTAGGTGTTGTATGTGTGTGGTGAGGGTGTAGGTGTGTGGTGGGGGTGTAAGTGTGTGGTGGGGGTTTACGTGTGTGGTTGGGGTGTAAGGGGTACCAACCAAAGCATTACAGAGACCGGCATGAGTCACCATCTGACGAGAGACTCATGCAAACTGAAAGGTCCCCATTGTCATGATTGTAAACAAACACTAAGATTGTTTTCGATATTTTGTTAAAGTAGCAACCACTGAGAGTGTTGTTATACTGTTTGGGTCAGTTGCTTTGCTGGTCTTTTATGTTCTATCAACACCTCAGGTCATATCAGGATGGGCACTGATTTACAACAGTACAGACTCATGGTGACTTTATAGTGTTGCCCCACTGGGATACCGAATCACTGGCACTGTGACCATATTTCCTACCACAGTCACATTATCCGGATAATAAGCAAACCGGTCCTTGCCCTATCCTAGTAATGCCGAGGGCCGGGCTGGGTACTAACAAATATAAATTTGGTAAGTCATTGGTTCGACTCGGCTGGGGTTTGGATCCAGGACCTCCTGTATTGGAAGCCACCCAGCGCTCTTAACAATTCAGCCACTGTGGCCATATATGAAGTAGTGGATCAGACAGTACTCATTTCATGGCACTTCAAACATGTCATGGCGGCTTAAGCGATATTGTTCCATCATATCATATAACACACCAGTGGGTAGATCGTCCGCTTCCCGCGAGGCAGGTCGTGGCATCCATCTCCCTGTGACATTGATTCCCTCGTGGGATCGATCCCCGGCCGTGTCAAACTAACTAACCATTTACAAAACTAATACTTCTCGCTACACCTTCTGGCACTTTGCATAACTAGGAATATGGCAAGGACTGGGTTTGCCCAGTGTCAGAATAATGTGACTGAGTGTGGTGTGTTGACATGGTTGCAAAATGACCCAGATGGGGCAGCAATATAGAGTTTCCGCGAGTTATGCTTTAACCTCAAGTTACTCGGATGTTAAACCCCCATTCAATCAACAGACATAATACATCTGACGCCAATCTATTTGCTACTTCCGGTCATCCTAGTGATTTCCGGTTTAGCGAGTTGTACTCACTTCCGCAGGGGGAACCTAGCTAAAGCTAAGATTCCTTACACGTGGTATGCGGTATGCGGTATGCGAATGCGAATGCGGCAAAAAATCTAAACGCCTCGAAGTCAATGGGCTACATTCCTTACACGCAGTATGTGAATGCGAATGCGAATGCGAATGCGGCAACTCGATCGGTCCCTGTAGCGATCGGTGCGGCATGCGGCATGTGGCACGCAGTATGCGAATAGAAACCTCAGTCGCACGTGTCCATTAGTTTTAGACGATGAGAGGCGACTGATCATTACTGAACGGTCAGACACAGGGGTGCGGAGGGGAAACATATGGTAGTGGTGGTGGTGGGGTTACGGGTTGGTAAAAATACTACCATAGCCACAGAAATATGAATACTTATCTATAATTTGGTAATTATAAAGGTAGTAACCCCCATGTGACGTACCAAGAGGTACATAGATATAAATGCCATATTAGGTCATATACAGTGCAGTATGGAGTATACTTGTTTATTTTTATTTTTTAAATATAGCCAGTCGTGTGCCGCATGCCGCATGCTGCATACCATGTAGAAGGAATCCCCCTATTTGCATACCGCATACCGCATGCCGCATACCGCATACCGCGTAGAAGGAATCTTAGCTTTAGTCATCTAATGGTTGGGATGCTCGCCCTGTAATGGCATAAATGTATGTTCGAGGGCCGCTCTAGGCATATTGTTTGTTAGGTTGTTTGTTTGCTCTCATATCCTGTGAGGGGTCAACTGAGTAAATAAAATCATTGTCATTGCCATTGTAATTGTCAGGTACCACCATGACACTGGTGCCGTGACCAGGATTCTCTACATGCTGAGGGCTGTATGGTGTTGGACCTGCCCTGTGCATGAAACAGAACTGTGGAAGCGGGACGTACCTCAGACATGTCCATCTATGAAGGTGTCGGTCATCCTATCAATCCTGCTTAATGGACCCATTTGCAGTTTGGGCTATTTTTCATTCCAACCAGTGGTCCACAACTGGTTCATCAAAGGCTGTGGTATGTGCTGTCCTGTCTCTGGGAAAGTGCATATGAAAGACCCCCTTGCTGCTTATCGGAAATAGTAGCCTATGTGGCAGCAGCAGGTTTCCTGCAAAGAGATATGTCCAATAGCCGATGATACAAAAATCAATGTGCTCTGGAGGTGTTTGTTATACCCCTGTCACACGATGATGTAACGAGCAAACGTAAGCCTGACGTGATCACGTTTCATCATTATGTTGATGTACGTTGGGTTACGTTATGATGACGTCAGAATGACGTTAGACTGACGTCGAGCTACATCACATTACTTCGTGTTACGTCGGCGTGCGTCAAAGTTTTGAATCTCTTCAAAACTTTCGACGTAAATCGAACGTAAGGGTTTACGTTCGCCGTACATTCTGTACATGTTCAGCGAACGTCAATGACATTAAACGGACGTTAGTCAAATGCTGCTCACCACGTTCAGCTACGTTCCACTACATTGACCCACATTAAACCCGGTGGAAACATCCACACGGCGTAATGGGAACGTCAGGAGAATGTCAGGAGAACATCAGGAGAACGTACGTTCAACATACGTTCAACGTTTTGCCACCATGTCATGACGTATGTAGCGTCACGTAATGTAGTTCTGGCGATGGAATAACGTTCATAATGTTCCGTAAGCATACTGACCTTGTCCTCTCTCATTGAATGACGGTATCACTATGCTTTACCGACGTTACGCTCTCGTCAACTATGCTGCACCCACATTCAACTTGTGCCCAAATTTGCATACTATGCCGAGAAGTTCAACGTTCTTCACGTTCTCCCTATGCTGACGTCGTTACGTCATAGTGTGACAGGGCCTTTAAATAAAACAAACTTTACTTTTTACTTTGTAACAGAAGTGCATTACCTGGATATTTGTAATCATAACCATGACACTTACGATCCCATTGAGATACCTGTTGTGAGTTACACTCACCTCCCCAGGTAAAATACCGCATACACCAGTAGACGTCCTGGCAACATCTAAGGTGATAACAGGACTGGTACCGACTTGTGAGAGCGCGCTCCCTTGCCGACTTTATAGTGCTGCCTCTGGGAAATCAGGCTGGCAGCACCATGATCCAGAAGAGGAGGTGGATTATATCAGGTAGCCTAGATTGACTAATGGTTAGGCTGATCATCCTGGAATGACAGAATTGTGGGTTCGAGGCCTGTACTGGATGTGGTACCTGTTCATGTTTTGTTGCAACACCTCCCCCCTCCTCATGACACCATCCTAGGTAACCACAACCTTGCGCCATGGTTTGCTTACAAGAATGGCTTCTCAACATTTATTCTTTATGTAGCTTTATATAGCTTTGTATGCCTCACTCTATATACCATTTCTGTGTACACAATCCTGAATTGAAAAACAGCTGAAAGACCAGTGCTTCGGCGCTGATAAAAGAACTTATTCAGCAGAATAAACATATTGAGCATAACAAAAAGTAAAAGAAGCAAAATACACGCAATGAAGAAAACTCGCATTTGGCTACACTGCAGAGTATATTCTAGAAAATGGACTTATTTTATCGCATTATTTCGGCCTATGCTCTTTCCTTTAGTCTCTTTGTCGAGTAGTAATTACTGGGTATACCTTTAAAGCAGACGACCCAAATCTATAACCATTTCTGCCAATAAAACTGCTCCGTGTGGACACTTGTCCACCTACCCCACCAACCGCTGCCTTCCTGTTCTGTTCACTGCTGACGTCGAAACATTTACAGGAACAGTATCAGTCGATAGATGGGGAAATAAATTCCTGCGTTTGAGTGAATTTTCCCCGATGCAGACGCAGGGTTCGCACAATCTTGAAAAGGCCTTGCATTTGAAGATCTCTCTTGAAAAGGCCTTAACTTTCAAGGTGTCTCTTGAAAAGGCCTTAAATTTGAAGGTGTTTTCTTGAAAAGGCCATAACAAATTGACCAAATAGGGAAAGAAATCTTTGATTTCTTTAAAATTTTTGAATTTCGGGGTAGGAGAGAAGGCAAATTTGAACAACAATAGTGTTTTGAATGGCTAGGCGTGTGGCTTATTAACTAATCTAGGGCAATTGTTAAAGTTGCATAGTCCGATGAAATATCAAATTTTCAAAACCAAACCAATTATCTAGATTTGATTTTACATATCTAACTTAGATACTGATGCACTTATTAAGCATTTGTTTCTGCGTAGAAGGCAATACTGAGTCAATTTAACAGAACCCTCTTACTGCAGAAGTCTATGGTGTCAGAGTTTTGGTAAGCTTGCCAAAACTAATTTTCCATGTTGGCACTCAAAATATCTCAAAAGTTTACCATTTAAAATAAAAGTAACTTTCAACTAATGTAAAGTAGATACTAGTGATCGATCTAATATATTTATCTCAGAAAAAATACAGAAATTCAAAACCATCGGACTATGCAACTTTAAGTATCATAAAGATGTTAATTCCCTAATTGCTTCTTTTGCTTGATAAAAATAGCAGACAGAAACCTGCTGAAGTGAGAGCATAAAGAGTCGACATGTATATAAATCATTATAGTGTAATCATATTTTTTTCGGCCTTAAAAGATGAATTTCTTACCTGAAAAGGCCTCATAAAGGCTTTAAATTTGGTTGCTGGAAAGCTGTATGAAGGCTGAGACGGCTTTTCAGCAGAGCAGACGACAAACTGAGTTGTGAGAGGGGTTACACCGTAATGTACCGCCGTTTTCCTGCCTTCTTTTAACGCAGCCTGCCCCTTGTATCGTCTCTGAAGGGATGGGGTTAATTTCCGGAGGGAAGCCATTAACAAATGAATCGGACTTCTCTCAGTTGTATTAGGTACGAACCATTGTGACGTTGTCATGGCACGATGCGACTTTATTTAGCAAGTCGTCAAGAATATGACATAATCAAATTCGAAGTATTACAAAGATATATCAATGATGTTTCAGACTAGTCCACGTTAGTCACAAAGCGCATTGGTTTCTACATGAAATGGTTGGTTGGTTGTTGGAGTTTGACGTCCTGACAACATCTAAGGTGATATCAGGACTGGTACCGACTTGTGACAGCGCGCACCCAGGCCTACTTTATAGTGCTGCCCCACTGGGAAATCAGGCTGGCAGCACCTTGATCTGATATCAAACTCAGTCACATTATCCTGACACTGAGCTAAAAAGTCATCGCTTTGACTCGACCGAGAACCGAACTCCCGATCTCCTGCCGCGAGGCCCATGCTGTATCGATTCGGCCACTACGCCCGGTTACATGAAATGTGTACACTTGATTGTTTCTTTGTTTGTTAGAGCTGTACATCCTAGCAACATGTAAGGTTTGTTGGGGTTTTACACCTTAGCAACATCTATTGTCATATCAGAATGGGTACAAACATGTGACAGTGTACACTCATGATGCCTTTATAGTGCTGCCCCACTGGGAACACATCTCGCTACGACCTTACATGTCGCTAGGACGAAAACCCCAACAAACAACCTAAACCCTCATTGCTCAGCATTTAGTCGTATGAACCCTGTAAGCCTTGTCTCGGCATAGGTTCCTTTGGTAACCCGGTGACCTCAGGGCCGTAAGGCACCATGCCGTGTTTCCTAGATACTCACGTGACGTGACGCTGCGCGGCCCACCAGGTGGCGTGTCGGGCGCCGTGCCGCGGTTGTGACGTGCTTTATGTCACGTGACGTGTCTGGTGTCGCGTGGACAGCGTCTGACGGGGGGCCTGGCCGACGTCACCGGTCCCCCGGAGCACCTGGCAGGCGCACTATAGACACTGCTGCTGTTCCGCGTCTCTAACCCATAACACCTTCTGCGCTTACTTTCTGTGTGTCGTCTGCTCTGATGAAATGTTCTCAGCCGTCAAAAGAAACTCGCTAAACAAATTATTTTTTTAAAGGCGGGAAATTTAATAGGGAATATTCACAGTCCCCGCAGTGTGCAAGTCCTCTTAGAGCACACGGACCAGAACCAGGCGCGGTGGCCGAATCGGTAGAGCGCGGGCCGCACGTGCAGCAGATCGGGAGTTCAGTTCTCCGTCGAGTCAAACCAATGACTTTTAAAATTGATACTTATCTCTTCCTGGCCTGGCACTCTGCATTAATAGGATAGGGCAAGGACTGGTTAGCTCAGTGTCTGGATAATGTGACCCAGTGGGATATCGAGTCATAATGCTGGTGGCCTGATTTCCCAGTGGAGCAGCACTATAAAGTCACCATGAGGGCGCATTGTCACAAGTTGGTACATGTCCTGATATGCCCTTAGATGTTGCCAGGACATAAAACTCCGATAACCAACCAACCAACATATGGACTGTGGAGGGTGGATGGTTTAGTTGCCGCCCGCAGTGGGATGGCACTGGTCGTCTGCGTGCACATGCACCTGGAGTTGTTGTTGTTGGTTGTTGTGTTACGTCCTAGCAACATCTATGGTCATATCAGGGCGGGTACCGATTTGTGGCAGTGTGCACTCATGGCGACTTTATAGTGCTGCCCCATTTGGAAATCAGGCTGCCAGCACCATGACCTGATATCCCACTCAGTCACATTATCCTGACACTGAGCCAACCAGTCCTTGCCCTATCCTATTAATGCTGAGCGCCAGGCTAGGAGTAGGAAGCGATAAGTATCAATTTAGAAGTCATTGGTTTGACTCGACCGGGAACCGAACTCCCGCCCGTCCTGCACCTGGAGGGTTATTGTGTACTCTTTAGTAGAACCACTGGGGGACGCCAGGAATGGAAAGTGGGTGAGAAAGGGGAGCATGTGGAGGGGATTAGGAAGGGAGGGATGAGGAAAGGGGGAGGGGAGTAAGAACGGAGGTGGGGGGGAGGGGTAGGGGGAGGGGGGGGGAGTAAGAACGGAGGTGGAGGGGGGAGGGGGAGGGGGAGGGGAGTAAGAACGGAGGTGGGGGGGAGGGGGAGGGGAGTAAGAACGGAGGTGGGGGGGGGGGAGGGGGAAGGGGGGGAGGAGAGTAAGAACGGAGGTGGTCTGGGGGGGGGGGGGGGAGGAAGGAAGGGAGAGAAAGTGATGAGGTGAGGAAGGAGGGAAAGGGAGGGCGAAAGATGTAAGAAGAAGGGTTTGGTTGGTTGTTGGAGTTTTACGTCCTGGCAACATCTAAGGTCATATCGAGGCGAGAGGAAGAACAGCCATGAAGGGAGGAGGTGGGCGTGTCGGGGTGGGAGGACGGGAGGAGGATGTGAAGAGGAGCAGAGGGAAAGGGAGGAGTGGGAAGCAGAGGGAAGTAGAGAGGAGGGAAAGGAGGTGGAAACATGGGAGGATAAATTAAGGGAGGGGGGAAAAGGAGGGGGGAAAAGGAGGGGGAAGGGGAAGAGGGGAAAGGGGAAGATGGGAAAGAGAAGAGGGGAGGGGAGGAGGGAGGAAGGGGAGGGGGAAAGGGAGGGGGGAGGGAAGAGGGGAGGGGAGGAGGGAGAAGGGGAGGGGGAAAGGGAAGAGGGGAGGGGAGGAGGGAGAAAAGGGAAGGGGAGGGGGAATGGAACAGGGGAGGAATGGGAAGGGGAGGGGGAAAGGGAGGGGGGAAGGGAAGAGGGGGAGGAGGGGGAAGGGGAGGGGGAAAGGGAGGGGGAAGGGGAGAGGGACGGGGAAGGGGAAGGGAAGAGGGGAGGGGGAGGAGGGAGGAAGGGGAGTGGGGAAAGGGAGGGGGGAAGGGAAAGGGAAGATGGAGCGAAATGCAGATAGCAAAGAGTAAAGAAGAATATATAAACAGAGGTGAAATGGAAAAAACAGAAATGAAGAAAATAGAGGAGAGGGAAGTTAAAAAGAAGATAAATCGAGCGGTGTTCAGAACGAGGGCTATATATTAGTATATATATATATATATAACTTAGAAGGAAGACGGGGGTACATATTGAAGAAATAAGACGAGAGAGTGAAAGGGAATGTAGAGTTTCAGAGAGAATTAAGCTGAAGGAAAGTAGAGAATTGCTGAGCAACGGCAACACTAGAAGGCCAAGTGGACGTGGGGTGAATTTAAGCATAAAAAGAGCAGGGTGGGATATAGATAAAAGATTCACCCGATACTTGTAGTACACATGTGAACGACAACGTAGTCTAAATACAGGCGAAAATAGCGTTAGTATGGAACAAGAAGTAGAATGCTTGGCACCAGTGTCAAATGGGTACTTATATCAGCACAGAGTTGGTGAAATGGGAGAGAATGCAAAAAGACAAGATGGCGGCCAGAGAATGCCGTCAATTTCACTTTTAAATTGCATTAAAGTATATGTTCTATGATATTTTCCAACTCAAAAGTAGCGGGTAAATATGAAGACATATACAAATAATAAATGTTGCTTCTTAAATTGTGAAATTAGGATCTCATAAAGACTCAATTCATTAGCCCGATTTTTCGACCGTTTTTATATAGGGCTGGTTTTGACCCCTGTCCTGGAAGTACGGGGTGAATCTTTTATCTAGGTGGGATATGATGGGTTAGAAAGATTACAAGCAACTTATTAAATATTCCCGAGTAACTAAATGAATGTGATGTAATTTTATCGGCAATTACCTTAGATGTGCTATATATGCGAAGCTATTTCAATGACCTATTAATTA
Source organism: Branchipolynoe longqiensis (assembly GCA_030323885.1). Lineage (NCBI taxonomy): Eukaryota > Metazoa > Annelida > Polychaeta > Phyllodocida > Polynoidae > Branchipolynoe > Branchipolynoe longqiensis. Next base: position 49,506,613 of record CM059194.1, read on the forward strand.
AACGTGATATGAACGGAGAAAATCGGGAGACAAAAACGGGGAGGGAGGGGAGAAGGCAAGATCATGTTCCTGCTTGTAATTTGCTGGAGTAAGCAACATTCTGCGCTAGTTATAAAAAGGAATGGAAAGCCGGCTAGTCTAGACAATGGAGGAGATAGATGTGTCTTCAATTACAAATGCTGAGAGTGCTTCTTTTTGGCATTTAAGTCGTGCTGCCACTGGGACACCCTGTCACCGGCACAATGACACAATATCCCACCCAGTTACATTACCCTAATTTTGACTAAACCAGTCCTTGGCCTATCCTAGTAATGTCCAGTGCCAGGCTAGGTTGCGACAAGTATAAATTTGGTAAGTTATTGGTTTGACTCAGCTGAAGCGTCCGCATGGGAAGCCTTCGCTCTTAGTCTTACTTATTCGGCCATCGTGTCACGTACTTTGCCAGGTAATATCACTCAGTAGTGTCTTATACCCCTGTCACACTATGCCAAAGCAGGCCAGCGAGTGGGCAACGTAGAAATCACTTATTTACGTCGAGATACATAGAAATTCTCGGCGTTTCAGGGCCAAGTTGGATGTTAGTGCAACATAGTGGACGTGGGTGAAAAGTCGATCCAACGTAGTGGTGATACATGTCAATGTATGAGAACATTAAAAAAATGCTTACGGAATGCTTGCAGAACGCCGGTGAACATTATATACCTTATTTGATCACCATAAGTATGCCGTATATGTTAAATACATCAAAACACGGTGGAGAAATACCAAACGTACATTAGATATACGTTAGACCTATGTTATCCATACTATGTTTTCAATATATTGTCAATACGTGGACTGTATGTTTCTGCCGCCTTGACTTATACCTGACGTAGTTCAACTTATTTGCCTATTTGAAAGGAAAATACCCAAACAATGGAAAGATGCTGATATCAAACCCCTGCATAAAAAGGGACCAAAATGCCTGGCATCAAATTATAGACCTGTGAGTTTAACCTCACTATGCTGTAAAATGCTAGAAAGAATAATTAGAGATGGTGTTGTAGAACACTGGGAAAAACTAGGATTGATATCTCTAGACCAACACGGATTCACTGGAGGCAAATCTTGCCTGACACAACTACTAGAAGTGATGGAAATTTTGACTGACTGGCTGGATCATGGCCTGTCATGGGACACCATCTATCTGGACTTCTCCAAAGCCTTTGATAGTATGCCCCACAAAAGACTATTGCCAATTTTGGAATACTGTCCACAAATCTGGAGTCCAATATTTCGGAAAGATATTCTGGAGATCGAAAAGGTTCAGAGACACGCAACAAAATTAGTTGCAGTTATAAAGGACTTACCCTATGAACAAAGGCTTAGGGAATTGAAACTTCCTACCCTTTCCTACAGAAGGAAAAGAAGTGACATAATTGAAGTATTTAAAATTATGAAAGGTTTTGATAAAATAGATATGAGCCAATTTTTCACCCTGAATAAAAGAGAAGGCAGTTGGGGCCATACTCTCAAACTAGTAAAACCCAGAGCCATTTCAAAGTTAAGGCAACACAGTTTCTCAAACAGGATTATAAATATATGGAACAGTCTCCCACAAAATGTTATTGATGCCGAGTCAATAAATTCATTCAAGAATAGATTAGAAAAAGAATGGGATGATCATTCAGGGAAATTTGACCCCTTATTCACCACATGCTATTAATTATTCCTTGTGTTGCTTATTTACTTGCACTCAAACAAAAATGAGAGACAAATAAGTGTTCACACTTCCTGTCTACCATTCGCTATTTCGCTATTATGTATAACGTATGTGTAACGTACATCTAGCGTACTCAATGTATGTCTAACGTATACATAGCATATGCTAACGTATAAGCCACACATCTCCATCGAGCTACGTCAAAAGTTTTGGGTATGTCCAAAACCTTGACAAGTATCGACATAACATGACGTAACTCGACGTAACTCGACGTAGGCCTAACGTACGAGTAACGTAACCCGACATACCTCAATTCATCTACGTCGGCTCACGTTAGCTCGTTACGTCGTAGTGTGACAGGGGCATTAGTGATTGCCTGGCCTTCGTTGCCACAACTCGCCGCGTTGGCTTCTGAAGCTCTTTGAGAGGATCAAAAATGTGTTGGACAAACACTATTTAATTAATAAAGGACAAAGGACAATAGACGATATCCACCACTAACACACCTGCTGATGGAAGAACGAATGTTCTTTGTAGCAGTTGGACTACATCGGGCTTGTGAAAAAAGAACAAATTAAATGATATTTATTATCCTTTACCACGAATTTTACAATTGATTGTGAGCTTTTTTACATGCGGTGTAAAACTGATCGTTAAATAATATGATAGAATAAAATCTAAACACTTCGTGCTATCAATATGACCTTTGCTGCTAACACGGCATGAAACCACCATCAATCAATTAATCAATCAGTCAATCAATCAATCAATCAAACTGTGGAAAGGTCTTATAGTGGATTTCTACCGCCATCATGCACTCCGATGGAAAAACTGATGTTCTGGGTCATTGAGCAGAAAAAGTCTATTTAAACAGGTTTCACAGAATCTTGAAAAGGGCTTGAATTTGAAGATGTCTCTTGAAAACGCCTTAAATTTGAAAATACTCTGAAAAGGCCTTGAAAATTAACCAAATGCTGAAAAAAACCTTGAATTAACTAATCTTTTTGGGGAGGAGAGGGGGCAAATTTGATTAACAACAGTGTTTTGAATGGTTAGGTGTGTGGCTTATTTTAAACTAATCTAGGAAAGTTGTTAAGTATAATACAGATGTTAATTCCCTAGTTGCTTCTTTTGCCTGATAAAAATAGCATACAGAACACCTAGTGAAATATGACCATAAAGAGTTGATATGTATAATTTATAAGCATTATAATGTCCTATCTTTTCGGCCTTACAGAATGAATTTCTTACCTGAAAAGGAGGCCTTAAATTTGGTTGCTGAATAGCTATATGAACCCTGTTAAATGAATGCCAGCTATTATTCAGAAAGGTTACTTCTAATATTGTCCACCTCCAGCCCTACACTATATGACCTGTAGCTGGTGGCTGGTGGTACTAAGGCCTCCTCCATTTACATTGCATAATGAAACCATTGTCCTATTCTCGCTGGATTTCCCGCGAGAGCCATCAGACCGTGAAGCATCGCCTCTGGTAGATGTTCACTTGTTCAAGATGGTCGCCGTCCGACGCTGGTCCCCAGCGTGTGTGCGTGGGTGTGCGTATGTGTGCGTGTGTGGCTTCGTGAGTACTGGGCAGGCACCAGTGCCATGCATACTGAAGAGGCAACATTGAAGGCTTGCGCAATTGAAAGCTTATCGGATACACAGTACGCTGGTTCAACTGTGGCACGACTTGTAGTATCGCCCAGTTTGGACCGTGTTAAAGTTGATGTTAAAGGCCAGAATCTCAGTGGCACAACAAACCTGTCGGTTGCCAATTAAACCTTGACCCTCCCGCACCCTTATTCGGGGCAGGTGACCTTATTTCACGAGGTCACATGGTGCTGTCTCCGGTGTTGATTTTTATGGCCCTCCCCTGTCCCCACCAATCGGGGCACTTTTCTGAGTGGTGCCATGTGCTTTCAGTCCGTGCGGTGGCTATTTACAAACACTGAGTGAACAGTTGTTATCGCAACTGACTTGTCTATAAACTAGCTCTGTTCGGTTTTGGCTATTTTAGTTGAAATTATTTACAACTGTGAGTTATGACCATTAGAAAACATACTATTCCGAAGCAGACGTTGCTATAATCTAAGACCCGAACAAGCAATACGATTTACATAGAATGTAGCGGCGCGGTATTCCACTTGGCAGCACTATCAAGTCGCTACCAAAGTCGTTACCAGTTCATATTGGCATGAATGTTGATGGGATGTAAAACCACAAATAAATCGAACCAAATCTTAAAAGTAGTTTTTAGCGCAATGCAGTTGAGATTTCCAGGACCGAGGTATTTCCTTAAATATGCAATTTAGTATAATTGCACTTCAATTATCTCTAATATTAGCAATTTAAAATCAAAGTTACTTTAATCTAGAAAGTAAGGTGGATTATAAAAATGTAATCATATATTTATCTAAAGCGGCTGTCACACCTCACCGGATTTGGGGAAACAGACAGAAACCAAACAAAGTCTGTTGATCTCCAGTTTGTGTCCGTACAAGTTTTGAACATGCACAAAACTTGGAATGGAAGCCGCCGGATTGACGTCTACGTTTCTTGTCTGGTTTGAGTTTGTTTAGTCCGCTTACCATCCGTTGGCTATCTATTCATGTCTGTTTCATGTCCGTTTCATGTCCGTTTGTCCAGCGGCCATTGACTCGATAGCGCAACATTTTGACACATTTTAATACATTTTGATACTTATCACCACCGGACTAGACAATTCTGTCCGTTGCTCAATCCGGCGAGGTGTGACAGCCGCTTTAAAGAAACCACCAACCTATGCAGCTTTTATCTCTGTATGTGTAAAGCACATTTACCAAAGGATTACACGTTTCATATCAGTTATCACTTATTCCTTATCTCTTAGCAGAATAAAGCGATAACAAAGTCCCAAGGATGCCACTCAATAATATATTGATGCATTCTCTCACGAAATCAGAGCTGATGTGCTTTAAGGCATTTTAAGCATTTTTTTCCAGTCATCCATTAGAGCATTAGAGCATCAAAGTTGCATAGTCCGATGCTTTTGAGTTTCTGCTATTTTCTGAGATAAAAATATTATACTAATCGTTATAATCTACTTTACTTTAGTTTGATGTCACTTTAATTTTAAATGGCTAAGTTTGGAGATATTTGACATCAAAACATGGCAAAATAATTTTGGCAAGCACGCCAAAATTCTGACCCCAGACTTTAGCAGTAACGGTTTCTAATAATTGACTTATTATGCCCTTCTATGCAGCAACAAATGCTTAATAAGTGGACCAGTGTCTAAATTGAATATGTAGAATCAAATCTAGATAAGTGATTTGGTTTTGAAAATGTTATGTTTTCATTGGACTATGCAACTTTAACAAACTTGTGTTTGAGTAAATGCGTCCTGGTATTACCAACTGTGTAAACTGCGCCTCTGTCATATTGATTCTGACGTGTAGAGAAGCTGCCATAAGTTAGTGATATCACGTAAATTAATACCTTCAGCCTGTGTTGCTTTTTTCTCCTTAATATCAACCTGACATACTGTTATGCACCACGTTCATTGCAAATTATTAGAGTGCCTCTTTGTAAAGTCTCAGTAATCTAGGATCAGCCACACTGCCCCCCCCCCCTCCCCCTCCTCCTCTAGCTCCTCCTCCACGTCATCCCCACCCTCCTGCTTGCCCCTGTCGCATTTTCAAAAGGGAACAAGAGTCTTTATGCAGATTCAGCAGATGTAAGGTAATTGGAGTCGCTCAGTGGGATCTACCATGCTCCACTTACAGATGTTGATAATTAGCCGTGAACAGAACTTCCCGTGTCAGTGTCCCGCTAATGTATGCCCATTGTCTGCTGACTGCGACACAGACAATTCACACACAGGGGTGGCGCCATCTGGGCCCGTATGCATGGAGCGGTGTTAGCGACCCAAAATGCGTTTATGGCGGGATTTCTGGTTTAGCGCCGAAAGGCTGGTATGCATGGAGCAGTGTTAGGCCTAACACCGAGCGTTTAAACTCGGAAATTCTAACTCTGCTCATAGCAGGTTTACAGCGGTGTTAGTGTTAGGTTAGTGTCAGGATGGAACCCAAATCTACACAATGCTATCATATTTAACAGAATTACATACGCAATAAGTGAAATTTTATCAATTTAACCCTAAATCTGAAGCGAGATTAACGCTGATGCCGTAAGTGCCGCGATATTAATATTTTCGAATCGACGAGTGTAACGTAAACAAATCGCCGCCACCGCAGTGACGTCGATATCCATACTGTCAAACGTCAAATAAAAATGGCCGCCGCCGAATCGGCGGGAATATATTACGCCCAAATCTATTCAATGTGATCATATTTAACACAATTACATACGCAAGTGAACTTTTATCAATTTAACCCTAAATTCGAACCGATATTAATGTAGCCGCAGCATTGGCGGCATAATTCATATTGTCAAATCGAGGGATTTCCCAAATCTATAAATACATTCACATTTAGCTAACACTCACCGTTTAAACGCCCATGCATACGGCTTGACATAGTTCTCGACGCCGCAGATAACCGGAGATAGCTACCCAGAGTTAGAGGTATAACACCACACCCCGCTAACACTGCTCCATGCATACGGCCCCTGGGGCCGTATGCAGGAGTCAGTGTTAGGGTGGCAAAACGGTGTTTGGCGGGAATTCCGGGTTAGCGGCGAAAAAATGGTATGCACGAGTCAGTGTTAGGCCTAACACCAAAGGCTTAACCGGTGTTACCTTACCCCTAAAAGATATTAGGTTTAGCGAGTTTATTAGGCCCAAATCTATTCAATGCTGTCATATTTAACAGAATTAGATACGCAATAAGTGAAATTTATTCAAATTAACCCTAAATTCGAACCCTCCTTAAGGCTACCGCCGCATTGGCGGCGATATTACTAGTTATATTTTCGAATCGACGAACGTAAAGTAAACAAATCGTCGCCGCCGCCGCATCGACCTCCCTTTCCATACTGGCGGCGGCGCCGGTTTGTTTACTTTACGTTCGTCGATTCGAAAATATAACTAGTAATATCGCCGCCAATGCGGCAGTAGCCTTAAGGAGGGTTCGAATTTAGGGTTAATTTGAATAAATTTCACTTATTACGTATCTAATTCTGTTAAATATGATAGCATTTGATATATTTAAGCCTAATATATGGGTACAGACACAGAGGGATTTCCCAAATCTATAAATAAATTCATGTTTAGCTATAATGAAAGTGTTACAGGCTCCTGCATACGATTTGACACAATTCCCGACTTCGGTGATAGCTAAACGGTAACAGGCTCTAACACCAAAACCCGCTAACACTGACTCCTGCATACGGGCCCTGGTGTTTGCATGCAGTGTGAATTAAACCACCTTATTCGCATTTTGAAAGCTGCATAGTCTGATGAAGCATCACATTTTCAAAACCAAAGCAATTTATTTTGATTCGATTCTACACATTTTACTTAAATACTAATGCACTTATTGAGCAAGCTATAATTGTTTTGGTTTAAAAAATGTGATGCTTCATCGGACTATGCAGCTTTAAGAAAGGTTAATAAGGTGGTTTAATTCACACCACTTGGAAACACCAGATGGCGCCACCCCTGTGTGTGCATTGTATGCATACCAGACTACTCAATAAGCGTCCGTAACGCCCCCTCCAACCGTCGGCACGCGTCGGTTCGCAGCGAAAGTTTTGCGCTTGCACAAAACTTTCGGCGCGGACCGACGCGCGTGGACGTTTCCTTTGACACGTTGCTATCAGTGAACGTGTACTGACAGGTACCAATGCGCACATAACGCGTTAATAATGGGTACCGACGCGTCCCGACATGTACCGACGTTTCTACCAAAAACCCAACACGTCGGCACGCGTCGACCCGCATTGGGGCGAAACGTCATAATGTGACAGGGCCATAAGTACATCCCCTTAGAAAGGAATACTGATTCAATTGAATAGAACCTGTTACTGCAGAAGCCTATGGTGCCAGAGTTTTGGCAAGCTTTCCAAAACTAATTTTTCATGTTTATTCTTCAAATATCTAAAAAGTTATCTATTTAAAATAAAAGTTACTTCAAGCTAAAGGCCCTGTCACATTACGGCGTATGGCGGGAGCGTATTGAAAACCTACGTCGAAAATGGGAAAAACTGCGCGTGCCGGCCTATCGTGACCTTTGGGGACCTATCGGGTGTTTTTGAGTGTATGCGTAACCTATGAGGAGCGTACAAGGAGCGTACGAGGAGCGTATGAGAGCGTACTGTGACATTTTTTGACGGTTTTGATTGGCATATGGAACCTATGCGTAGCGTATGCGTAGCATCTGCATAGCATATGCATAGCATATGCATATCGTATGAGCGTATGAGTAGCGTATGAGTCAAGATCGATGTCGAGACCTATGGCATACGCTTGGAATATGCTGTGCATATGCTGTGCATACACTGTGCATATGCTAGGAGTATGCTCCCATATGTAACTCATAGGTTATGCGTACGCTACATATGCTAGAGATACGCCGGTGACGCAAGTTGAGCGTATGCGTAACCTATGCCGGCGCACCTCTAGCATACGAGGAGCGTACACTGGCGTACGAGGAGTGTACACCGGCGTATGAGTAGCGTATGATTAGCGTATGAACCATACGCTCCCATAGGTCGAGATTTTTTTAGCACACACAAACAAATTTGGACGGAAGGACGGGAGAAAGCGTATGGCGGCGTACAATGGCATAGGCCAGCATAGGCCGGCACATGATAGCCTCTGCGTAGCATATGTGTAGCGTATGCATAGTGTGTGCGTAGCGTATGGCGGCGTATGGCGGCGTATGCCGATGTATATGACGTAACGTACCTACGCCGCCGTACGCTCCCACAAAAAAACCTAATGTGACAGCCCCTTAAAGTCAGGTAGATTATGACAATCAGTCTAATATAATTATATCTCAGAAAAGTGCCAGAAACTCAAAACCATCGGACTATGCAACTTTAAAAATAGGGGAAAATTCATTCAAATACATCATTCATCAGGACCGAAGTCTCACGTGTTGGTGACTTAGAAATTGATACTTGTCGCTTCCTAGCCAGGAACTCGGCATTATTAGGATAGGGCAAGGACTGGTTAGCTCAGTGTCAGGATAATGTGACTGAGTGGGATATCAGGTCATGGTGCTGGAGGCCTGGTCTCCCAGTGGGGCAGCACTATAAAGTCTTCCATGAGTGCGCACTGTCACAAGTCGGTACCTGTCCTGATATGACCTTAGCTGTTGCTTGGACGTAAAACAACAATAAACAAACAAACATCAGGACCGAAGCACTGATCTTGCAGCCATCCGTGTGTAAATATATATTGTCTTTCAGTCGTGATAGCCGAGCTTGGAATCATATCAATATCTCAGGCAACAGAGTTGGGGACCATTGTTATGTAATAGTGATGCAATGTGTGCCCACTCGCTGTGTGACATGGACATAACTATGTGTAAATGTTATGATTGCGGTGTGATGTCAGGATATTAAGATATGGTTACTAATTACAGGAATGTTCCCTCCAATAACAGGAAGAGTGCAAAAGGGAGAGGGACATGTATTATTGTTTAATGTAACTGTATGGCGACTACTTGTTACCATGGGACCGCTGGGTAAGCACACCCAGCCATTCTGCATACATTAGGGACACCACCTGCCCTGGGGTTGAGTGACAGGTGCCCCCTCTTGGGCACCACCCCTTCCAGCCTGCAGAGGTGTCTGATTGGCTGGCTGTGTGAGCCCAGTCACCCTTGTACTCATTGCACTTGCTGGACAGACACACTCACTCTAGAGATACCAAAGGAAGCAGTTCACCACTGAGCTGTGTGTAAAACCCATGGGACTTAGGTTCAATGGGCTGTAGGCACTGATTAGACTGAACAAGCAGGAACCATGTGGGTCTGTGTTGCAGGTTGTAAGTGAGTCAGGGTGGTGGGTCACTAGTAGGTGAACAAGAGTTGTAGCAATAAAGCTCAACCTTATCACTGTCAATCTTGCGTGACTTGTCTCCCTTTCTTTCTTATGAGTTGTGTTTCGGTATTTAGTCGGGGGAGACAGTTGCCAGGATCCTCCTGATAGTAGTGAGTATAAGAGGAGTAACTGCGACGGCCAGCAGTAAATTCTTCACATGGTTACAGTTATGTACCCAGTTCTCTGATCATGACACATGCTAGTAATAGTAGTGTAAAATATTCTGATAATGATACATTGGTGGGGGAATGCAAATGTTCTATTTGTGAAACAGGTATATAGGGCCAGGTGCATAGATGTGTTTATGTAGTTGCTGCTGGTGCTTGATTGATTGGTAAATAGACATTGCGGTGCTCGTAAGATAGTGGGTAAGGGGTACTCAGAGCCCTACCCACTACCCCCTCCCCCCTCTGCTAGTCATGGAACACCACACACTCAGCTCAAGGCAGGTGGTGGCCAAGGGAACCACACAGCTTGGTGGTGGTGGGCAGATCACTGTAACCATGGGGACCGGAAATGCTTGTTTCTCATTGGTGGAGCTTGAAATGCTTGTTTCTCATTGGGAGAATGGGGTGGGGTGATACACTATACTGGATCCATGTACCATATAAATAATAAACCTGAGGGCTTGACTCTCTCTCTCTTCTTTCACTCTTTATACTCTTCCTTTCTCTTTGCCTGTATTGATTTCACTATAACCTGCCTACACAACCACAGATTCGAGCCGTGGACTTTATAGTAGGATGTATGATGGGGGCAATGTTATGATTTGCGTTATTTGCTTGAAATCATCTATTATATTTAATTATTTGCTATACATACTCTTGACTGTTGATACTGCAGCAAAGATAATTTGGTTCGTGGGGTTATTACGATTCTAGGTAAATAATTCAATTACTGATTTGTTGTAACTATATATTTGTCATAAGTATGAACTTTAATTTAATGTAACATTCGTTGCTCGGCTGGAGGATCACCCCTTGGCGAAGCAATGCAGTTAGTTACCTTACTACATGTGTACATGTAGTGGTTAAATAGTACATACATTGATTGATTGATTGGTGGTTTCTTTATGCCATGTCGGCAGCATAGGCCATATTCACGGCGAGAATATTTTAATTCTTTTATTCAACCACGGCCTTTACATATAATGTAAAAGCATACAATCAATTATGTGTCAATAGAATTTTAAAAAGCTCAAAATCATATAATTAAATAAAATAGATGAAAGAATTAATTGATAAAAATTGTTTTAATGAACTATATGAAGTGGTACAGACCAGCCACCCTCAAAAAGGCTAAAATGTCTTCTTGTTTTACTTTTGTAAAAAGGTCACGCATGCTGTTTGCAGTGTAAAATTGTTGGTGCCATGCCATAAAATCGACACAGTTTAGTAAAATGTGCTTTAGTAAAATATGCTGACATCCAATACATTCAGGGGGAGGGTCCCCCTTGAGCAGGAAAACATGTGTTAGCCACGAGTGGCCAATACGGCAGCAGCTAAGGACAATTTGGTCCCGCCGACCCCCCCACATGAGACTGTGGTGGTTTTCCCACAGCCCATGTTTATGCACAAATCAAAAACTCAAATTAATGTAGTATCACATTCATAAAAATGACACATATCGGTGAAGTGTCAGTGCAACGTGGCCAGTGGGACAGTTCTGTTTTACCAAAGGTTTGCCCATTAATCTCACTGAAATAGTCAGGAGTGAAAAGGACCTGGTTCTTCTCTTGCTTCTTCTCTTGGCATATGTGAGGGTGAGCTGTAGTAACACTACTATTAATAATACAAATTATAAGTGGGCCTTCTCTAATGGCCGCTAGTTTCCCCCTAGTTAGCTGCAACATGAACGCTCATAATTTAAAACCGGACGCAGTGGTCAAATCGGTAAAGTGCAGGCTTCACGTGCGGAAGGTCGAGCTTTGGAATCCTGGCCGAGTCAAACCAATGACGTACAAAATTAACACTTGTCGCTACTTAGCCTGGGGCATCGCATAATTACCAGGATAGGGCAAGGACTGGTTAGCTCAGTATCAGGATAATGTGTCTGAGTGGGATATTGGGTCATGGTGCCGATGGCCTATTCTTCCCATGGGGCAGCACTATAATTTATAAAGTCACCATGAGTGTGCACTGTCACAAGTCAGTACCCATCATGATATGACCATGGATGTTGCTAGGATTTAAAACCCCAACAAATGTATTCATAATTTAAAATTATGGTGAAAGATAAAACAAAAGTATGGTGAGTGTTTGGGAGTGAGGCTGGGGTTGGGAGGAAAGCGGCATCCTTCCCCAGTAATGCCTGAATGTGAGTGCGCATCTGCAACCAGAACGCGTCGATTCATTTTGTTTGTTTGCTAACCTCACTAATTACCAAGCCCCGTCCTGAGATGACCTTAGATGTTGCTAGGACGTAAAACAACAAACAACCAAACCGGGTGGGGAAAGCCTCATCAGTTGAGCACCCGCCTCCACTGCCCAGATAGTATAGAAGTCGTGGGATCAATCCCCGGTAGAGTCAAACCAACGACTTAACAAAGCTGATACTTGTCGCTGCCTTTTGCCTGGCCCTCGGCATTATTGGGATAGGGAAAGGACTGGTTAGCACAGTGTCAGGATAATGTGACTGAGTGGGTCATGATACCAGTGGCACTGTTGTAGCACTCTAAAGTCGCACATGAATGCACACTGTGACAATTCGGTATCCGATCTGATATAATCTTAACAACTACTGTGATGTTTTTAGTTTGTTAAATCACTTTTAACTTTAGAGAGGTGTTCGTTATCCATCTCTTATTAACACATATGGATGTTTGTTATGCTCCTGTACCTAAATAGTCCACTGAGATGAAATATCGCCTCTGCGAGCCTAGACAGGGGAATCACCGCCAGCATACTCTAGGTCAGGAAAATTACACCTGAGGCTTTGTTCTTCTAGGTAGTGTCTGGTGATGTAGATTACACAGCAGGAGCCACTCCCTTAATTCTACAGGATCGGTGCTGTAACTAATAAACCACACATCAAACTTAGACTATATAGACTGTCAATCTTCAATTGTAAGATGGCTGGAAGACCAGTGCTGCGACGCTGGCATTTCCATTTGTATCAACCAAAGTGACTGGTGCTGTACATTATCAGTGATTATACAGCAATAGCCACTCCCTTAATTCTACAGGATCGTGCTGTAACTAATACACCACACACCAAACTTAGACTATATAGACTGTCAATCTTCAATTGTAAGATGGCTGGAAGACCAGTGCTGCGACGCTGGCATTTCCATTTGTATCAACCAAAGTGACTGGTGCTGTACATTATCAGTGATTATGCAGCAATAGCCACTCCCTTAATTCTACAGGATCGGTGCTGTAACTAATACACCACACACCAAACTTAGACTATATAGACTGTCAATCTTCAATTGTAAGATGGCCGGAAGACCAGTGCTGCGATGCTGGCATTTCCATTTGTATCAACCAAAGTGACTGGTGCTGTACATTATCAGTGATTATGCAGCAATAGCCACTCCCTTAATTCTACAGGATCGGTGCTGTAACTAATACACCACACACCAAACTTAGACTATATAGACTGTCAATTTTCAATTGTAAGATGGCCGGAAGACCAGTCCTGCGATGCTGGCATTTCCATTTGTATCAACCAAAGTGACTGGTGCTGTACATTGTACAGTAGGAGCCACTCCCTTAATTCTACAGGATCGGTGCTGTAACTAATACAGCACTGATCAAACTTAGACTATATAGACTGTCAATTTTCAATTGTAAGATGGCCGGAAGACCAGTGCTGCGATGTTGGCATTTCCATTTGTATCAACCAAAGTGACTGGTGATGTACATTATACAGCAGGAGCCACTCCCTTAATTCTACAGGATCGGTGCTGTAACTAATACAGCACTGATCAAACTTAGATTAGATAGGCTGTCACTTTCCAAATGTAAGATGGCCGGAAGACCAGTGCTCCGGCACTGACAAATGTAATATTCAGATGAATAAACACTTTACCACAAAATATTTTTGCATATGGGGAAAGTGGTTACTAATAGTTTGTTAAAAACTGTTGGAAGCAGCCATAACAATAATCCCTGCTTAGTTACCATATTCTTCTTCTTCTTTTTGTTCACCTTTATATGGCTGTGTATGCATGGTACCATGGTTTGTTAGGGTGCGCCTTGCGGCCTGCTACCTCCGACTTCAGCACTCAAGGTTTTCTGTTAGGGTTACCTCACCCTTAGCTCCTGATCAAAGGACCTACCTTGGGAGCACAAGGGGGCTTGAGCTTATAACACGGCTCTTGCTCGCATGATGTACCTGTCATGGGACACATGAGGTATTTCAATGAGGACACCAGTGCCAACCAGTTGCCCACTCCTCGCCCTGTTAGGATCATCACCAGTTGGTCCAGGGCTGTTTATTCGACTGGGGAAGCCCACCTTATTTCACAGCAAACCATATTTAAAGGCCATGTCGCTATCCACCACCTGCGACCCGCTGGGTTGGGGATGGTCGCCCCGGGGATGATCGCCTCGTAGCCCAGAGTTACCATACGATATACATTACTATGTATACTTGTAAACATATTCTTTAACATTGTTTCTTGCATGAAGATGCCATTTTGAGTTGCTATTTTCTTTACATTTTAAACATGTACTATACTGTGGCTCCCATATCCTGTGAAGGGTCACCAGGGCTAATAATATCATTATATTAATTGTCAATCATTGACATTTTTATGGCAATTTTATGTAGAAAATATAACCTTCTGACAAGAGGAATGCAGGTGCCTCCCACCCCTTGACATCAAACAAATGTAATTTAATTACACTGCTTATATAAATCAAATTAAACAAATGACCGAATTTCACACTGAAAATGTGCTGCTGTCGTTGTTGTTGTCATTGTTGTTGTCGTTGTTGTTGTCGTTGTTGTTGTCATTGTTGTCTTTGTTGTTGTCATTGTTGTCATTGTTGTCGTTGTTCTTGTTGTAGTTGTTGTTGTAGGGCGCGGTGGAATTTGTTGGTGATTTGTTTGTGAGGTTTGCGGTATTCAGACTGTAGAAGGTTGGTTAGTCTAACCCGTTAATGAATATCAATGGGCAGGTTCACCAGCCTCCCATATGAACACACTTGTGAATACTTTGCAAAATAAAAGTAAAATTAATTAATTAATTAATTAATAACTGAATGTCTAGATGGTTAGTCTAACGCGTTAATGAATTTCAATGGGCAGGTTTACCAGCTTCCCATATGAACACACTTGTGAATACTTTGCAGAATAAAAGTAAAATTAATTAATTAATTAATAACTGAATGTCTAGATGAAGAGCGCGTTGCGAGCAAAGGTAATACAGCGAACCTAAAATGGTGCCTGATGGCATTTGCATTATTCCCACTGTGAATTCCATATCTTCATTCTGTCTCAGGGGGAAAATAGACGTTATATTGTTGGATAATTTATGCTCCAGTTTAATACTAATAGATTGGCACAACATAACCTTTCGACTAAACCTTCATATGTGTCTTTTGACAAATATTTGATTGTGTGCTTTTACACACTGCGTAAAAGTGATGGTTAAATGAAAATGGACAGAATACAAGTTAAAACACTTCTCACCGTGAATATGGCCACTGGTGCCAGCATGGCGTAAAACAACCACTAATCAATCAATCAGTCCACTAAACCTGTGTTTAGCAATATGCGAGTAAAACAGGACCGATTCCCTTTCTCCACTAGCTAGACCAACCTCACACCGCCCCGCCCGACGCCCCGCCCCGTCCCATCTCCATGTCCTACGCCCCGCCCAACGCCCCGCACCACGACCCGCCACACGCCCCGTCCCATGCCCCACGCCACGCCCCGCCCCACCCGACTCCCCGCCCCGTCCCGTCTCCACGTCCCGTCCGACGCTCCGCACCACGCCCCGCACCGCGCCCCGCCCCACGCCACGCCCCACGCCACGCCCCGCCGCGCCCCACGCCCCGCACTCACAAACGGAACTCCTCATGAATAAAATCAGGAAAGGCCCAATTACAAAAATGTCACATGTGTATTCGACCTGGCTAACTAGGCGCGCTAGATTAATGCAATTAATATTGCCGTATTTTAAACAGGCGATGTTTGGGAATTTGAAGAGTAAATAAAGCTAAGCTTGTCTGTGTCTCACTTCCATTAGTATGCGTCAGCAAGTGGTTGACTAATTTGAATGCTCAGTCCAAATCCCCACAGCCTTTTTTCTTTTAGTAGTAAATATTTATTTTGTTGAATAATCTTTGTGTCAGCACCAAGGTATTATTAATCTTTCAGCCATGACTAATGACAGTTATTTGCATTCTTTTGCACACGCAGCATCATACATGTACACATACATACCAGCACACATGTACACCAATACGCAAATACACACCAATACCAATACACATGCACACACAAACACGCACACATACATGCATACCAAAACACACATCAAGCATTTGCATCAGATATCATCATCATCATGCTGTTGGTCGCGATGTGACAAAGACTGCTTTCATTACTTGACTGCCGCTCTCCATTTAGCTCTCTGCTGTGAGAGTGATGTCCATGAGTCAATCTTAATGTCTCTCAGCTTCAGGTTTCTCTTGATGGTATCCTTGAACTGGAGACGAGGGTCCCTCTCTTTCTGTAACAAGAAGACAGTTGAGAATAGAGGATCTGCTTTGTTAGCCTGTCTGATGACATCCTCATGAGGTGTCCAGTCAGATATATAACTCACTGAAACAAGAACAGCCCAAACGAGGATTTGAACCCACAATTGTTAACATTCTGGGGCTAGCCACCTAACCAGGCTCTCTGGTGGAATCACCCTATCCATGACTATCTATGAATGTGGCTTCTGTCAGCGCAGAACATTACATATGTGTATACATATATATATAATAAGTCCTGCTACAAATGATAGCACACAATTACAAGTTGGTCTGAGGTATCTTTATATAACACTCTCTGGCAAGAAAACGCCTTGCCTAATATCAACATACAAAATTTGAAATCGGTGGAGAAGTGGCACAAGCTGGCATGAATACTGGGTATACACTGCTGGCAGTGGCGCCACTGGCGCTGGTAGACTGGCAGAAAGGCGCAGACGTGTCACTATCATCCAACCCATATACACTTGAAACAAACTCTCCGTTATAATACATTATCAGATTATATAATTTATAAGTCCTACTACGAATGATAACAAACAATTACAAGTTGGTCTGGTCATTATATAAGGAGTATAATATATTATGCGTATATAAATGCCGGAATTAATTGCTTCTATTATTAATATTACCGATCGATGCATTCGGCTCATTAGATATTGTCCAATCAATGGCCGTTGCAGTCGAGCCCGGGACAGCCCGACTTGGCGCCAAAATGGCGGGTTCCGCAGCGGGGCCACCATATTTGTTCATTCGTCGCTCACATTTCAAACTTTGTAACTGGTAGGCATATAATTGCTAGCCCAGACAGCAATGAAGACTTGTCCATCCCATCACCGCTACGCTTTCCTCCTTGTTTGAATGTAGGCAAATTTATAATATATATATACAGATGAACCTCGATCCAACGGACACCGATGCAACGGATTCCGGATCCAATGGACACAATCCGCTAGAGTGAGCTAGGCTCCCACACATGTGTAATGCATACTCACACATATGCATACTCATTCACACATACAAACATACCCACATAGTGCCGTCCTAGTAACATCTAAGGTCATATTAGGACAGGTACCGACTTGTGGTCCCTTGTTTTCCACATTATCACTATGGCACCTATAGATAAAGCAATTTTGTGGCTGCAACGGACAAACGGCTTTAACGGACAACTGCTCCCCCCTATTAGTCCGTTGGATCGAGGTTCATCTGTATATACACACACACATGTTATGCCCGTGTTGGTCGATCGTGGGGTCGTGGGTTCGAAACCTGGTCGAGTCAAAGCAATGACGTACAAATTTATACTTGTCGCTTCCTAGCCTGGCGCTCGGCATTATTAGGATAGGGCAAGGACTGGTTGGCTCAGTGTCTGGATATTGTGACTGAGTGGGATATCAGGTCATGGTGCTGGCAGCCTGGTCTTTCAGTGGGGCAGTACTATAAAGTCGTCTTGAATGCGCACTGTCACAAGTCGGTACCCATCCTGATATGACCTTAGATGTTGCTAGGACGTAAAACAACAACAACAACAAACACATGTTATGAATGTGTGAAGTCACGGATAATGGACAGTGTGGTAATCAATTTGTACACCACACACCTGCAGTACATATCGCACACTTTACTTGACACATTACCGCTCTGGAGGAAGTTGTCTTCAAAAATAGATACATTTAAACTACTAATCGCCCTAGTGGAACAGACACACACCTCAATTAATGACCAGTCAGTGAACGCTTAATGAGCAGCGAGAGAGATGGCCTTTAGATTGTTTCCCGGGGACAACTCCAGGTGTGCACATATAGAACGGGAATTAATGGAGCATGCATTATGCATACCCACTGCAGGCAATCTGCGGGCAGTAAACCCGGCCAGTCATTGCTGCTGGGACCAGCGTATCGCCTGTCCAGCAGTGCATTTAGATGGTAATGGAGCTCATGTGGCTCCATGTCTGTTGCCTGATGGAGTCGGACGCCCAAGAAGGTGCTTCCGTATCCAACACGTGACAGTAACGAAGAGGGATTCGGGGCACTCTAGATGACCCTGGCGTGGGAGATCACCTGTCACCACACGGGAGCCATGTTTGTTTTGTTGGGGTTTCACGTCCTGGCAATACCTGTGGTCATATCAGGAAGGGGTACCGACTTGTGACAGTGTGCACTTTGTTTGTTGATCGTTTTATGTCCTAGCAACATCTGTGGTCATATCAGGACGGGTACCGACTTGTGATAGTGTGAATCCATGGCGACTTTATAGTGCTGCCGCACTAGTAGACCACACCGCTAGCACCGATTTTCCACTCAATCACATTCTCGTGACCAGATGGGATGGCCGAATGAGTTAGAGCGTCCGTCTCCCGTGCTGGTAGATCGTGGGGTCGTCGGTTCGAGTCCCGGTCGAGTCAAACCAATGACTTTATAATTGATACTTGTCGCTTCCTAGCCAGGCGCTCGGCATTATTAGGATATGGCAAGGACTGGTGTGCTCAGTGTCAGGATAATGTGACTGAGTGGGATACCAGGTCATGGTGCCAGCGGCCTGGTTTCCCAGTGGGACAGCACTATAAAGTCACCATGAGTGCACACTGTCACAAGTCGGTACCCATCCTGATATGACCTTAGATGTTGCTAGGACGTAAAACAACAACAAACAAAAAAACAAACATTCTCATGATACTGAGCTAACCAGTCCCTATCCTAGTAATGATGAGCGCCATGCTAGGTAGCGACAAGTATCAATTGTATTAGTCATTAATTTGACTCGACCAGGATTCTACATGTAACTCCCAATCTTCCGCACGCGAAGCCTGCGCTCTATCGATTTGGCCAACGCGTCCGGTGCTTGGATACGAATACAAGGGTATACACATCGATATGTTTACACTGACACATAATGTTATTCTGACACGTTTACACAATACATATATAGACACATGTACATAGCAACACACATGTACATATCAACACACATGCACATAGCAACATGCATGCAAATAGTAACACTTGCACACTCATAGCAACGCACATGCACATAACAACACACATATAGAATATAGACAACAACACACATCTATACAGGCATGCACATTGAAACCCACGTGCATATAACACGACACATGGGATGATGGAAATGGGAAATATTGCGCCTTGAGCAGGAATCGAATCCACATCTCTTGCATATTGGGCCAGTGTGCTAACCATTATACTACCTAAGCTCCCCGATGTCATCACCCCCTGTCCTCCGGTGTGTGTGGCGCGAGAGGGAGGGGGCACCCGTATACAACTCCCAACAGCTGGGGTGGGGGTGGGGGGGCAGTCCACCAATGCGCCAATGGAGGAAGGAGCAAAGTATATATGTTCCCTTAGCATTTATACTCGTATAATGCGTTATACATCACATATATCTGTGTGTATGTGTATTGATGTGCAACTTAGTAACTTGTGAAGTAACAGTGAACTATGCAAACACACATGTATATGGACATTGACATTATATAGTTAAACTTGCATAGTCTGATCGTGTTTGAATGTTTGTCGTATTTTTTTAGATAAATATATCAAATTGATAGTTATGACCTACTAATCATTAGTCAGGAGTCATTTTGATGAAAAATGGCTAGTTTTAAAGCAATTTGAGCTGAAAGAACCCAACATAATTTTGACAAGCTTTCCAAAAGTCCTCTCGCTATGCCACAGAAGACCTTCTCGCGATGCTCACATGATGTGAGTTGACCTAGTAATGTGTGTATGTCTTAGAACCTGACTAATGCCATATATGGTATCTGGAATGAGGGCAAGACAAATCAGGTCACAAGATTGACCTAATTCGTTTCTGGCCTCCCTTCCTCGAAGTAAGTGTCCCATGGGATGAAGTAGTAAATTTACTGATTATTCTGTATATGCTGTCCCAAACTACTAGTGAATTCACCAGTATCTAAGTTGGATATAATGAATCAAATGTAGATAAGTATTTTCGTTTTGAAAAATATATATTTCATCGGACTATGCAACTTTAACAAAGCAATAGTAATGTTTACTAGATGGAAAACATAAACAATGAATATCCAAATCTATTTGCCATCTGTTTGCATATAATGGACATATTACAGACGCTGGGTGATCATCTCTTTGTTTAGCACCTATCAAATCCTGCAAGAAATTCAAAACTGAAATCCAGGTAAATTCTCAAGCATTAAGCGAACCAGTTTGCACCGGTTATTACAGGTCAGGAGTCCCGTCAATACATAATGTACGGACCCGTTTTCCATCATTACGCGTTAGAACTCACATCAATGTACACAATATCCCAAGGCACCCTCAAGTAGCGAAATGCTCCAGTCCCTCAGGCATGGGAACCGGTGATGCATTTTGGCGGGAACTGAGGGCGCCATGACGGCTCGCAGAAAGGCGCAAGGAAGTCGTCTGCTATTGTCGAAGGAGACGCCGGGTACCAGGTATTAATTTCTGCCACCGCCCGGCGAGCGGGGCATTATTAGATCTATGTCGGATGGCACCAGCGTAAAGTGACGGAGCAAGATGAATGAATGCCCGGATGTGCAATGACGTCATAAGCGTTCGCCTGTCACGTGGTGTAACAGCGGACAACGGAAGGCACTGGCCCGAAGGCTGGGTGCGGGGGAGGTGTGGGTGGGGGGGTCGGGGGGTGGGTCCGTCGGGATGGGGGGAAGGGGATCTAGAAACCCCCATATGATATCTGCTAAAATAATATTAGTACATGTCATAGTGATGATAGTAATAATATAATATGGTTTAGAAGTACAGTTTCCGCAAACTCTTGGTGCATATCATTCTTTAACCGTTTTCAAACAAAATGTGAAAGATAGCGATTGTCCGATGAAAACATCAAATTTTCAAAACGAAACCAGTTATCTAGGTTTAAGTCTACATATCTAACTTAGATACTGGTGCATTTATGAAACATTTGTCACCACATAGAAGGGAATACCGAGACAATTTAATAGAACCTGTCACTGTATAAGCCTATAGGGTCAGACTTTTGGCATGCATGCCTAAATTAATTTGGCATGTTTGTACTTTAAATATCTAAAAGGGTAGCCATTTAAACTAAATGTTACTCCAAACTAAAGTAAGGTATATTATAACGATCAACTTAATATGTTTATGTCAGAAAATGAACAGAAACTCCAAGCCATCGGACTGTGCAACTTTAAATTAATTCAGTATTTCCCTTCTATGTGGCAACAAATGTTTAATGACTGCGCCTGTATCTAAGTTAGATATGTAGAATCAAATCTAGGTCAGTGATTTGGTTTTTGAAAATTCGATGCTTTCGTCGGGCAATGCAGCTTAGCACACTGGAGAAATGCGGTTCTTTCTAGAGGTCGAGTCAAACCAATGAGCTAAAACTGATAGTTGTCGCTTCCTAGCCAGGCGCTCGGCATTATTAGGATAGGGCAAGGACTGGTTGGCTCAGTATGAGGATAATGTGACTCAATGGGATATCAGGTCATGGTGCTGGTCACCTGGTCTCCCAGTGGGGCAGCACTATAAAGTCGTCATGAGTGTGCACTGTCACAAGTCGGTACCCGTCCTGATGTGACCTTAGAATTAGATGTTGCTAGGACGTAAAACAACAACAAACAAACAGAGGTGGGCATGAGTAGTACGTGGGAACGTCAATATGGCGCAGGGTACCAGGCTTGACACTTATCGCCTTTTTAAGTTTCAGGCCGAGAATCGGAGATTCACAAAGGAACATACAGGTTGTGGGAACTTCTCATTTATTTTGAAGAAGACCTAAGGTCAGTTCACATGAAACATGGCATATGTATCGTCAATGACTTGGTAAGGTGACATACGCAGATACAAGCGTTTAGAGTATTTAAAACCATTGGACATATTCATGTTTCCGTAGTGTATAGCTTGCATTGACCATTCAGGGAAAGGGCGATATAAACAGGTGGGCATGGATATGGTGATTACATCGAGGATCCTTGATAGTCTAAGGGTTAGGACACTAGCCCTGGAATTACAATAAATATTGGCTCAAATCCTGGGTTAAGTGCCTGTCACACTATGGCGGATTGAGCAACGGACAGAACCGGACAAAGAATATTCTATTCCGGTGTTATTCGGACTTGAAATGTATTGATTATGTAACAGATGGGCAACGGAAGGGTATCGGAGGGTAACGGACATGTAATGGATATGTAATGGACGGGAACGGCTGGGAACAGACGGGGAACGGACGGTAATGGATAATAACTGCATCGGTCAGTCCGGCGCAATCCGTTACAAGTTTTGTGCATGTTCAAAACTTGTAACGGATCGGGCCTGATATCAACGGATATCAACGGATATGCAACGGATATGCAACAGATACAAACCAGACTTTGCCGGATATCAACGGACTTTGTTCAGTTTCTTTCCGTTTCCCCAATCCGGTGATGTGTGACAGAGCCTTTAGATGCAGTGTTTCCCATTTGCGTCACCTCCATGACATTGGTGCCTTGCCCAGGATCCCATACAAGGTCATACTGTATGGTCAGTTAAAGTTGCATGGTCCGATGAAATATAATTTTGTCAAAATTAAAACAGCTACTTACATTTGATCCTATATATCCAACTTAGATACTGGTGTATTAGCTAATGATTTGGGACAGCATATACAGAATAACCAGTGAGTTTATAACCTCACCCCTTTGAACACTCAGTTTGAAACACCCATTATGCAGGAAGGCCATTAACCAATTAGGCCAATCTCGTGACCTCATTAGCCACCCCCAACCAAGTAGGCCTACTGTACAGGGTCATAGAGGGGAAGGGGAAATGAGGGGGATGTTGCCCCTCCCCTCCATGTTGGATATTCAATGGGTAATTTAAATTTAGAAATTTATATATGTATATATATTACTATTGGCCGATCAGTATATATATATATTTTTTGGTCCATATGAAGTATATATATATATGGACCAAAAAGAACTATATATGTGAAATATAAAAGCATTATGTGCATATAAATTTGCAGTGCTGCCTATTATTATTGAATTATTATTTATTTATTCACTCCCTTGATATATGATTTGCTCCGGGGCAGCCATCATAGCGTTAAGCCCAGAATCCAGCTCATTTGCGATGGATCCCGTCCAAACGATAATGCATGACCAGAACAGTTGCTGACATCATAGCATTAAACCTGGAAATCTGCATTTGTATTTCTTATATATATATATATTCTCATAAAGCTGCAACAAATGTGCTTTAATATTACAAGTTTGTTAATAACGTGGTTAGAAGGCTGGGATGAGCTTGGATGCATTCGTCTGTGTTAGGGCTTTCTGGGGATGCCAGGTTTGTATCTGTACGATGTGATCTCATAAAACTGTGGCCCATAAATGGTCATATTTCCATAGTTTTTTTGCCAAAAGTAGCTTTAAATGTTTATCTTTTAGATAACCCTGTAAGTAGGGCATTCAGAAAATATTTTCTTAGCATTGCCTATGTCTCTGCCATTATTAACCCTCAAAATTAGGAGTTCAGGTCGACTGCCTGGATAATAATCAGCATTTTTGTGTTGAGGAATCTTTAGCATAACCGTCCATCTGCAATGGTTTATAGGGGCCTATTGGTGTAAACTATCAATAAATAACACTAACTGCAGACACAACTTCATTGACATGTGTCCCCCCCACCATTCGTTGATTAAAATTGCATAGTTTGATGTTTTGAAATTTCTGCCATTGGGACGATGTCAATCATATACCGATATATATCTGATGTTGGATATTTGATGCTACTTGGTCAATTCGATAGATATAAATCAAATTAACCTTTCTACAAAATAATTTTTTTTTTAAACCCTAGTGTCATGAGCCTATGGCACCAATCCGTCCCCAGAATGTTCCTTCTCCAAACAGAAATAGCTACCTACAGCCCTGTCAGGTTCCAGGATTACTAGGTCATCTCGCATCATGTGGTGGCCGCGAGATGACCATCTAGGTCATAGTCACAGGAGTTTTGACAAGCTTGTCGAAATTATTTTGTGTTCTTTCAGCTCAAATTGCTTCAAAACTAGTCATTTTTCATCAAAATGACTCCAGGCTAATGATTAGTAGCTCATACTGATCACTTTGATATATGTATCTAAAAAATAAGACAAACATTCAAACGCCATCGGACCATGCAACTTTAACCTACCTTGCGTATGTACATGTAAGTTCATCGCTTTTATGTATGTAATTCTAAGCATTACACAACTTATGGACATACACCATTAAAATTACTTAGGATTCCAGGGGAATGGATTTAGTACTAGTCATCTGAACTGACCTCTCAGGCAAGGAGCCACATATACAAGTAGGATGATTGCATCAAAGGACCCTAGATAATGTAATGGCTGGCACACTAACCCTGGGATGGCAAGAAGCGTGGGGTTGCTGGCTTCTCTCGGCGCTATGTTTTCTCATTTACATCACCCCTCACCACACATCTCCTTTCGACACATCTGCCATTCAGTTGAAATGCGCATGTCCAGATACACATATAAAATTTAGGGTGCATCTATAACACTTAGGGAATGTGGATTAATGGTTGCAGCATGTTGTTCGTGGTCAACACCCATCTCCCATTAATCCTAAAGCCGGTCCCGATAAATCCCCACTACTCCTCCCTCGCACCCTCAACCGCCAGCCCCAAACAGCTAATAACCCTTCCTCGTCAACCTACTATTATGGGATGTTCAGCAGCCGACCACAGCGCCACCTGTGATGGATCTGCCCGCAGCGGCCGGTTTCAGAACTATTCACCCATGGAAGTCGGCATCAGCAACAATTAACTAGCCCCCTTATGTCAGGATGCATGACGCTGTACATAAAACACACACATAAATAATAACAATAATGATATATATTAATTATTAGTAGTAATAAATAGGTAGAATCTAAATAAAATATTATGTAAATAAATTAAACCAAATAGGGTTTTTGGTTTTAATAGGGGACACTGATATCCCCATTTACTAATCATAAGAAGGACACTGTGTGAAAGGGACACATTTTGTGGGTGGGATTTGTTGTAAAGCCAAACAACTATATTTAGCCCCCACCCCGAAAAAAAAGAAACTCCACAAAACCCCCCACAAAAAAAAACCAACACACAAACACCACAAACACCAAACTATATTTCGGGTGCCTATGATATCCTGACTGTAAATGGTGCGGCCACCTGGCGGGCTAGTTCTGAACTATCGGCATGTTGGATGATGGATGACTGGCGAGGCCTGTATGGTGATAACACTGACATGACGCCGGGACCCACATTCCCCACCGCCCCCACAACTATAGAGCACACCCTTAAGAAAGAGTGGCTTTCCCCCCCAACCTTTATGCGCCAGATATGTGAGTTTCTTTAAACGAATCGTATTTAATATCGTTCTTGCATAATGTTCGTTAAATGAATGCAGGTTGTGTCAAAAATCAGATGATATTGAATTTGATTTTATCCACATCAAACAACAATTGTGGATAAAAGCTATAAGTCTTACCCTGATTCTCCTTCTTGCAGTCATGCACTATTATATTATATACATACATACCCTAGAGATAAATCGCTATTACCAAGCATAGTCCTTAGCAAATGCCACATACATGCCATAGAGATGAATCACCATTAATAAGCATAGTTATGAACAAATCGCTTGCATCGCTTCTGTGGGGTTTGTTCTGAGCAGGAAAATGACTTTCGAATTTTTGGGAATTCTGTCATGCACACACAGATTCTGCTCTTTACACGGAATCAACGTGATCGAGTAGCATATTATCAGCGAATAAAGGTATGTAAGGCGACCCGATCTCCCAGTGGGGCAGCACTATCAAGTCGAGTGCGCACTGTCACAAGTCGGTACTCGTCCTGATATGACCTAGGGTTTTGCTAGGACGTAAACAACCAACTAGCCAGGACATGCCATATCATGAAAATCCGATGAATATATATCTGATGAATATTGAACAATTCCCTATGCACATACATACACAACCCGATCCAACCAAGTGAGACCCCCTCCCCTTTCCTCTCTCTCTCTCCTTCCTCCCCCCCCCCCCTTTTCCCCCTCCCACACCACCCTCCTGCCTCCCCTTCCCGCCAGGAAGTGATAAAACCATGCTGTTGAAAATGACTGTTGTCAAAGTTCAGCTGACTTTACCCGAAATTAACGGGACGGTGATTTATGCATCATGAAAGCTCATGAAAGCTGCCTGCAAAAGTGTTGAAGTGCTGCTGGCTTTTGCAAGTTACCAGCGGCACTCTCTCAGGGAGCAAATAGAGGTTTCACACCGGCAAGAACATGTCAAGACAGGCGCAAAACTATTTGTCCCTGCAGTGACTGGTCGGGAGATGTTGGGAGTTCCATACATCAACCACCCTTAATGCTGCCACAGTGACATGGTTTTCTGTTTAGGGTTTGCTCCCTTAGCCTTCAGTTCTGTCAAAAACCTGTACCACAAGGGAGTGGTTTACAACTCTGCAGGACAGGCGCGTCAAACTCCCTGAGGTATTGCAATACCTGCAATACCTGCATGCACCATTTATGCATATAACTAAGTTAAAAGGTACACATTCATTGATATGTCTATCAAATATCATATAAAACAGATGATAGCTATATTGCTTTTTGCGAACACCAACATACTAAGTTATTCTCAGTGTGTGACACTCGGCTGAAACTAGCACTGTGCACATGGACACCATCTAAAGGCCCTGTCACACATCACCGGATTGGGGGAAATGGACAGAAACCGAACAAAGTCCAGTTTGTGTCCATACAAGTTTTGAACATGCACAAAACTAGGAACGGCTGCCACTGGATTGACTTCTACAGTTCTTGTCCGGTTTGAGTTTGTTTTGTCCATTGGCTATCCGTTCATGTCTGTTTCATGTCCGTTTCATGTCCGTTTCATGTACGTTTCATGTCCATACATCCGGTGACCTTTGACCTGATGTCACAACACTTTGACACATTTTAATACATTTCGATACTTATCACCACCGGACTAGACAATTCTGTCCATTGCTCAATCCGGCATAGTGTGACAGGCACTTTAGTAACAAACTTGGTTTGACGTTTTATCAAAAACATGTCCCCCCATCTAGCTGCATCAAAGATACAAGTAAACATCAGTTAAAGAAATACAGATGGATGTAATTTTCAACTCGCCAGCATGCTTATTTAACACTGCTTACATTTATATCCCGTCTTTGGTATTTGTATCCTAATATATCGGTTGTAGCTGGGTCATGGTTAATATGATATGGAGTTGATTATCATGTGATGTATAACATAAAGGTGCGGAGGATATTAGTTTGTTATATATGTATATATATGTACTATATAATTTATTATGTGGATATAAATAATGGCAGCCCCTTAATTTTCTCTCTAACCACCTTAGCTTCCATGTTATTTACTGCGGCGTGGGCATTCTCTCCTCCCCCGCCTCCTATACGCCGTGAGCCAACTGTCACTCTGCTGACTTTCAAAACTTGTTTTGGTAGGGCATATATTCTCCTGCCAGAGAATAAACTCAACCCAAACCAAGTCCTAGTCTTTCCTTCTCATTTCCGAACAAACTATTTATATATATATATATATTCTGTACTCTACCTCCTCAACTCCACCCATGTGACTGGTGGCATCAACACCAGGCTTTCTCGGCACTAACGGACGTGCCACACTATCAGTCGCACCGGAGGATTAAACACATTATTTTTAGGCAAAGGCTGGTATTCATTGTCAAAGAATATATTTACTTGTCCACAATGCCTCGGAAGAATTGGACAGATACACACTGTGACAAAACCACTGCCAACTGAGATTCAATGCATTTGGCTATTTTTGCCAATTTGTATGTTATGAAATTGATCAATTCCATTAGAGTATTACTGATTTCTGTAAAAATAGCACCCATCCTCTTCAATTGCACCAATTAGAGCCATCCAATGCGAGTCACATGTCATTAACTCCACCATTAGATAGCACCTCTGATATGGTTTACCGCATAATGCTCCAGAAGGATTCCACCAGCTGGCAGCACTATATTGAAATAGGCTATCACAATTCTACTGACATTTTCATTAGAAACAAATGTATGGCAATAATCCTACCAAGTTTGGCCATCCGGAGGCTTATATGGTTGTAGGTGCAAATTGAGTTTAAATGATAGTGAAGGATAGGGTTGGGAGGAGGGAACCATCCCCCAACTTCTGCCATGTAAAGTGTAGCTGTGACCTGGCGTGCCGGTGTGGCAGGAAATCGCAAACCCCTGGAAATTGCACACCCCAGGGTTTGCCATTTTTTAGGAAATCACAACAACAACCCCCCTGGAAATTGCAAACCCCCCATCCTTTGTAGCATTTATCACCCCAAGCATGGCAGATATATGTTTGATTTTGAACTTATACCAGATCGGGGGGGGGGGATCAAATGGATTCAAGGAGGATCAAGATGGATTAATCCTAATGAAAACATCTTTCCAGTTCATAATTCTGACTGCACATGTGCTGAAAATGGTAATGATACAGATAGTTGTACTGGTTTTTCTTAATGATATAGTCTAGTATCTTTGACACAAATTGACCTGTTCCCCTATCCTTCTTGTGAGTGATCGCAATAAATATGGCCCTTGCTGTGACAGGCATGAAATTAAAAATAAACAATTAATCCATCTTCTGATGGATCCCCCTCATATAAAATAAATGTGGCTTAATCATGCTTACATAAATACAATTTTTACAATAGACCAGTTCGTAATGTCACAGGGCATGGTGGGAATTTTTAAAGCAAAACAAACCTGCACAAAGCACATGTGCTTGCTTTAAGACTGCCAAACATGGGGGGTTTGCGATGTCCAGGGGAGATATGTGATTTCCTAGGAAATCGCAGACCCCCCATGCCCATATATGGTATGGGGGTTTGCGATTTCCAAGGAAATTACTAGTGGGGGTTTACGATTTACAGGGTTTGCGATTTCCTGCTACACTGGGTCTCAGCTACAGTTCTCTCCGAGGGACCAGCGAAACTGGAAGTACTCTTAGTATTCCCTTCTGAAACCGTCAACTTATCTGAAATATTGACGTATTTATTCATATCACCACCCAAAAAGGTGCGTGTTTATATACATCCTAATTGACAGTGAGTAATGACCGATGCACACCCTGCGGAAAACACCGCTCACCAAAACGCAAGCCTGGCGTATTTCACACCATTAAAGCAGGGTGCGGGATAGATAAAAGATTCACCCGGTACTTGTAGTACACAGGTGAAAGACAACGTAATCTAAATACGGGCGAAAATAGCTTTAGTATGGAACAAGAAGTAGAATGCCTGCCTCCAGTGTCAAATGGTTACTTATATCGGCACAGAGTTGGTGAAATGGGAGAGAATGCAAAAAGACAAGATGGCGGCCGCAGAACGCCGTCGATTTCACTATTAAATCTTATTAAACTAGATATTATATTATATTTTTCAACTCAGAGGTAGCGGGCTATCAATAACACATATGTAAAGAATAATTGTTGCCTCTTAGATTGTGAAATTAGGCTCTCAATTCTTTAACCCGCCTTTTCGACCATTTTTAGATAGAGTTGGTATTCACCCGTGTACTGCGAGTACCGGGTGAATCCTTTATCTAGGTGGGGGACTGCTACTGCTAGCAACCATGCAAAATCAACTCAAATAGCCAAAATGGCCGCCACCTGGTGGCGCCTCCTGGCAGCTTGCCATGGGCTATCACACGACAGCGTGAAAGAAGCGCATTTATTTTTCACGGTAAGGCCACTGAAAGATTTAAGTGATTTATTTTGTTCTTCTCCCCCCCCCCCCTCCCCGCTCCTTTTATTCGGGAGGAATGGGCGCGGTTCGGGGTGAGGCTGTGTATCGATAGGTGCCGCCACACTGCACGGTTCGTTAATGTCCCTCCCCCTCCACACCTCCTCACCCCCGCACCCCTCACCCCTTCACCCCCTTTCATAGTGGCCTGGGTCACTAACGAATCGACATCATGAATCCGCCAACTGATCTGCAACCCTCCGTCAACAAATAAAACATCCCCGCCTTCTACAAGGCGAACCCAGCACTAAAAACACTCACAAATGCTATGACTTGAATGTTAACAAAGTGAAGACCACAATCGATCTTTTCTTATTTATTTATTTATGTATTTATTTATTTATTTATTTATTACTTATTTAGTTATATATTTATTTATTTTTCTAGTAAACTATTTTGATTCACGTGGTAGTCATTTTCTCAACGCGATGTATCCCTACTATTCCTGTCGTGAGTGATACAGTTATTTACACAAATTTATATTAATTAAAAAATAGAATAATTAAAATACACAAGATACAATATTTAAAAGGATATCATGTACAGTATTTATAATTCACAATTGCTTAGCAAGTTTATAAAACAACGTGAAACCTTGTGTTATTCTATGTTAAATATTGTTAGTGTGACATATATTAAATGTTCTTTGAAACGTGATATATGTACGTATTGCATGAGAGTATATTTTGTCAAATAAATCAGTTCTAATCAAAATAGTCAATGTAATATTTCCGTCCACAATCAATGCTTTATTATTATCTTGTTTTAGACGTGACGTATGTATTGCATTATGGTATATATATAATATATATATATCTATTTTAATCAGATACATTCAAAGTAGTCCATATACAATTTCCTCACACTATCTATGCTTTATTATCTAATTTAGTCTTTACTATAATGGGAAACGGATGGTGAATTGTTGATAAGACTAACCACAGGAAGAGGGAGTGAGGGAGAGGGGGGGGGGAGTACCTGATAAATAGGTCACGTGACCGGAGGTTTATTACGCACGTGACCCTTTGTCAATATGTGCACGACCTGAGACAGCCTTGCCAAATACCAATACCTGTGGGCATATCAGACGCAGTCCATGCAGGAAGTGTAAGTGAGCCTAGAACTAGCTAGGCTGCAGCCTACACTCACACACTGTCATGTCAGCCTTAACGCCCACCTTTAACTGGGCCAACTGTCTGATCAGACTGTCGGCTGGTTGGTTGTTGGAGCTTTACATCCTGGCAACATCTAAGGTCATATCAGGACGGGTACCGACTTGTGACAGTGCACACTCATGGCAACTTTATAGTGCTTCACCACTGGGAAATCAGGCTGTCAGCACCATGTCCCGATATCCCACTATTATCCTGACACTGAGCTAACCAGTCCTTGCCCTATCCTATTAATGCCGAGCGCCGGGCTATGAAGCGACATGTATCAATTTGATAAGTCATAGGTTTGACTCGACTGGTAACTGAACTCCTGACCTTCCGCACACGAGGCCGGCCATCTACCGATTTGGCCACTGCGTCCGGTGATGAGACTGTCAGTTCATAGATGAGTCTGGCTAATCTGAGCAGTCACTCATACTATGTAGCAGTCAATACGGGTATTCCAAGATCCACTGGTTCCTCAGGACGAACTGAAACAGCTTCAACTTTCAAAACAGAAAGTAGAGGAGTTGGTGAATACACATGCACAAAGTGGTATTTTATCTGATGTAAAATATTGTCTAGCTCAATTTCATTGCGATCTACATCAGAAGCAAAATGTATGGGAAGAACTCGACCAAGGTTGGTTATTAGAAAGCAGTGAGTTTAAAGTATAAAGCCCATGTCACACCTCGCCGGATTGAGGAAACGGATAAAGCCGGACACAAATATTCTAGCCGGTGTGATTCTGTAATGGATGGTAACCGACGGGTAACAGATGGTAACAGACAGGTAACGGATGGTAATGGTTGATAATGTATCTAACGATCAATGGACAGTTCAGTATACAAAAAGAACTATAATGAACGGCAATGGATGTGTAATGGATATGTAACAGACGGGAATGGAGGATGGTAATGGACGGTAATGGACGATAAAGGATGGGGAACGGACGGGGAATGGACGGTAGTGGATAATAACCACATATGTCAGTCCGGCACAATCAGTTACAAGTTTTGTGCATGCTCAAAATTTGTAACGGATTGGGCCGGATATCAATGGATATCAACGGATATGCAATGGACACAAACTGGACTTTGCCAGATATCAACGGACTTTGTTATGTTTCTTTCCGTTTCCCCAATCCGGCGAGGTGTGACAGAACCTTTACGCTTATTGTGAAGAATAAGACTGGAAGGAGCATCGACCCCAACTTCCACTGGGAAAGCTGAAGCTGCGACCCGGCGTGCTGAGTCGCAGCTTCAGTCCTTCACGAGGAATCAGTGCAGCTTGGAAGGCACCTTTTTCTGAGTCGAATCTGGCACGGAGTGTCGAGCGTCCCATTAAAATTGCATGGTCTGATAGATTTGAATTGCTGCCATATTATTCACATAAATATATTACGTTGATCGTTATAATCTACTTTACTTGGAGGCTACTTTTATTTTACTGAGTTACCTTCAGAGATATTCGAAGTGAAAACATGCAAATTTAATTTGGATGCCCATGCTGAGAGGTTGAACGCCTCCACTACCATCATTACCACCACTACATCCACTACTCATTCTACCACTCATTCTACCACTAATACTGACTATTGTATTTCATTATTTCATTGTATTATTTATTATCACGACACACTTTCATTATTGTCGTATGTGTATGTGCTATTTATTTGCTGCGGGCCAGCACATTTCCTGCACGGCTGGAGCTCTCACCGCCTAGCCCACGCTCCATCGGCTTACTTCTATGTCAGTCCAGAGTGATTTTTACAATTTGATATTTTGTACTAGGTAGGGCGTTATTTGCTCGGCCTGGGTCGTCATCAATAAAGGAGGCTTTACACCACCACTCGTCTCGGCTTCCCCGTTTCTCGTGTAGCCTGGCCTTATACATGTATACGTGATGTATAACACATTACGCAAGTATAAAGATACATAAGGGAATGTTACTTATTATTATTATCGTCAGATACTGTCAGATACAACACTTTACCGGTGGCACCATCTCGCCCACCTCACCTTCCCCGGATGTTGACCGGTGTCAGTCACACTGGAGGATTAAAAATATGTTTAGGGGCAAGGCCATATATATGTGTTGTTTGATATTGGGGAGTTTTCAGTCATGTTGGCGTGCTAAAGTCTGCAAATCTTCAGCACTGTATGGGCACCACTAAAAGCGGTCCCATGTGGTCGGGAGTTGGCTTCTGAAGGGTAGTGGTCAGAGAAATTGGGGGGAGGGGGAGTGGGGGGGGGGGGAGGGGAGGAGGAAGGAAAAAGGCAAGAGCCCAACCACAGTCCTCTGACAGGGCCGTGGGAGGCTCGGTGGTTGGTGTAGTTTTACGCCCCAGCAAGACCCTAGGCCATAGGAGGACGCGCACCTACTTGTGACAGCACACACTCTTGGTGACTTTATAGTTCTGCCTCACTGGGAAATCAGGCCGTCGACACCATGACCTGATGTCCCACACAGTCACATTATCCTGACACTGTGTGCCCAGTCCCTGTCCTGACCTCATAACGCCAATGGTACTAGGTTACATTACAACGTGTCATTAAATTTCTCCATTTGTTGTAGCCGTGAGATCTCGCTCATTATCCACAACGGCTGGAATCAACAGTTACATGATTCTGGAGAATCAAATGACGTCATCGTTATTAACAGGTCACCCCCATCTTTTCTGAGAACCATGACTTTAATAAGCATCGAAATAGTAAGACGACAGTCCCAGGAAATGGTTAAGCGATACTTGGGAAGGTAGCAATGGGGGGGGGGGGAGCGGTGACTTGATTAATACAATATAAAATAAGATTAAATGCACAAACAGTGTGTTCGCCGTGAATATGGCCTATGCTGCTGACACGGCGTAAAGCAAAGACCAATCAATTAATCAATCAATCAATCACAAACAGTGCAGCTAAATATTCAATAACAAGCCTCAACCTGCCGTGTTTCCAATAATAGCCGGTTTGTGTCATAAAGTTGTCCGGGGAGATGTTACGAACAAATACAACCATTGTGTGTACAGTGGGACTCGAACCCACATTTCTGGCATTCCATGGTGAGCGTTCTAACCATTAGACTATCTACCTATCCTTGATGTCGCCACCATACCCACATCTACATATAAATGAAGCATTTCACCTGGAGAGGAGAGTGCAACTGGTTACGCTGGTTTCCCTGGAATTGTAAGTCTCATAAGCAGTGTTTACACGGGCGAGTTAAAACGCTTCATATAAAACCACTTGCCTAGCTCGATTTATATTTGCCGTGTAAACACGACACTGTGGCATTTTAGGGCTTAATCGATTCATATAAATCGGTAGATGTAAACCACCTTGCGAGGTAGTATAGATGAAGCGATACAGCTGGTTCCCGGGTGGCGATAGTGTAAAATAGCGGTGCTCGCCGGCTACAGGCTCACCACTAAGGCTGCTGGTCCCCGGGCGCCGATAGTGTCAAATAGCGGTGCTCGCCGGCTACAGGCTCACCACTAAGGCTGCTGGTTCCCGGTCGTGGACACAGTTTCAAATTTGTCGTGTAAACGTGCCACTACATCGCTTCATATAAATCGATTTGCCTAATTCGCTTCACAATTGCCCGTGTAAACACGGCTTTATTTAGAATTACAAATATCCAGTTAACGCACTTCTATTACAGACACGGAGCGGGGTGGCCGAGTCGGTAGAGCACGGGCCTCGCATGCGGAAGGTCGGGAGTTTGGTTCCCGGTCGTGTCAAACCAATGACTTTAAAATTGATACTTGTCAATTTCTAACATGGCGCTCAGCTTCAATAGGAAATGGCAAGGACTGGTTACCTCAGTGTCAGGATAATGTGACTGAGTGGGATATTGGGTCATGGTGCTGGCAACCTAATTTCTCAGTGGGGCAGCACTGTAAAAGTCACCATGAGTGCGCACTGTCACAAGTCGGTACCCGTTCTGACATGACCTTAGATGTTGCCACGACGTAAAATCCATTACATTCACGGGGTAGGTTCAACGCCATACATTGCTCAGCGTATATAATGGCATCGTGGTCATGGCAACAGTGCCGTGGGAGGATTTATGCCATATAGGGCTATCATGCCTAGAGCCCACGCCCCTGCCACATACTTGTGGGTGTTCTAAACACTAGGCTATTTATTTAGTCAACTACCTATGGCTGTGTCATTCCACCGAAGTTCAAACTCACTGTGATGATCATGTGATAAGACACTCGCTTCTCATGCAGGAGGTCATGGGTTCGAGTCCCGGCAATGTGAGATCAGATAGGCCTTCTTATGAAATTGATCCATTCTTTTGTCGTCACTAGGGTAGGGCTGGTTTGGTCAGTGTCAGTGTAATGTGACTGAGTCGGGTAATGTGTCATAGTGTCAGTGACAGTGTTGCAGCCATCATGGATGTCCACTGTCAAAAGTATGTGCCCGTCCTGATATGCCCTTAGATGTTACTTGGACGCAAAACCCCAATTACCTATTTACTTAGGCGGCTTGGAAGTGTGTTAATTAAATTCCGTTCAACGCAATGAGTAAAGTGTTTCTGCTGTTACTAGTGGTAGAACATTGAGCTGAAATGAGCCAATTTTCCCCCTCTTTGGCATAATTTCATTTCATACGGACGGTTGTTTGGTTGTTGGAGCTTTAAATCCTGGCATAGGGTATGCAGGTATTGCAGGTATTGCAATACCTCAGGGAGTTTGACGCCCCTGCCCTGCAGAGTTGCAAACCACTGCCTTGTGGTGCAGGTTCTTGACAGAACCGAAGGCTAAGGGAGCAAACCCTGAACAGAAAACCATGTCACTGTGGCAGCATCAAGGGCGTTTGATGTATGGAACTCCCAACATCTCCCGACCAGCCACTGCAGGGACAAATAGTTTTGCGCCTGTCTCGACATGTTCTTGCCGGTGTGAAACCTCTATTTACTCCCCGAGAGAGTGCCACTGGTAGCCAGCAGCATTTCAACACTTTTGCAAACTTCATGAAATGAAGGCGCCCTCGTCTCTGGTTCAGGGATACCATCAAGAGAAACCTGAAGCTGAGAGACATGAAGACCGACTCATGGACATCACTCTCACACCAGAGAGCTAAATGGAGAGCGGCAGTCAAGTAATGAAAGCAGTCTTTGTCGCATCGCGACCGACAGCATGATGATGATGACATCCTGGCAACATCTAAGGTCATATCAGGATGGGTACCGACTGGTGACAGTCCACACTCATGGTGACTTTATAGTGCTGCCTGACTGGGAAATCAGGCCACTGGCACCATGACTCAATATCCCCTTCAGTCACATTATCCTGACACTGAGCTAACCAGTCCTTGCCCTATCCTATTAATGCCGAGCACCAGGCTAGGAAACAACAAGTATCAATTTTATAAGTCATTGGTTTGACTCGACCGGGAACCAAACTCCCGATCTCCTGTACGCAAGGCCCACGCTCTACCGACTCGGCCACCACGCCCGGTTCACACGGCCGGATGGAGATAAATAAATAATCTCACCTGTTATATTTGTGTTATCTACTTTTCCCTCAAAGTCTTGTTCTGATTAATCGAAGAAATACCGTGTGTAATAAATATCAATCACGCAGGAAGTCATTACAGACAGGAGTAATTTAAGGCACATTTTACCGCCGTGATATGAATCACCTGCCTCGTCAACAATCAGGACCGTCCTATCTAATCTGCCCAAAGAATCTCCGAATCACAAATCTAATTTTAAGACACGCCTCCGAAGCCCTACATTAATTGAAACGTGTACAACGAAATTAGTCAATTAAGGTCAGAAATGGGGGATCAGCTTCTACACAAGTTAGGTAAAATGACTAATTCCAAAGAAGGGTAATTGGGCCTCTACAAAAGTTAATTAAAAATGGTTAGCAGTGATTAATGCAATAGGGAGGTAATTAAGCCAAATTGACAATTAGTTCTCCTGTTAACTGATGATTTCTGGGGTTCATATACAAGCATGGGAATCGACACCCAATTATATATATATATATATATATATATGCAGTGCTCATGATGCCTTTATAGTGCTGGCCCACTGTCAGAACCAACACCCAATATCCCACACAGTCACATTATCCTGATATTGTGCTAACCACTCATTGTCCTATCCTATTAAAGCGAATATATAGTTGTTGTTGGTTGGGTGTTACGTCCTAGCAACATCTAGGTCACATAACAATGGGTACCGACTTGTGACGGTGTGCACTCATGGCGACTTTATAGCGGTGCAACTAAGGCGTTACCATAGTGTCACTATTATATGGTTGCACTGTGGTGGTATTATGGTTGCACTGCGCTACCAGAATGGCCCAGTAGAACTTTCTTTACCATGGTTTATCTACATCACAACTATGCTGCCACCCCTATGCCACCACCGCTAGTTAGCGACAAGTATCAAATTGCTAAGTCATCAGTTTGACTCGGCTGTGATTCGAACTCCCGACCTTCCGCACGGGAATCCTGCATGCACTCTCCCGTTTTCGGCGACCACGTCCGGTTAACAAAAATTCTAGTTAAAGACAAATCCCGCCGTCTGTCTGTCCTGGTAAGTGGCCAGCACTTGAGTTGTGAAGTATTGTTTGCAGATTATTTCTACTAAAGGTGGAGGAGGGAGGTTTGTTTTAGGAGCCAATTGACATTGCGGACTCGAGCTTGGCAGTGTGAGACACATGTTAAAATGAATCACTCGGTTTGTTCAGTCTGCTCTGACTGGTCTGTATGCATAAGTTTGTTTTATTTAACGACGCTTCTAGAGGACATTGATTTTCATATCATCGGCTATTGGACGTCAAACATGTGGTCATTCTGACATATTTCTTTTGAGGAAACCTGTTGCCACCACATAGGCTAGTCTTTCCGATAAGCAGCAAGGGATCTTTTATATGGACTTTCCAACAGACAGGACAGCACATACCACACAGCCTTTGATGAACCAGTTGTGGACCACTGGTTGGAATGGAAAATAGCCCAAACTGCAAATGTGTCCACTGAGCAGGATTGATCGCATGACCCGACACCTTCACAGGTGGACACTCTACTGCATGAGCTACGTCCCGCTCCAGTCTGCGTGCCATATTAAACAGATGGCACTGGAATGGAGTGTGTTATCTGTGCAACTGTTGGATTGTGTCAGAATGGTGCAGGAGCATTAGTGGCGGTGGTGGTATAGGGGTGGCAGCATAGTTGTGACGTAGATAAACCATGGTAAAGAAAGTTCTACTCGGCCATTCTGGTAGAGCAGTGCAACCATAATACCACCACAGTGCAACCATATAATAGTGACACTATGGTAGCGCCTTAGTTGCACCGCTATAAAGTCGCCATCAGTGCACACCGTCACAAGTCGGTACCCATTGGTATATGACCTAGATGTTGCTAGGACGTAACACCCCACCAACAACAACTATATATACATCCTGATATATATATATATATCCTGATATATATATGTATATATATCCTGATATATATATATATATATATATTTATATATATAGTGTATACAGTTTGTAAGCTAATGTCATTTAATAAAAGGCTAATCGATCTGATAATATAGCGTGTAATAAGCTCTGTAATGGTTCTTCTCCCCCCCCCCCCCTCCAACCCCCCACAGTATTTATCACCAAATCTAGAGCTGGCACTAGAGCGGATTTCCGATTTTGTCCTTGGTCATATGGGTCAGTTCCACCTTAGATGTAACTAGAACAACTAGACGCGCTGGCCGAATCGGTAAAAACTCAGGTTTTCCCGCGTAGAAGGTCGGGAGTTAGAATGCCCACCGAGTCAAACCAATGACTTACAAAATTGATACCTGCCATAACCTATCCTGGCACATAGCATTAATAGGATACAGTAAGGGCTGGTTAGCTCAGTATTGGAATAATGTGGGATACCAGATCATAGTGCCAACAGCCTCGAGCCATGGTGTCAGTGGCCTGGTCTCACAGTAGGACAACGCTCTAAAGTCACTTCAGCTGTTGACAGGATGTAAAACCCCAACACCCAAATAAAGAAGCCACTATGAGATTGATGGGACTTCAGATTTCCGTTGGGGGAGGGCGACCCTTTTCCCTGAGATTGGACAATGCAGGAAGAACATCGGAGAGGAAGAATGTAACCACAATTGCTAGAGCCAGCACTGCAACGATTAGCCTACCGCCAGTACTGTATGATTTACTATGAATGTGAGTGTCTTATGGGAGGGGGGGGGGAGGGGGGAGAATGGGAAATAATGCGCCCAGAGCAGGATTCGAACCCACACTTTTTGCTATCTAAGGACAGGGCTTCGGTGAAAGGATGCTGTAACAAATCAAATCAAAATGGGACCGGATCCTCTCCCGCAAGCCTACATGACACCCAAGTAGATGTACATAGTAGGCTACGGTATCATACTCAGACTAGACAAAACTCTGGAAAAATAAAAAATAAAATAACATAGGCTACTAACACCTAAAATCGCAAAAGGCTGGCCTGAGCAGAAACAGGTAAACACTCCTTGGTGAGGGACCAGACCAAGATGGTGCCACAGCTGTCCAGCATTGAAAAGAAGCACTCTCGCAAGAGCTTATACATTATGGGCAGAGTAAAATACCTTGTCAATAAAAAAATAAAAAAATAAAAATTCCAGAGCTAGCATGCTAGCACTACTTAGACCAATGATGCAATCACCCTATCTGTGCCTATCTGTCTTTGTTGTTCCTTGCCTGAGAGGTCAGTGCAGACTACTACATTCATCCCCTGGGAATTGTAAGTCTTTTAAATGGTTTATGTTCATAAGTCGTTTTAAGCTTACAATTACATACAAGCAATAGTCTTTCATATATACATATATATACATATATATATATACATACATATATATATTCGGATGACCAACTATACAGCATGTAGCTTGTACAGGATCCTGGTCACAGCACCAGTGTAATAGGGATGATGAAAATGTGAAATATTGTGCCTAGAGTAGGATTCGAACCAGCAGTTCTTGCCATTCCAGTGCTAGCATGCTAACCATTACACTACCTAGATTGTGATGCAATCATGCTATTCATGCGTACCTGACTATGTGGCTCTTAGCTTGACAGGTCAGTGCAGGACATTAGTAATAGTACCACCTGGATATTGACTTTAACATCAAAACCCTTTTTTGACAAACAAATCCAAATATTAAAAAAAATGACAGAGAAAAATACCCATTGTTTTGAGGACTCCACAAACGAGACGTCATCTAGTTTTTGAAATAGAACCCGACATTTAGGTTTTGTTTCATTTCACTTCGGAGGCATGAATTAGTAAGGCGACATAGCGTGCTCTATCACAATCAGTTATAACATGGTGCAAACTAATTGTTTAAAGGTGACTGAACTGCTGCAGTTGAACCGCAGATATGGGACAGATCAGTGTGCAGAGAGGACCTGAAAGGGTTTTATGAGATTAAGCATTTTAAATACAATCGTAACCCCCTCATTCTTTCCCCCCTCCCCACCACAACCAACAAGACATTTCTAAATAATAGGACAAAATTACC
This sequence comes from Branchipolynoe longqiensis, assembly GCA_030323885.1. Classification (NCBI taxonomy): domain Eukaryota; kingdom Metazoa; phylum Annelida; class Polychaeta; order Phyllodocida; family Polynoidae; genus Branchipolynoe; species Branchipolynoe longqiensis. Next base: position 49,547,570 of record CM059194.1, read on the forward strand.
TTTAATTGTTGTCGACATGACATTAAATAACCATCACTTCAGCTGGAAATGTAGCGGTGAAGGATGACACCATTTTAGGACACCGTCTGAAGTTTTGGCCAGACCGACTGGGAGCAGGTGTGGTAGGTGGTTGGACAGTAGGTCACGTGTGCAGTTCAAAAGCGTGAGACACACTGAGTCATGGGTCAAGGAAAGACATGTCCCATGGAAGGTCTTATAGGGGATATACCAACCTGCCCTCTGATTTCAGTTGATATAACTAATGTTATAGTAAGATAAGCCGTGTTCACACACGGGCGTTAAGTCGCCTCAACTAGTTTGCCTTGTCTAGTTCGGCTCACATTCGCCGTGTGGATGTGATGCTGAGGCGGATTAGGGCTGATTCGCCTCATCTAGTTTGCTTCAAGTAAACCACGTCGCGAGGTAGTCCAGATGAACCGAACTAGCTTATGTCAGCCCATGTTGCCTGTGTGGATGGTAGCGGTTTAGATGAGGCGGATTAAGGATGTCACAGTCGAGACCTGAGATTGTTGACTTTCCGGTAAGTTTGCTCTATGAAACTGCTAGCTGTGCACAGATATTTTTTTCATCATTTATTTTTAGGGTTTCACTGCCCAGCAGAAGTTTTGACCGTTCCAAAAAAATACGATTCAGTCGAAACAGATCTAGGTCGAACCCACACTCTCTCGTCCTGACGTCGACTAACTGAAACTGGCGCTGGTTCGTATGGACTTGCTCATGCGCAGATATCGATTTCTGGCTAAAAATACTGCATGTGTGGACACGACACTAGTTCGCCTCACCTAGTTCACCTTATCTAGTTCGGCCTAAACTTGCAGGTGTGAACACGGCTTAAGATAGTGCCTCACTGCACAGCATGTTCAATGGAAGGTGTTATACTATAGAAAATATCCACTACCAACCTGCCCTCTAATCGCAGTTGAAAGAACTAATGATGTGGGTAGTAAGTAGCTGACTGTACACCATGTTCTATGGAAGGTCTTATATTATAGACGATATCCACCACCAACATGCCCTCTAATGGCAGTTGAAATAACTAATCTTGTGCTTAGTAAGTAGCTGACTGTATATTATGAATAAGTAAAAATTGTGTTTGTCATGTTACAGCCCCTTTAAATATCTCCAAAATGCAATTATGTATATTCCGAGAATGTTAAAGTTGTTATCAATGATAAATATGGCAGTGACCATAGCTTAATGGAGGGATTTGCTGTGTGATTGCGTTGCATCGGGTTCCTGTCACAGTCTCAGGGTAGAACCCGATGCAACATATTTCGCCTGGATTGGTGCATATTCGGGGAGTGTGAGCGGACTTTGAAAGCCTTGCAACGGGTCAACCCACACTCAGCTGTCAGTACTTGCGCAACCAGTAAAGCACACTAATCAGGTCCCGGGTTCTTCTGACACTGTCTTGGGTAACTAAAAGGGGTCACTTGTCACATAGCGGTGGTGAACATGAGCCTCACCAGGGGGAGTCATGGGAAGGGTCCAAACGCTCACCTGACTGGCTGGTCCCGCCTGTACTAATAGAGGCAGGTACCAGGGCCGCGTTCAGGGTCCGTCTCGGAGGCGCCGCGGAGACGTCTCGGCGATGCTTTTTGGCTTATTTGCATTCAGGGTGTGTCTCGGCGATGTCTCGGCGACGCCTCCCTTTTCATAGTAGAGACAAAAAGTGCCTAGAAAATGGCTGCCGTATCCAGTCATTTCAGCCAATCACAGCGCAGCTTTTCCATTGCAAATGGCCGCCGCCTATGGGGGAGGCTATTTTAGAGACAACAAACTGCTTTTGCCGTTCAGACTAGTGTGATGTCACTGGCATCTCCGAGGCGCCTCCGAGACGGACCCTGAACGCGGCCCTGGTGATAAAGGCAATTTGAGCCAGTGGGTGACATGACCATAGGCAGTGGTTTCACTGCTCACTTATGTCAGTTTGATACACCAGGCTTCAGCACTTTACAGTGTCTAGATCGGGATATACACTATAGCACTATGCGTAGAACCTCAGGGTCGAGCATAGAAATTATTCTAAAATTGTGATGAAGCCTCTGAGAAAAAAACTGTTTTTATCCCTTTTGAATACTGGATTATTCGTGCTCGTTGTATAAAATACTCCTTGACTCGTTGGCGAATGGGTAAGACCACTGACTTTCCGTGCGAAAAGTCGGGGGTTCGAATCCAGGCCAAGTCAAACCAATGATTTACAAAATTGGTGCTTGTCACTGGCACTCACTATTGCTAGGAATGAGAAAAGACTGGTTGATTAGCTTGGTATCAGGATAAGATGACTGAGTGGGATATCGTGCAATGTTGCCGGCGGCCTGGGGCAACACTATACAGTTGCCATGAGTGCACACTGTGACAAGTCGGTGTCCATCATAATATGACTTTGGATGTTGATAGCACGTACACTCCCAACAAACAAACAAACAAACAACATACTTCCCTACTGTCTACCGTCACAGAATATGATTTGAACTCTGACCCTAGATACTTAGTGACAACGAGTGGCATTAACGGGAAACGCACTGTTCGCCTTATTTATAATCTTTGTTTATTTGAATGGGAATCTAGCTATAATTAAAAGCTCGAACTTGGTGGGTGCTTTCTAGGTTATTGAGTCAACGCGCCTCTATCAGTGTCTCCATTAAAGCTACATTATCCCTTAGTTTTCAGTTGTCGCCATTGTTTCTATTTAGATAAATATATTACAGTCATTGCTATACTTGAATTAGATTTTGTTCGAAGTAGCTTTCATTATAAATAGCCATCACCTGGCATAATCATACCTTCATGAATGGTCAATCCATGCACTGAGATTGTGACAATAACAAATAAAAACATCAATCAATCAATAGTTCCGTCCTCTAGTCGAGGGTTGGATGCAATGGTTCTCCACTTGTCCCGATGGTATGCTGTTCTGATAGACTGTGAATAATTCAAGCCTGCCCACTGTGAAATATTTGTAAACCATGATGTTCTTGGTCTCCCTCTCCCTCTGCTGCCATTCACCTTCCCTTCCAACAATGTACGGTATATTGAGCTCTGACGAATGATGTGGCCAAAATAAATAAGTTTCTTTGTCTGTATAGTGGCAAACAAGCTTTTCTTATTTTTAATTTTTCTGAGAACTTCTTTGTTGGTGATCTTCTTTGTCCATGATATTTTCATCATCCTTCGATAAGTCCACATCTCAAATGCTGCTAAACGTTTGTACATTTTCTTAGAGATTGTCCATGTCTCAGCCCCATACATTAGAGTAGACCACACATAACACTGAAGAATATGCTTCCTTGTTTGTATTAATATCTTACTTGATGTTAACACTCTATACATTTTGGAGAATGTTGTTCGGGCTATTGTTATCCTTAAACATATAAAGATGAAAAAAAATAACAACACAAATGTTCCGTCAATGTTGCGAGGAATGCTGTCAGAATCCTGAGTGGGAAAAAATAATAATAAAATAATAATAAAATAGGTCAACATTCCATAGCTTACTACTACCAATTGCTTGCATCCATTAAAAAGAAGGAGGTAATATGGCCCTGTCACACTACGACATAACGTGGTAGAGGAAGCTGACGAAGGTGAAATTTGGCCATTAGGTCGAGATACGTCGAGATATGTTACTCGTTCGTTAAGCCTATGTCGAGATATGTCAAGTTACGTCGAGATACGGTGACAAGGTTTTGGACATACCCAAAACTTTCGACATAGCTCAACATATTGTTGGGCTTATGTTGCGCTCACGTTACGCTTACATCGAGATACGTTAGACGTTCGTTAGAGCTACATCAGTCTACATTGACTGATGGAGAGCCAGCAGGAAGGTGCAGCCCATGCGCTGATAATGTGGTGTTAATGTATCTTGACATAGACATAAGTCAGAGACATGTTAGACCTAACACTAGTCTAATGTAAGACCAATGTGTCTTGCTGTATTCGATGTAGTTGACGAACGGCTGACGCACACGTAAAGTATGTCATGTGTGCCCACTTTCTTCGAATGTAAGTGAACGTGCTGTGAATGTGGTGTGAACGTTTTGCCTCGCCATCCTTACGCTGATCACGCTGGACTGTCGTTAGGCTGACGGTGCTCACTTGCGGCCCTGACATCGACTCACATTACAAATTACACCAGAGTCACACGTAGGCTGGGCGTAATTATGCAAGTCCTATGCTAAGTTGTTGCTAGGGTTTCGCTAGGCTGACGCCGTGCATGCTGGAGGCTCATTAGCCTTACGTTGGGCCTTTTTTTTGTTTATGTTCTAACTCGTTGAGACATGTTACAACTACATTGGACCAACGTTTCGCCTACGTCCACTACATTACACTGACATCTAATTTGGCCCTGAAACACCGAGAATTTAGACGTATCTCAACGTAAAAAAAGTGATTTATATGTTTCCCATTCGCTGGCCTGTTACGTCATAGTGTGACAGGGCTATAAGCTGCCCTAAATGTCGTCTGCTGTGTGATCTATGCCGTCATACACTGTTTCCCGGCAGGCCAAGCCGTACTGCATTGTGCAAAGCAGACAGCTTCTAATAAGATCAGGGTATACATCGCTGGAACTCTTTTGTCCGTTGCCGACCCACGCGCCCTGGTGGAGGAGACACGTGTTTACGTCACCCCCTTCACGATTGATGACCTGGCGTCTCTCACGTCATGCCTAGTGGCGCCATCTAGGGGAAGACGTCGACGGTAGAGGCCCTATGTATGTATATATATATATATGTGAAGTGGGCGAGACTACTCGACCGGTGAAAATGCGGGCTGGGCTGATTAGCTCGCATTCTGAAATGCAGGCTACTCATCAGGCTCGCATTTGCCACCATTTGCGGGGCCGGGTTCCCTGCTGTAACGCGTTGCTAGGAGACGTCAATTGTGACTTTCCTAGCAATGGTGGAAGGTCAAGCGCTTGGGCTCCGACCCATCAGTCATGTTTTTGCATGCTCTGATGTTTTAGATGAAATTTAGGCTTTTATTGTCAAAATTCCAAACTTATTTAACTTAACTAATACGGGAGGGGATATACTTATTGTACTTAATCGTTATTCAGTGAAATCAATCTATGAAAGAACTCTTATTGTACTAGTTAGGGTAAGAATAAAGCTGTGAGCTCTTGGAAAGGTGAATTGGAACGTTCCTTGCATTCTTTACTATTCTCCAGTCTTCTTGTAGATTAACCCCTATGGACAACCTGATATTCGATTGCTTTATATGTAATTAAGGGCCTTATGCCTGGTAGGCCTTATGCAGCCAATGAACCCCTCTTCGGGGAGATAATAACTGACATATTAACAGAATTAATGTAGTGCTATTTGACTGAAAATAAGACATTAACTTAGGCTGATTATCAGTGACAGTAGCAGAGACCCAGGGAGCATCTGCTTAGTTCTGGATTAATTCAAACATAATAATACACACTGAACGGCGGGGAGGACAGCCAGTTAGTTGAAATAATAAGTAATTGCTTGGATATAATTAATGCGGGGAGGGACAAAGAACCATATTTATATGATACTCTGGCTGTCCGCCCTTAGCCCGGGAATGACAACGACGGCGATGGTCTACCTGCAGACGGTAAGGGAGGCGGCGGTGGCCCACGGCAGGCCCCCGGAAATTCACATGGAAATAATTACATAAATTAACACGTAGGCTCGCCTTAGGCAGGGGCGGAATACCCGAACGGTTAAATATTTATATATATATATATACATGTATACATGTATATATGTATGGATATCTACATATCTAAATGTATGTAGGTCTACATATATATATACACATATATATATACTTATATACATATACACATATGAACATATATGTGCATATATACATATCTACAATATATATAATACATATAATATGTATAATATAATATACAACATATATTTAATATGTGTAGTATATAATATATATATGAAATATATAATATATATATATTATATATAATATGTATAATGTGGTGGCTCACCTGTAGGCCGGATGAAGTCACTTCAATGGGTTGTATCAGGTTGATTCCAAGATGTCTGACTAGACACCATCTTGTTTCTAGTTGATCAGGTGAGATGACCTGTGCACAGTTCTCAGCACTAGCACCAGTGTGTGTGTGATGTATCCTGCGAGAGAACGGTGTATTACTATTAGTTAGTCCCTTCTGTGGTGTGGTTGTACGTTAACCAGCCTGGTTGGATGGCACAGGATGGCACAGGATGGCGTCCTGTGCCGCCACAATAATATGTAACTATAATATGTGTGATGTATACACATAGATATATAATATATATTATACATATATGGGATTGGAGCCGAGTCCTGGTGAGACTGTTTGTGAGACGGAACTGGAGAGAGCTCTCATTTCACGGGAAGCCATTACTGGAAAGGAATCCTCCGAGGTCGACTCAAAGAAAATGGGGTAGGGATTGAGGAGGCTTGTCTACGTGGGACCAGTGCGATGGGGCGGACAGTGTGCGGGAGGTGGGTGTGTGTGTGTGGGGGGGGGGGGGGGGGGGGTCGGTCGGAAGTGGGTTGAGTCGGTGTCAGACAGTGCTATATATAGGTTTGGGAGTAGTAGTACTAAAAAGTAGACAGTTGCATAGACTGATGAAAACATCAGATTTTCAAAACCAAAACACTTATCTAGATTTGATTCTACATATTCAAGTTAGACACTGGTGCACTTATTAAGCATTTGTTGCTGCATAGAAGGGCATAATAAGTCAATTAATAGAAACCGTTACTACTGAAGTCTATCATGTCAGAGTTTTGGCGTGCTTGCCAACATTATTTTGGTATATTTTGACATCAAATATCTCCAAACTTAGCCATTTAAAATTAAAGTTACTTCAAACTAAAGTAAAGTAGAGTAAAGTAGATTATAATGATTAGTATCATATATTTATCTCAGAAAATAGCAAAAACTCAAAAGCATCAGACTATGCAACTTTAACAAAATAAAAATAAAACCAACTGGGTCGGGATGGGCGTTCGGCGGGAGTTTATAAAAGAAAGGATAATTTGCTAAGATACAAGATGAATGTAGATGTGACACAATGTGGAAATGGATTTTTTGTTGTTGTTTTACCTCCTAGCAACATCTAAGGTCATATCAGGACGGGTTCTGACTTGTAACAGTGCGCACTCATGGCGAGTTTATAGGGCTGTCCCACTGGGAAACCAGGCCGCCGGCACCATGCCCTGATATCCCACTCAGTCACATTATCCTGACACTGAGCACACAAGTCCTTGCCATGTCCTAATAATGCCCATTGCCTGGCTAGGAAGCGACAAGTATCAATTTTTAAGTCATTGGTTTAACTCGACCAGGGTTCGAAGTCTGCACTGTGAAAAGGGAGAATATAGTTCACACATTGTTGGGTTAATGGTTTGCTAGAGGAAGACGTAAGGGCGTTCTCTGTGGCGGAGTGGTTAGAGTGTCTGACTTTTTTCTAGGTCAGACTCCTAATCTGAGGGTCGGCGGTTCGATTCCCCATGACCCCAGCTCTGCCAATTTGGATTTCCACCACTGTGTATAACTTACAGCGTCATCAAAGGCCGGTTGCTCTCATACCATGTCTATGTGGTGTGGGAGGTTAAAAATCCCTTGGGTCGGTAAAAGTGTAGGCTCGGGGTTTCTATCGACCAGCAGTGGAATGAGGAAGACCAGTCGTCTATGACTGAAATTTCCCCTGCTTAAACAACTAATGGACAAAAAAAAACAAAAAAAACAAAAAAATATGTAGAATGAAAAGATGGGTGATTATGAAGAGGAGAAATGCTATTTTTAGCATTCGCTGATTAGGCAAGGGAACACTTCAATTTAAAACACCGGACCGAAGGAATTGAACGCCCACTTCCCCTCTGGCAGCGTTTGGGATTCGAACCCAAGGGGGTTCAGATTTGGCCGAATCAAATCGATGACTTAAATTTGGTGATTGTCACTACGTAACTTGGTGTTCAGCATTACTAGGATAGGGCAAGAAGCCATGGAATGAGGAAGATCAATTGTCCGCGATTAAAATTAGTCAGATAACACATCACACAGCTATGTACAAGCCTATGATATGTAAATAGGAGTAGGCTAGTCTAGTAATAAGAGTAGAAAAAATAAATACATATATGCCAAGAAAATCTAAAAAAAAAATAACATAGGTAATTGGTTGGTATGGTTAATAGCCTATCTGCTACTGAAATGCAGGCAATCAAATACCTATCAGCAGCCACTGTGTGGTAAGATAACACCAACACTACAACTGGCCAGCATTGAAAACAAGCCTGGGTACCCGGGCTTATATGCTATGGACAGTATAAATACAGCCTCAATAAAAAAAAAAAAAAAAAAGATGTGTCCTGCTTAATCAACGATGGTAAGAAAGACAGTTTTTTGTTATGGACTTCCCCATTCCCTTGCCCTTTGACATATTCCAATAACACCGAGTGACAAGTAACCAGAAAAGGTAGTGACAATTTTCACTTTTTACAAGTATATGCTTCGACTCAAGCCGGGGATAATAGAATCCATGATCTCCCAGATGGGAAGCCAATGACCTACTTACTCATTCGGCAACCACTTCTGGTGACAGAATCGGTAGAGCGCAGGCCTCCTGTGCGGTAGCTCATGAGTTCAGTTCCCGGATGAGTCAGACCAATGACTTACAGAATTGATAGTTGTCGCTTCCTAGCCAGGCACTCAGCATTATTAGGATAGGGCAAGGACTGGTCGTGCCAGTGTCAGGATAATTTGAGAGCATGGGATATCAGGTGCTGGTGGCCTGGTCTCCGAGTGAGGCCGCACTATAAAGTCGCCATGAGGGCACACTGTCACCCGTCCTGATATGACCTTAGATGTTGCCAGGACGTAAAACTCCAACAACCAACCAACCATCCAGTAGAATGTCGAGCAAGCGACGAGAAAAGTCTAGTGCAAATGCAACTATGCCTGGATATATCCCTGCGCACGGGTCGGTAACTACCCAGATGTTCCCGTTGCTACGCTACACTGGGAAACCATCAACCGGCCGCTCCAAGGGCGAGGCCCCACCCCTCCTCCCGGTGGTAATGGTCGCCGCCATAAACCCCCATTATCGCTCATAATGACTTGCGCAATTCGCGCCCCTCACTGAACCTCTCCTCGATGCCTCGACCCAGCGCGGGCGCCAAAGTGCGCGGAAAGAGCACGTGACCCGCGTTGGCGTCCAATTGGAAATGCCCGACAATGAATTTAGTAGGCGGGAACCATTAAGGCTGGCGGAAAGGATCTTGTATAGGTTGGATGTTTGTTGGAGTTTTACTTCCTGGCAACACCTAAGGTCCTACGAAGATGTCTACCGACGTGTGACAGTGCGAACTAATGGCGACTTTATAGTGCTGCCCCACTGGGAAATCAGGCCTCCGGCACCATGACCCGATATCCCACTCAGTCACATTATGACACTGAGGCATTATTACCCGCGATAAAGGGTTTATCACTATCCATATATATATATGGACTTTGGTCCAAATCCTCCGGTGCGACTGACAATGTCGACACCAGGTGGAGGGCGGGGTGAGCGCAGGAGGCGCCACCGGTCAAGTGCAGAGTCTTAAGGAGAATAAATGGTATCAAGTAATATAATACTATAGTATAATTAAGGAAACAATTCCCTTCGTATTTTTATACTCGCATAATATGTTATACACCACATAAATTGAAACTTAATGTAGCATAATAAGACAAAATGCGTGAGTAGCCACAACTCTGGGCAGTAGTATCTGGGCAAAACGGAGGAGAGGGCTCGAGGCGCGCCCGAGGGTGCGAGGCGGGGCACATAGGCGTGGACCGCCTCTGAGGTCCATGTTCCTTGGGCCATGATGTCGGCCAGCGGCACCCTGACGCGGTGGCAGGCTTGGGCGGCGCCTCGCCGGAGGCTGTGGAGGGTGTAAGTCTCGTGGGCGGGCACGCCTTCGACCTGGAGGGCACCCCTCAGAAGTCCGGTGAGGGAGCGTGGGTCGAGGGGTCGGCCGGAGGGCATGATGAAGGCCGGCACCTCGGGGGGCACCGGGCACTGAGCGACGGCGCGGTGCCAGGCTGCGACGGGGCAGAGGCTGGAACCGAGGGTGGCTGGCACAAAGAGGGCGCCCGCGCCAGAGGGGCCGGAGATGGTCTTGGAGGTCTTGATCAGGAGCCGGAGGCCTCCGGGGGCGGGGCGGTCGTCGGCGCGGGTGAGGGTGTGGGGGCCGCCCCACCCCTCGGGGCTCGGGGCCAGCAGGTTGGACTGGCGGAGCATCCCGAAGTACCCGAGGAGGAGGGCGGCCCGAGGAACGAGTGAGGCGGGGCCCGCTCGCGTGAGGTGGGCGATGGCGAGCGAGAGCTGCTGTGGGGTGAGGGGGGGGAGCCTGGCGTGGCACGTGAGTGGAGGCACGCTACCCCCCTTTACAGACGTCTTTAGCAAGGCGCGAGTCGAAGCCCGAGGTGAGGCCCCCCGCCCCCTCCACCCAGGAGCGCGCGCCGGACAGCGCGTTCTTGATGGAGGCGGGGGCGAGGGCGCGGGCGAAGAGGGAGGCGGTGTAGGCTGCGACGTCGAAGGCCAACGGCGCGAGGGGGTCCACGCCTCGGGCGACCAGGTAGCCGACGAACGCCTCGGCCTGCCGGCGGCGGTTCCTCCATGTCGCCGGGGCGAGCGTGGCGAGGCGTAGGCGGTCGACGTCAGCCACCTCGGCGGAGGTAAAACCTAAAGGCCGGGGCAGAAGGGGAAATCATCGTGAGAGGCGTGAACTGGAGTCAGCCCGAGGCGGTTCACCTCGGTCGGCGAGGACGAGGTCCGCCCCGGGCTTGTGTGTTACTTGGAGGTGGAAGAAGGTCGTGGCTGCCATCAGCCAGAGCTCCCTCGCGCAGGTCCCGAGGGTGGGGTCGCGGGCGCGCCCCGACTCGAGGGCCATGGCGGAGGCCATGTTATCTGTATTCACCACCACCGTCGCCCCCGCGACGTCATCCGGGAGGAGGAAGCGGAGGGCGACGACGAGGTTGACCGCCTCAAGTTTGTGGATGGAGGGGAAGCGCGCCCGGAAGCCCGAGGAGTACCCTCGGGCGTAGAATCTTGAGCTAGAGTAGGCCCCCCCCCACCAGTCAGGCAGGAGTCGCACTCAATCACGAGGCGGCGGCCCTCCGGGGCCCGGAGGAGGCAGAGACCGTTGGAAACCCAGCCGTAGGTGGCGAACCACCTCAGGTCCCGGAGGGCGTCACCGCTGAGGAGAAGAAAGCGGTGCTGCAGGGATGACGGCTGGAGGGCGAGTGCCTGAGGGAGGCCGGTGGGCGGCCTTATAAGGGAGGGAGCTGAAAGGCGAGGGGGAGGTGAGAAAGCGGCGGGCGAGGGCGGCACGGGTGCAGGGCGACAGGGTGAGAGAAAGCTGAGGGGCGGATACCAGGGTAGGTGGGAAAGCTGCGCGATGGCAGGGAGCGGGCGGGGGAGGGTCTCTTCCTTCCCTCGCATCAAACGCAATGCGAGCATCACGACCAATTCGGTCACGTGACCCTACGGCGGTTTGAACTCCACGCACAACCGTCGCAGCCGCCACCATCTTCGCACCATCCAGCTTTCTTCGCCCACCCACCCACACCACTAGATAAAGCTTGAATCTATAGGGTTGAGGGTTCAAGTCCCGCTGATCCATTCATCAGCAGTGGACCCGAGGAAGCAGAACGACGGCGGTTCCGGTTCCATCAACTCATACCTGTACCAATGACATAACCGATAAAATAAAGCCATTTTACCAAATGCTGTCTCGTGTTGTGAATTAGTAATAGGGCCTATCTATGTGTAATTTTTGGAGGATTCATCCACTTGAGAGTAGAATATAGTACCTGCAAAATGCTGGCACTTAAGCATGTACAATTCTTTGCCATAGTGCATGTTTCACCCATAGGGCAAAATTTTCACTATGTTTTTAATGCATTTTCAGGAAATAATATGGTGACTTTTGTGTTCAGATCTTGGCATTGGTGTGCTATGCTATTTATAGCAGCAGTGCTTTTCCCGGCCCACCTTGCTTGATCTTGTGAACATTAAAAGTGAACACATGTTTCATGCCATTATGCATAATGAAACATGTATTTACTCACTTTCACGCATCGTTGTTTTATATATGCCTACTCAGAGATCCTGAAATTAGCTTTCTTCCAGATCCATAGTCCATGTATGGGTCACTCTCCTGAAAACTGGTCAGCATGGGATGGGAGTTTAAAACATAAATAAAAACCTTCCTACTTATTTTTTTCCTTATACTTTTCAAATTCATGTTCAGATTTGATGTAAGAAATAAGGGAAATAAAATAAACTCTGTGCAACTTTGATCCTTTTAGTTATGAAGTGTTTTTGTAACAAAAAAAACCATTTTACATTCAGCCATATGGGACATGGTTGAATCCTTACTAACATCTTGTATTGCCTTGATATATCAAACAAAACAGTTCCGAAATCAAAAAGGAAGTATTTATTAACATGTATGCATGCTTATAATAAAAAAAACATTTATTAGATGTCTTCAGAAGTAACATCGCAAATTTCCATAACAGATGTAATCATGGTGTCTGGATGCCACACAAATATTGTACCTTTGATCCACTGCATGAATACGTCTGCGCAATTGCTAATTGTCAAAATTTCAACTGCCCCACAACCCCCTCCACCTCCAGACCCCACATACCACCCCTACCCACACAACTATGAGACAACACAGACCACGGGATTCAGTGAATAAAGTATGGCTGGGAATTATTTTTATTTAACACTATAAGCACTACATATTTCTGTATATTATGCCATGATCAATATGCTTCTAAGTATGAAATTATTTAATTCTGCTTAGATTTTTATTAAGCAGACTGTGTGGTGTCCTAAACATGTGTTACATATCAGCAACACACTTTGACTGTACTGCCATAAGACATAGCTTAATCATGGACTATACCTTTATTATTTATCTCACAAATTTATCTTTCACATAGATTTAAAGGGGGGATTTCCAGCTTTCACTTGCAACCAAAAAATGTTAAAACTTCAAATATTAGATTTTACCTCTCCATGTGACACTTCTGGCCAGTTTTCAGGAGAGTGACCCATATACACATATATATTATACACATGTATACACATGTATCAGCATAACCAAATGCGGTGGCCGAATTGGTAAAAGCGATGGGTTTCCATGTGGAAGGTCGGGCATTCAAATCCCAGGCAGGTTAAACCAATGACTTACAAAATTGAAACTTATCACTACCTAGCCTGGCACTCATCATTAATAGGATAGGGCAAGGACTGGCTACCTCAGTATCAGGATGATGTATCTGAATGGCATATCGAGTCATGGTGGTGGCTGCCTGGTTTCCCAGTGAGACAGCACTATTAAGACAATATGAGTGTTTACTGTCCCAAGTCGATACCGGTCCTGATATGACCTTAACTGGTGCTAGGACATAAACACCAACAAACCAAATAACATGTCTGCATGTAAAATATTCCGATTTACGGCAAATGTTCTATTACCGATGACCAGACGGGATGGCCGAATAAGTTAGAGCGTCCGTCTCCCGTGCTGGTAGATCGTGGGGTCGTGGGTTCGAGTCCCGGTCGAGTCAAACCAATGACTTTAAAATTGATACTTGTTGCTTCCTAGCCAGGCGCTCGGCATTATTAGGATAGGGCAAGGACTGGTGTGCTCAGTGTCAGGATAATGTGACTGAGTGGGATACCAGGTCATGGTGCCGGCGGCCTGGTTTCCCAGTGGGACAGCACTATAAAGTCGCCATGAGTGCGCACTGTCACAAGTCGGTACCCGTCATGATATGACCTTAGATGTTGCTAGGACGTAAAACAAAAACAAACAAACAAATCTATTACCGATCGGTGTACGTGACCAGGCGCATGTATGTAAGGGCTGGTGGTGCCTGAGTGGGATGTAAATAGACCTAGTGGTGCTGGCAGGTCAGGGTGTGAGGGCAATCAGGGTCTACCCCGTCCCCCTCTGCTGGGGTAGGATCACCACACTCAGGGTCAAGGTTGGTGGTGGCCATGGGCCCGTACAGCTTGGTGGTGGTGGTGGGCAGACCACTGGTAGCTATGGGGACCAGGAATACTGGATCCCTATTGATAGGGCCAATAATGCTTGGTTCCTATTGGGGGAAATGGGTGGGGTGATACTCTACAATGAACCCATGTAACCATATAAATAATAAACCAGAGGGCTTGACTCTCTCTCCTTCTTTACACTTTATACTCTTCCTTTCTCTTTGACTGTATTGATTTCACTATAGCGTGCCTACACAACCATATAGTCAAGCTTTAACCATTTTACATGTATATGGGACTGCTTCCTTATTCATAGTGCACTCACACAATGCTGGTTGATTTGTTGTTTACGTCCTGGCAACAACTAAGGCCATATCAGGACGGGTACCGACTTGTGACAGTGCACGCTCATGGTGACTTTATAGTGCTGCCCCACTGAGAAACATAACCACCAGCAGGAATGAGGAAGACCAATCGTCCGCAATTGAAATTTTCCCTGCTTAACTAATTTACCCCCCCCCCCCAAAAAGAACTATGACCACTCAGTCACATAAACCTGACACTGAACTAACCGTACCATTCATCCTGTTTATTTTCATTTCCATCACTTCCTGCCTCTGCTAGACATCTTCCTCAACAGAACACCTCACAACCACACCGTAAGCGGTATGGTCTTGCCTGTGCATGGGAGTAAAGTTAAGTTGTTTCCCTCCACTTCTGCTTTCTCCTTCTCTGTGCCCTGGCGGCAAGAAATGACTTTTAAATGCGATCCATTTAATAAGTATTTAATATTCCTGAATTAAGAATAACGCTGACTGTCAATGTCTGATGTTGCTATGGTTTCTTGATCAGTAACATAAACACAGGCAACAACTCAAGTAGCAACTTTAGATAGATTTAATTCTAAAAGCATATTTGAATGTTTCCACACTCATGCCATCTCTTGTTTTGATAAAGGCGTAGTTGACCAACTGATCCTTACAAAACACTAGGAATGTCAGGGTTAACTGTTGTGTGTCTCGATGCAAAAGTGGATAAAGTCTTGAAACTGAAAGTGTTATTCCAATATATTTTCATGTATTTCTGAACAAAAATACAAAGTAAGATTGCTGACACGGACGACCAAAGCTATAGCAATTGCAGATCTTTCAGCGATGTATGAGAAAAGTTGGCCCTGAATTACAGCTGTGCTGGTGAGGGTCGCTGCACTTCCAGTGATTCACGAGGCATTCATTTAGGGAAATCGCAGATCTCTCAGCATTGACCTTGATTGCGTCCGAAAGCGAGGCTTATAATACTGCGGCCAACAGTTTGATCCCTCGTACCCTGCAAGTGTGGAATCGGTCAATATTAATAGAAATATGATGCTGAACCTGATGGACTACTGACCAGAGTGTCCGCTTCCCATGCAGGAAGTAGTGGGTTTGATCTCTGGCCCAGTTACGGCAGAAACTTGATAAATTGGCCCTGTCACATTACGCCGCATCTTGCAAGCGCGCGGCCAACGCGTAAAATCACTTTTTTACATCGAGAAGCGTCAAACCTTTTCACGCGGGGGGCAAAGATGGACGCGTACATACCATATACATAGCATATGGCCAACGTATGGCCAACATATGGCTAACGCGGTTCCGGGCGAAAATCGCTCGAATTACGCTCATGGTGCATTTGCAGAACGCCGGTGAACATTATATACGTTACTCGATCGCAAGAACTATGCCTCATACATTGCATACATCAAGACATGCTGGAGAAATGCTAAACGTATGTTAGACGTACGTTAGATGTACATTAGACATATGTTATCCATACGTTGTCAGTATGCAGACTGTATATTTCCACTGCCTTTAATGTAGGTCAACGTAGTGCAATGTAGTGAACAACATTTGTCTACCATACGTCTAACATACATCGACATACGCCTAACGTATATATAACATACGGCTGACATAAAATCCACACGTTGTCAAACATTGTCATGCATCGAAAGTTTTGCGCATGTACAAAACTTTGCCGACGCCATATCTAGAACGAACGTCGATCTACATTGATGTATACCATCAAAAGTCTAATGCATGTATAGTGCATAACAATGTATCCCGGTGTAGCTGGCAAAAATCACATATGTCGATGTATGTTGGTACGATGCATCATAATGTAACAGCCCCATAACCTGGCACTTGCCATTAATAGGATTGGGAAAGGAGTAGTGAAATGAGGAAGACCAATTGTCTGTGATTGAAATTTCCTCTGCTTAATCAGCGAATGTCATCATCATCATCATGCTGTCAGTCGCGATGCAACAAAGCCTGCTTTCATTACTTGACTGCCGCTCTCCATTTAGCTCTCTGCTGTGAGAGTTGCGTCCATGAGTCGGTCTTAATGTCTCTCAGCTTCAGGTTTCTCTTGATGGTATCCTTGAACCACAGACGAGGGCGCCCTCTCTTTCTGTAACCAGAAGACAGTTGAGAATAGAGGATCTGCTTTGGTAGCCTGTCTGATGACATCCTCATGATGTGTCCAGTTCACCAGAGATTCTTTTTGATCAGAAGATCTTCCATAGAGGGCAGCCCCATCCGTTTGAGTGATTTCATGAAAGCTGCCTGCAAATCAGCGAATGTAACCAACAACAAAAATGTATGTTGTCTTTTTCACCAACTGCAATTTCTTAATAATAATAATAGCAAACCGTATCTTTTCACTATCAATCAGCGATTGCATTTGAAGAAATGTGCTCTTTCCGTTTAATTAAAAATCCTTAGGAACGTTGTTTTGTACTGGAATTGAAATCATCTTTCCTTCAATTTGATTTACTATGTTTGAAAACACCTACTGAGTGGACATTTGGAATATAATAAAAAAAGACAATCCCCACATGAAATAAACAAGGTACTCGAATTAGGAAGCCCATAATCAGGGTATTATTATTCACAGTCTGTGACATTCGATTGCATCAAAACGAGGACATAATAACATCAATTCCACGTGCGCAATGAATATGAATAATGCAAATCCCATTTTGATTAAATAATGAGTAATATGAGTGTTGTGGTATTTCGTATCGAGTGGGCTTGCATCTAATACATTAGCCAAGCCGATATGACTGGCGGTAAAATCCTTCATCTCATAAAGCAATGAGGAATCACATGATACTGACCAGATGGGATGGCCGAATGAGTTGAGTGTCCATGTTCTGTTTTGGGAGATCCGGGGATCCAAACCCATGGGTTTGTAGATTCGAACCCTGTTCGAGTCAAACCAATGACATAAAAATTGATACTTGTTGCTTCCTAGCCAGGCGCTCAGCATTGTTAGGATAGGGCAAGGACTGGTTGGCTCAGTGTCAGGATAATGTCCTGATGCTCATGGCCTGGTCTCCCTGTGGGGCAGCACTATAAAGTTGCCATGAGTGCGTTACTGTCACAAGTCAGTACCCATCCTGACATGACCCTACATGTTGCTAGGATGTAAAACAATAACAAATAACAACAACATATGATACCACTGGCCTTGGTGTTGGGTCCTGGGCCCATATGTATGAAGCAGTGTTAGCGCACCAAACCCATGGTTAGCGCGATCTCCGAGTTAGTGGCGAAAAGTCGGTATGTATGGAGCAGTGTTACGGAAACACCGCAAGCTTAAGGGAGGCTACGCTAACCCCAAGCCATATCAAGTTTACCGTCGGTGTTAGGGACCGACTAGGGCCAGATCTATTCAATGCTATCATATTTAACAGAATTACATACTCAAACCGTGAAATTTCATTAAATTAACCCTAAAATCAAACCGATATTAACGCAGCTGCTACATCGGTGGCGATATTCATACTGTCGAATCTAAACAAAACAAATCGCCGGGAACAGGCTCAGAGGGATTTCCCAAATCTATAAATAATGCATAGGTTAGCTAATGCCACCGCGCATTGGCACCTTACATACCCCATGACCCATATCCCAACACCAGCGTTAGCTAACCCGAACGCGGTCCTTAACACCAGAGCCGATAAATAATTCTTCATGCATACGGCACCAGCCTCACATTACACTCCGGCCCCCCCCACCAGGGATGTAGCCAGGTTCTAATATTAGGCAAGGACGCAGTGGCCGAATGGGTGGGGCGTCGGCTTCCCGTGCGTAAGGTCGGCAGTTCGAATCCAAGCCGAGTCAAACAAAGTTGGTTGGTCATTGGAGTTTTACATCCTGGCAACATCTATGGTCATATCAGGACCAGTACCGACTTGTGACAGTGTACACTCATGACAACTTTATAGTGCTGCTCAACTGGGACATTAAGCCACCAGCACAATGACCTAATATCACACTAAGTCACATTATCCTGATACTGTGCTAACCAGTCCTTGCCCTATCCTATTAATGCCAAACACCAGGCTCGGAAGAGACGAGTATACAATTTTTATAAGTCACTGGTTTGACTCGACCGTGAACCAAACTCCCGATCTCCCAAACGAGAGGCCCACACTCTACCGATTCGGCCACCATGCCGGGTGAGTTAAACCATGTCAGAATCATGTGACTATGTGGGATATCGGTTCATGGTACTGGTGGCCTGGTCTCCCAGTGGGGCAGCATAGTAAAGTTGTCATGAGTGTGCACTGTCACAAGTCTGTACCCATCTTGATATGACCTTAGATGTTGCTAAGACGTAAAACAACAATAAGCGAACATCTAAGGTTAGGGGTTGTCAGCACACACAAAGGTATCAAATTATTAACAATTCAATATACATTTTTCTTGTATTTAACATTATAACACAAAGAAGATACAGTTTTAATGCAATTACATAATTATTTTGTATTTAAAATCCAGACACATGGAAAATACTTTTATCACACAAGGAAACCAAGGAGTTAAAAAAACGTTTCGAACAGGCATCACTTTTTGAGGCATGTGATTTCTCCAGTTTTAACCGGAATTCTGTGTTTTTTCTGGCCTCCGAAACAGGAATTCCGTTTTTTTTTAAATTCCGTTTTTTTCCCCTAGCCACTGAAACACCTCTGAAATACACTATTTGCATCCATCTCGCGACTCAGTTGGATGCTGTGTGTCCCCACGATAACCTAACAATAATTTCAGGTTTTTTGTTCCTGCACCCAATCACATGCCCGGAATACACTCAGGGATAGTCTTTGCTCCCCTGGTTCCCCTCATGCTATCCCACTGCTCTCCACACACCAACAACCACAACCCAACCTGCTTTTGGTTTACTAACAATTCACTGCAGGTTATCGCCAGGCTTTCCCAACTGAGTAATTTCGGTCTTGGGCGGGATGGTTCAGTAGGTAGGATGTCTGCTTCCTGCATGACAGGTTCAGTGGGTGCGTGCGTTCATGAGTGGGGCCTAAAGCCCCTGTCACAGATAACCGGATTGAGCAACGGACAGAATTGTGTAGTCCGGGCATCATAAGTATCAAAATGTATTAAAATGTGTCAAAATGTTATGATATCGGGTCAAAGGCCACTGGACGAACGAACATGAAACGAACATGAAACGGACATGAAACTGACATGAACGGAGAGCCAATGGATGGTAAGCGGACTAAACAGACTCAAACTGGACAAGAAACGTAGATGTCAATCCGACGGCATCCATTCCAAGTTTTGTGCATGTTCAAAACTTGTACGGACACAAACTGGACATCAACAGACTTTCTTTGGTTTCTGTCCAATTCCCCCAATCCGGTGAGGTGAAACAGGGCCTTTACACTTAGAACTATTAAGAATAGCTTAGAACAGTTGAGAAGGGTCATTGGGGTCGAATGGGGGACTTTCTGGGCGGATTGCTCTGGTTACACGCTAGGTGGCAGCAGCCGACACCGGGATTTCTGCGGCGGGTGTATGTGGTGGGGCTTAGGGATGTGGTGGGTGTGTAGGGGTGTATGGTGTGTGGGGAGTTAGGGGTGTTGTGGGGGTGTAGGGGTGTGTGGTGAGTGGGTATGGTGGGGTGTAGGTGTGTGGTTGGGGTGTGGGATGTAGGGGTGTGGTGGGGGTATAGGTATGTGGTGGGGTCTTAGGGATGTGGTGAGGGTGTAGGTGTGTGTGATGGGGGTGTAGGTATGCGGTGGGTGTATGTGGTAGGGGCTTAGGGATGTGGTGCGGGTGTAGGTGTGTGTGGTAGGTGTGTAGGTATGTGGTTGGTATATGTGGTGGGGGCTTAGGGATGTGGTGGAGGTGTGTGTGTTGTGGGGGCTGAGGGTGTATGTGGTTGGGGTGTAGGTGGGTATGGTGGGGGTGTAGGGGTGTGGTGGGTGTGTATGTATGTGGTCGGTGTATATGGTGGGGGCTTAAGGATGTGGGGGGGGGTGTAGGTGTGTGTGGTGGGGATTGCCAGTGTGTGGGTGTGGTTGGGGTGTAGGTGTGTACGGTGTGTGGAGGGGGGGGGGTGTTCTGGGGGTCTAGGGTAAATGGCAAAACACACAAGACCTTGGCTCCTCAATGTCGCCACCTGCCGACAGTATATTGCAGAAAGGTGTTGAAACGAAAGTCCCCCAATACTGGCAATAGTCACATACGGCCTACATTTGCACTCACCTATAATTAGGCCCTAAAAGCCCTCTCACATTACGGCCTATGGCGGGAGCGTATTGAAAACCTAGGTAAGTCCTGCGCGTGACCTCTCGGGTGGTTTTGAGCATATGTGGAACCTATGAGGAGCTTTCGAGGAGCATATGAGGAGCGTATGGGAGCGTACTGTGACATTTTTTGACGGTTTTGATTGGCATGTGGAGCGTATGAGGAGCGTATGAGGAGCGTATGAGGAGCATATGATTATTTT
This sequence comes from Branchipolynoe longqiensis, assembly GCA_030323885.1. Classification (NCBI taxonomy): domain Eukaryota; kingdom Metazoa; phylum Annelida; class Polychaeta; order Phyllodocida; family Polynoidae; genus Branchipolynoe; species Branchipolynoe longqiensis. Next base: position 49,568,434 of record CM059194.1, read on the forward strand.
AGGAGCATATATACCGAGACCATAGGTCGGGCATACGCCACCATACGCTACTCATACGCTTTGCATACGCTACGAATACGCTCCCATATGCAACTCGTAGGTTCTGCGTATGCTGCATACACCCGAGATACGCCAGAGATATGCCATGAGTAGCATATGCCGGCATACCCCTAGCATATGCCGGCATACCCCCAGCATACGAGGAGCGTATGCTGGCGTATGAGTAGCGTATGAACCATACGCCCCTGTAGGTCGAGAATTTTTTAGCATGCACAACAAAATTTGGATGGACGGACGGGAGAAAATGTATGGCGGCGTACAGCGGCATAGGCTGGCATAAGCTGGCACATGACGGCGTATGCGGAGGGTATGCATAGCGTATGGCGGCCTATGATGGCGTATGCCGACGTATATGACGTAACGCGCCTACGCCGCCGTACACTCCCCCCAAAAACCCTAATGTGACAGCCCCTTTAATAACTTGGAATGAATCGGTTGTTACAAAATACACCAACTAGGAATAATTATTTTCGACCATGATTTTTCTGATTAAACCTACATAGTCCGATGAAAGCAGCCTATTTTCAAGACTAAAACAATTATCTAGAATTGATTCTACATATCTAGCTTAGATAATGATGCACTTATTACGCATTTGTTGCCACATAGAAGGAAATACTGAATCAATTTAACTGTCACTGGTGAACCCTATGGTGTCAGAGTTTTAGCGCGCTTGGCAACATTAATTTGAATTTTGTTGCACTTCAAATATCTCAAAGGTTAGCCAGTTAAAAGGAAAGTTACTTCAAATTAAAGTAAAGTAGATTATAACAATCAAGTTTATATATTTATCTCATAAAAATGACAGAAACTCAAAACCATCGGACTATGCAACTTTAATAGATTTGACTGTGGAACAATGTGCCTCAACAATTGATATCTGTCGCTACCTTGAGCGGTGTCCCTTTGTCAGGATATAGCCTCGTTCACACGGGGCAGCTAATTCGATTCATATAAATCGCCTTCCCTAGTTCGGCTCACATTTGGCATGTGAACGCGCGGCTGATGCGGTTTAAGGCTGAATCGAATCATATAATTCGGATTTTATAAACTACCTAAGTAGGTGGTTTATATGAATCAAATTTTATGATTCGACTTATATCGCCCATGTGAACGCAACTGACTTACTTGAGGCGGATTAAGCACGTCACACTATATAATATAATTTGGTCTATGAACCTGCTAGAGGTGCACATATATTTTTTTCATGATTTATTTTAAGGTTTTCACTGCCCAGCAGAAGTTTTTACGGTTCCAAAACAATATGATTCAGTCTATACATATCTAGGTCGAACCCACACTCTCTCGTGCCGACGTCGACTAACCGAAACTGGCGCTGGTTAGTATGGACTTGCTCATGCGCAGATATCCACTTCCGCCTTAAACCGACTCAAGCACTGCCCGTGTGAACACGAAACACTTTCAAACTCGGTCCGTGTGAACGCGCATCTAAATCGATTTATATGATTCGCCTTGTCTAAATCGCTTTAAACTTTTCCTGTGTGAACACGGCTTAAGACAAAGGGTGGTTCACTGTATCGGGATAGTAGTTCTACCCACTGCAGTCAGAGGGCAGGTTAGTGATGGAAATTCTTTGTAGGACCCTTTTCACAAAACATGCTGTGTAGTGATCTGCTACCCATAATATTAGTTCTTACCACTCACACCGCCAGCCGTCGACTTTACAAAATGGCACATGTTATCTATGGCCTGTGTAACACAATGTATGCCATGTGTTATCTATGATATGTGTAACACAATGTGTGCCATCTGTTATCTATAACATGTAACACAAGTGTATCCAGTGTGTTATCTATGGGCTCTGTAATTCAGTGTGCACCATGTGTTATCTATGACATGTGTAACACCATGTATCCAGTGTGTTATCTATGGGCTCTGTAATGCAGTGTGCACCATGTGTTATCTATGATATGTGTAACACCATGTATCCAGTGTGTTATCTATGGGCTCTGTAATGCAGTGTGCACCAGGTGTTATCTATGATATGTGTAACACCATGTATCCAGTGTGTTATCTATGGGCTCTGTAATGCAGTGTGCACCATGTGTTATCTATGATATGTGTAACACCATGTATACAGTGTGTTATCTATGGGCTCTGTAATGCAGTGTGCACCATGTGTTATCTATGACATATGTAACACCATGTATCCAGTGTATTATCTCTGGGCTCTGTAATGCAGTGTGCACCATGTGTTATCTATGATATGTGTAACACCATGTATCCAGTGTGTTATCTATGGGTTCTGTAATGGTAGTGTGCACCAGGTGTTATCTATGACATATGTAACACCATGTATTCAGTGTGTTATCTATGGGTTCTGTAATGCAGTGTGCGCCATGTGTTATCTGTGTCATATTGTAAAATATTCCGATTTACTGCATTGGTGGGGGAATACAAATGTTCTATTACTGATCGGGTATACGTGACCAGGTGCATGATTGTGTATATGTAGGTGCTGATAGTTCCTGAGTGAGATGTAAATAGACATAGTGGTGCTGGCAGGGCTGTGTGTAAAGGGCACTCAGAGCCTACCCGCTCCCCCCTCTGCTAGTCAGGCTCAAGGCAGGCGGTGACCAGGGGAGGCACACAGCTTGGTGGTGGTGGGCAGTCAACTGGTAACCATGGGGACCAGGAATGCTGGATCCCTATGGGTAGAGCTAAGAATGCTTGTTTCCCATTGGGAGAAAAGGGTGGGGTGATTACTCTACAATGAACCCATGTACCATATAAATAATAAACCAGAGGGCTTGAGCCTCTCTCTTCTTTCACACTTTATACTCTTCCTTTCTCTTTGTCTGTATTGATTTCACTATAGCCTGCCTACACAACCACAGATTCAAGCCGTAGACTTTACATATTGGTGACAACGACGACGAGTGGTAAATCTATTAGTCGGAGGAAGGATTCAACTTTACTTTATGGAGACCTAGTATTTGCAATATGTAACACCATGTATATAGTGTGTTATCTATGGGCTTTGTAATGCAGTGTGCCCCATGTGTTATCTATGACCTACATAGTGCAATGTGCCCATGCATTATTCATGACACCTGCTTCCGCCCTCCCTCTCCATCCCCTTCCCATCTCCCATCTCCCATCCCCCACTTCCCCGCTCCATTCGCTCTCCTCCCACCCATCCTCCTTCCCTTCCACCCCATCCTCCCTCTCAATTCCTCTCTCCTCCCAGTCCCTCCACCTCCCATCTATCCCCGGTCCCTTCCCTCCATCCATCCCCTCCGTGTCCTCTCTCCTCTCTCTCCTCCACTCATCCTCGCTCCCCGCCTTTCCTTCCACCTCCCGACCCTGTACCACTTTTTTTGTTGTTGTTCCATTAGTTGTTTAAGCAGGGGAAATTTCAGTCATAGACGACTGGTCTTCTTCATTCCACTGCTGGTCGATAGAAAGCCCGAGCCTAAACTTTTACCGACCCAAGGGACTTTTAACCTCCCACACCACATAGAAATGGTATGAGAGCAACTGGCCTTTGATGACGCTGTAAGTTATACACAGCGGTGGAAATCCAAATTGGCAGAGCTGGGTGGTACGGGGAATCGCAATTAGCCTGTGCTCAAACCGGCATTATCCGGGCATCGCTTGAATAATGCAGGATGCTCGGTGCTCCAGTTTCCAGTTGCACGCTGGCCCTGAGGGGGGTTGCTGAGCGTGCGCGACCTCCAACTCGCACTTGTGCGCATGCGCGTCTTGTTTCACGCATCAGGGGGCATCGGGGCAAGTGAGTCGAGGCCCTCCCCCTTCGAACCCCCTCGAACCCCCTCTCGACCCCCCCCCCTCTCCACCCCACCCCCATCTCCACCCCCACCACCCACGATTGGTGCCCAGTCAGTATGCGCATGCGCAGGTCTCACAGCGGGCTCCTACCCGCTCTACAAAACCCTTTCATGTACTGCCAACTAAAAGCACAAACTAATTACATTGCAGTCCGTTCAGCCTGATATAGCGGACAACCCGTAATTACAGCAACTTTAGTGCCAAATAGGTTTATGCAAATGTTCTCAAGATACCGACGCAGGGGGCCCACCCAGCATGCAACTGATCACGTTCCTTGCCCTGATAGGCTAAGGTGGAATCACACTGCATCAATCCAGAACACTGCTGCAGTGTACATGCCAGATAGAGAGGACGACATCGATGTAGTTGGTTGGTTGTTGGAGTTTTATATCCTGACAACATCTAAGATAATATCAGGACGGGTACCAACTTGTAACAGTGTGCACTGATGGTGACTGTATAGTGGTGCCCCACTGAGAGACCAAGCCACCAGCACCATGACATGATATCCCACTCAAACACATTATCCTGACACTGAGCCAACCAGTCCCTGCCCTATCCCATTAATGCCAAGCACATGGCTAGGAAGCGACAAGTATCAATTTGGTTATGGGTTTGTAGATTGCAAAAAGTCCAACATCCGGCTTTTAATCTATGTTAGTCCATTTGCCTATAAATCTTTTTGCAACGTGAGTTTAAAGTATATAATCTACCATCTCCAACTTGTGAAGTCCACTGAAGCTGTGGTTGGTGTGTTCATATGCTGAATCACAGCTTCAGTGCTTCCCGAGGGACATACAAAGAGTAACTCGGAATACCCATATTACAAATAGGTTATTATTTCTGTTTACGGCTATTACTGATTACAGTCACCTGGTTATCCAGCCACTCAATTTCGTTGTCGCACTATTAAGACTGTCCGAATAATACCTTAAATGTTGCTAGGATGTAACATGACAACATAAACACGCGTATATAACCATGGATTCAGTGTATATAGTTACTGGTGACGAAACCAACAAACCACCTAACCTACGCATTAACCACACATAACACATACAACTAACCCGTTCTGATATGACCTTAGATGTTGCTAGGACTTTTTTTATTTTTTTATATTTTTTATTTTTTTTTTTTATTGAGGCTGTATTTATACTGTCCATAGCATATAAGCCTGGGTATTCAGGCTTGTTTTCAATGCTGGCCAGCTGTAGTGTTGGTGTTGTCTTATCACACAGTAGCTGCTGATAAGGTATTTGATTGCCTGTATTTCAGTAGCAGATAGATAGTTGGTTGGTCTGGTTAGTACTATAGTAGTCTATGTTAATTTTTTTGGATTTTCTTGGCATATATGTGCTTTATTTTTTCTACTCTTATTTCTAGACTAGCCTACTCCTATTTACATATCATAGGCTTGTACGCAGCTGTGAGGTGTGTTATCTGGGTGCTTTTGGTATGGTTACCTTCCATTGGGCGTCTCGCTGGTGGGCCGTGACATGTATCACCTGCCCTTTTGCGGTGCAGCTTAGTTGGGGGTTCCTAGCCTTATTTTGCACAGATATTTTTTGTATGTTTTTAGGTCAGGAATTTGTCGTTCCTTTACTGTTTGGGCATTCCACACCTTGGCAGCCATTTCTAGCGTGCTTCTCTCGTGAGCTTTTATTTGGCTTCTGGTCTGCTTTAGTAGTGGCGCATTATTTGCTCTAGTTGCCCTTTGTGGTTTTGTTAGGAGTTTATTGTCTTGACTATAGCTGTATGCTAATGTTTTCAGATGAATTATTCTCCTATTTTCTAGCAATTTTACTTTGGTTCTTTTGTGTATGTCATAGGTGGGGTGCAGCTTGTCTACTCTGAGGCAGATTTTCAGGGCTCTGTTCTGTAGTGTTTGCAGTTTTTTTAGAAGTTCTTTCTTTGCACCCATGTAGTTTACATCTCCATAGTCAAAATAGGGTAGCACCATGCCCTTGAAGATTTTTATTGACATTTCTTGTGTCATGTAGTCTCTTAGCTTTGCAAATAGCCACAGTTTGTGGTTTACCTTTTGGACAATTTTGTTTATACATAGGTTGTAGTTTAGTTGGCTGTCCAACTCAAGGCCTAGGTATTTGTAATGGTCTACATTTTCTAGTGTTTGGCTTCCTAGCTTACAGTGTAGTTTTCTTTCTGGCATTTGTTTATGCGAGAAGAGAACTGTTTTTGACTTGCTTGTGTTGATGGTTATTTTGTTGGACTCACACCACTCATCCAGTTTTAGTAGGAGCTTGTTTAGTTTAGTTATTACCTCTCCTCTTCTGTGGTGCCGTTTGCATATATGACTGTGTCATCTGCATATAGTTGGAGGCATTCGGTTTGTAACCATTTTTCAAGATCGTTTATGTAGATTATAAAGAGCAGTGGCCCTAGCACTGACCCTTGGGGTACACCACATGTGACAGGTTGGTTGTCTGATAGTGTATTGTTTATTTTTGTTCTCTGTTGCCTGTCTTTCAGGTAGCATTTTATCCAGTCCATAGTGTTGGATTTTATGCCCATGGATTCTAGTTTTTCCAATAGTATGTTATGGTCTACTGTATCGAATGCTTTGCTGAAGTCAATGAAGGCTGCTCCAACTAATTGTTTTTGGTTCATTGACGCCAATATGTCATTTGTTAGGTTAGCTATTGTTTTAGATGTGGAGTGCAGTTTCCTGAAACCTCCTTGTCTTTCGTTTAGTATATTGTTTTTTTCCAGGTGTTCATTTATGTGTCTATGTAGCACTTTTTCAATGAGCTTGCCTGGGGTTTGAAGAATCGATATTGGCCTGTAGTTTCCCATGTTTTGTTTGTCTCCACTTTTGTGGATAGGGGTAATGGTTGCCATTTTCCAGGCTGAGATAAAATGCCCCTGTTCAAAGGAGATGTTGAATAGGTCGACTATAGTGGCTGGGATGGCTTGGAGTGCCTCTTTCAGCATTTTGGTTGGTATTTCGTCTATTCCACTTGGTTTATTTGTGTCTATGTCATTTATTAGTTTTTTTACTTCTATTATATCTGTTTTGCAGGTGGGGATTTCATTCTGCACAGTTCCTGATCTATTTTCCCACCTTTTTTTAAATTTTCCTGACAGCGTTTGTCCTATTGTGGCAAAGTGCGTGTTCAGTTTGTTTGCTGCATCTTTGTCTGAGAGTATTGTCCCTTCGTTATCTTGGAAGGTTGTGTGCTCTTCTTTGTTATTTTTGGGGAATAATAGGTCTACATTCTTCCAGAATCTGTTTGTATTGCTTCCCCAGTCTCTGTCCTGCTTTATTATGTATTTCTTTTTTGCTGTTCTCACAGCTTTGAGAGAGTGGTTTCTGGCAATATGGTAGGCCAGTTTGTCTTCTATAGTTTATGTGAGCTTTGCTTTATTACCCAGTTTACTTTTGGCTATGATGAGCGTTAGCAGGTCATTGTCTACCCAGGGGTCCTGGTTTTTTTGTATTTTTATTTTCTTAATGGGGCTTAAAACAACAAACGAATGAAACAAAACAAACAAACGTACAACTAACACCACCTTACATCTCATGAGAACAACAAAAACATGTATTCCGGTAAAAATGTACCCGCCTATTCTATCATTTACTCGTGAATAAAATAAACCAATCTGTAGGGATGGACCGAGTGTGGTGTGTGTGTGTGTGTGCACTGTAACACCGCCCCCTCCTCCTGCGCACCCGTTAGACGCATGCGCACATGTGCCTTGTAGCGGGTGCAAGGGGAGGGGGCGCCGAGAAACAGCTGGGGGATGCCAGAATGAGTGAGGCTGGGCCGGGCGATAATAGGGAACTGCCAGGGTGATCAGGCAATAATCAGGACACGGCGGAAGCCACCCGGAATCGGAACCGGAAGTTGACGTTAATGCGCGCACTGCCAACTGACTGTCAGCGAGGTCAGGGTTTCTCTCCAGCTCTGACGACTTCGTCTTCTTTTAGTATCCGTTTCTGTGTGTGTGCACGATTCTAGCACATTATGACTGGATGACACCATTTTGCCCTCAAGTGTGGGGGGGGGGGGGTTGGATGTTTACCTCCTGGCAACATCTAAGGTCATATCAGGACAGGTACCGCCTTGTGACAAAGTGAGCACTCATGGCGACTTTATAGTGCTGCCCCACTGGGAGACCAGGATGCCAGCACCATGACCTAATATCCAACTCAGTCACATTATCCTGACACTGAGGTAACCAGTCCTTGTCCTATCCTATTAATGCCAAGCGCCTGGCTAGGAAGTGACAAGTGTAAATTGTTAAGTCTTTGGTTTGACTTGACCAGGGATCAAACCCGTGGGTTCGAATCCCACGATCTACCAAAACGGGAGACGGACGCTAAACTCATTTGGCCATCCCGTCTGGTGACACCATTTTGCACCATCGTGTGTGGGTGTGGGTGGGTGAAGGGTGTGTGTGCGTCTGTCTGTGGGTGAAGGGTGTGTGTGTGGGTAAAGGGTGTGTGTGGGTGATGGGTGTGTGTGGGTGGGTGAAGGGTGTGTGTGTGGGTGGGTGAAGGGTGTGTGTGTCGGAGGTGGTTGGCTGGGTGGAGGGTGTGTGTGTGTGGGTGTGTGGGTGTGGATGGGTGGGTGAAGAGTGCGTGCTGTGATTTAAAGATAGGTTCGTGTGAAATTACTTCACCCACCGAAGAAGGACTATTATCATGCATTAACTGTGTAGAAGTGTGTCTTTCGCTTTGTATTATACACGTCCGTACGAAGCTATTATTATTGTTGTTGTTGTTGCTATTCACTAGGGGAGCTATATATTCTAGTGACCTCATATGAGACTGGACGCAGTGTTCAAATTGGGAAGAGCACTGGCTTCCCATGCGGAATAATGGGGGGGGGGGGGGGTTTGAATCCGGCCGAGTCAAACCAGTGACTTACAGAATTGATACTTGTTGCTACCTAGCCTGACACTCAGCATCACTAGGATAGGACATGGACTGATTAGCTCAGTATCAGGATAATGTGACCGAGTGGAATATTGGGTCATGGTACCGGTGGCTTGGTCTCCCAGGGAGGGGGGGGAGCAGCACTATAAAGGCACCATAGGTTAGCACTGTTACAAGTCGGAACCCATCCTGATATGGCCTTAGATGCTGCTAGGATGTAAAACCCCCAGGAAACATAAATGTACCAGTGTCAGTCGGGTCAATAGAGGGCATCCCTATATCAAAGCGAAACAGGCGCAATCATATTCTGCCGATCATCGCTAATAAATCCATATATGGATAGCCGAGCGCAGAGCAGAGTAAATAAATCTCTTTTAATTAGCACACAACAGGGAATAGTCTCCCTCCCCCACGACAACAAAAAAGAAAAATCCAAAAAGCTTATTTCACAAAGTGCTTCAGAAATTAATAATGAAAGGATGGGCTAAGAAACCAATTCCTCACGGTCTGCTCATCATGCAGTGTGTCAGCCCTGATCGGGATGCGTCGTTTGTGCGAAGCCAGGCGTGAAGCCACACGCGAAGCCATTTGTGAAGCCACATCTGACGTCACCAATCAAACCCCGCCAGCTCCACCTACCAGATCCCCACTTACAATTCCCGTCAAAATCCACTGAACTGAATCAACTCTAAATCCATCACTCATACCGGGATCGCAATGACTGCAGGGACTGAGATTTAATACTGTGAATAATTAATTCCATACATCAATAAATAACCTTCCACACACACATACAGTGTTTTGAGCGTGTTATAGGAAACCTCATTTATGGAATAGGTTCCCAGAGGAGGCAAGAAATGATTACATTTAAAAAATATAAATATGTTCTTAAAGTCAACCAGACGGGATGGCCGAATCAGTTAGAGCCTCCATCTCCCGTGTTGGTAGATAATCGGATCGTGGGTTCGAATCCTGGTCGGGTCAAACCAAAGACTTAAAAATTTATACTTGTCGCTTCCTAGCCAGGTGCTCGGTATTATTAAGATAGGGCAAGGAGCAGTGGAATGAGGAAGAACAGTCGTCTGCGACTGAAATTTCCCCTGCTTAAATAACTAATGTACAAACAAACAAAATGTTGACCCGTTTACGTTTTCAGGGGCCATATTCATGTCGTGGTGCCAGGTTTAGCTGGTGCTACAAGCTAGCTCTGGGGTAGCTATCCGAGCCTCGCAGTGGGTTGGAGAAATAGGTCAAGTGCTATTCACCAATGTCCAAGCCACCACGGATAGCTAACCGTGAGTTTATTCATAGATTTGGGAATTCCCTCCAGTCGATGATATGAATAATGCTGCCAATGCTGCGGCAGCATTAATATTGGTTCGAATTTAGGGTTAATTTGATTAAATTTCACTTATGGCGTATGTAATTCTGTTAAATATGACAGCATTTAATAGATTTGGGCCTAATATAGTGGCGCCGATACGGTGGCGATGGCGGCAACGGCGGCGGCCATGCTTAGTTGACGTTGGACAGTATGGACAGTATGGATATCGACGTCGCTTACTTTACATTCGTCGATTCGAAAATATTAATATCGCCGCTGTTGCGGTGGCAACGTTAATATCGGTTCGAATTTAGGGTTAATTTGATCAAATTTCACTTATTGAGTGTAATTCTGTTAAATATGAAAGCATTGAATAGATTGAGAGCCTCACACACACACTAACCGGCGTGTCTAGCAGTTAAACCTGACTTGAAATCAGGGTAGCTTAGCCTAGGCTACGGGCCGCGGCTAGCATTGGCACCGACACATAATTACCCATTTTCCACCGTTAGCCATGTGGGGGTACAGTAGCTGTGGTTAAGGCCTTGGCACCACTACATGATCTCTCAGGCCAGAAACCATATATACAAATAGGCATGGGCATGGTGATTGCATCAGGGAGCCTAGGTAGTGTAATGATTAGCACGCTAGCCCAGGAATGACAAGAAGTGTGGGTTCGAATCCTGCTCTAGGCGCAATACAATTTTATTTTGCTAAAAACAAGAAGTCAAAAAGAAGCAGGCTGTAGTGTAGCTATATACGTCATACCGTGGGTGTATTGTACTTCACCATAGAAAGATCCCTTCTAGTAGAGTGGATACCACTTTATTAACGTTATTACCATTGACAAAATCTGATGGCGCTGCCGTCGGCGTTTTGTTGGTAAAACCTCAGCGGCGCACCGGAAATGCATTGCCAGCCCGAGACGCCCGAGCGGAGCTCGCGGGGCTACCTGGGAAGCATCTTTTGGCGCCAATTGGTCGCCGGGCCAATGGGGCGACTGTGGACTGTGGGTGTAAAGCAGGTGGATTGTAAGTTATGGGCACCTAGCGTAGTTGTGCGTGCTCGTCTAAGCACCTGGCCACGCCTTGAGTGGTCCTGTGTGTAGCCGGGGGCAGGGAGGGGAAGCAATGAGGATGGAGGAGGAGGAGGAGGAAGCGCGAGTTCTGGCTGCGTGCTATATATGCTGCAGTCACACTACGACGCTTCTTGTCACCAACGCGCAAAATAATTTGTACGCGTCGAGATATGTCCCACTTTTCGGCGGTGTAGGGAAAAGGTTTGGTGTCAATGCAGCATGTTAGTAGCATGCGGCCAACATGTGTCAATGCGTGCGGAAAAAAAAAAAGGTTTGGTGCGACGTCATCATATGACCTTAGATATAGCTAGGGTGTAAAACAAAGCAACCATTTGGCGCAACGTGTGGAGATGACCCGCACGTGCGCACATCATCTGCTTACTGTTCGCATAATGATCTTCCAGCATGTCCAACTTATCTCGACGTGCGCCTAACGTCCCCGTAACATTCGACCCACACGTTGGCACATGTCGAAAAGTTTTGTGCAAGCACAAAACTTTCGACGCGCCCCTACGTGTGCCGACGATCCTCACCGACCGTTGACATCCATCAAGGTGTACCGATGTGTACCAACAGGCACGTAATGCTTCCCGATGTCTCGCCAAAAAGTGACACACGTCGACGCGTGTTGGAGAGAAGCGTCGTAGTGTGACTGCAGCAATAGGGAGGATAAGGCACGGGTTGAGGATTGTCAATACCTGTAGTGCGTAGCATTAGCAAGAGGCGACAGCGATAATGTCTGTAAGGATTATTCTGTCTGGCTTTGTGGATGGGGAGATGAGAGGAGTGTTTCTTTGTGTGTTTGTTGTGGTTTTACATCCTCGCAATATCTAAGGTAATATCAGGATGACCACCGAGTTGTGACAGTGTGGACTCCTGGCAACTTTATAGTGCTGCCACACTGGGATATCAGGCTGCAAGCACGATGAACGGATATCCCATTCAGTCACATTTTCCTGATACTGAGCGAACCAGTCCTTGCCCTATCCTATTAATGCTGAGCGCCAGGCTAGGACGCGACAAGTATCAATTTGATAAGTCTCGGCCAGGAAACGAACTCCCGACTTTCTGCATGGGCAGCATGCACTCTACCGATTCGGTCATCGCGTCCAGTTGGTGTGAGAGGATAATTGCATTGGGGGTGGGTTGAGTGGTGTGAGTTATGTGGGGATATGTTGGGTGGGACCTTATACCCCTGTCACACTACGATGTAACGAGCAAACGTAAGCCTGACGTGATCACGTTTCGTCATTAGGTTGACGTACGTTGGGTGACGTCATGATGACGTCAGAATGACGTTAGACTGACGTCGAGCTACGTCACGTTACATCATGTTACGTCGGCGCACGTCAATGTTTTGAACCTGTTCAAAAATTTCGACGTAGCTCGAACGTAAGGGTTTACGTTCGCCATAAGTTCTGTTCACGTTCGGTGAACGTCAATGACATTAACCGGACGTTATTCCAATGCTGCTCACTACGTTCAACTACGTTCCACTACGTTGACCCACATTAAACCGAGTGCAAATGACCACGGGGCGTAATGGGAACGTCAGGAGAACGTCAGGAGAACGTCAGGAGAACGTCATGAGAACGTCAGGAGAACGTCAGGAGAACGTCAGGAGAACGTCAGGAGAACGTCAGGAGAACGTCAGGAGAACGTGCATTCAACATACATCCAATGTCTCATGACATATGTAATGTCACATAACGTTCTTCTGGCGATGGAATAACGTTCATAACGTTCCGTTAGCGTAATGACGTTGTCCTCTCTCGTTGAATGACGGTATCACTATGCTTTACCGACGTTACGCTCTCGTCCACTATGCTGCATCCATGTTCAACTTGTGCCCAAATTTGCATACTACGCCGAAAAGTTCAACGTTCTTCACGTTCTCTCTACGTTCACGTCGTTACGTCGTAGTGTGACAGGGCCTAATTAAGGTATGAGTGAGAATGGCAATGAGGATTTTCCGAGGATAGGCGGGCTCATACAATAGAAGAAAAAAAGAAAAGAACAAAAGTTGTTGGTACAAATGGATAACTGCTATACAATATGTGATGCAGTCATCTCTTAATTAATTATCTTAAGAATTTATATTGACCTAAAAGCTATATACTATGTGGTATCTTGGTGCTAAATATATGTATATAAATGTATTTATGTGCATTCTATCTAGAGGTAGGAGCCAGGACTAGGAATTCAAAACGTCTTGGTATCTCAAGGCGTATTGAAAGACCAAGACAGTTTTCATATAGAAACAAATAGGGGTGAGCTGTCGCAGTCTGCAACTATTTTAATATGTAGGATGGAACCTAACGAAATATATCATTAGAATGGGTGTAAGTAGCTCTTCACAGTTTCGATGAAGAAAAGGCTCATAATGCTTCATAATATTCAACTAAAACTATATTAAAATGGAGATAATCTTATTTTGCCTATAACATTGTGCTGCTTGTTTTCTGGAAGTAGTCATTTTTACTGGTGAACTCCCCCCCCCCCCCCCACCCCCCATGTGTAAAAGACGTGTTAACACCGTGAGTTCTGTAACACACTCTTTATTAGAACCTATTGTCCTGACGTCATTAGACCTGATCCGGCCTGACCTATGACCTCAGATCCATACATTACACCATGGTATATTTAAAAGAGCGCTGACAGACTTTTCAGAGAGGAAGTTCTGATTCGAATCTTGGCAAAGTCAAATCAATGACTTTCAAAAAGAGCCTGGTCAGAAGTGGTTTGGTCAGTATCAGGATCATGTGACGGGGTGAGGTTATGACAAAGACCCTATAACACCAAGACAGCTCACTCCCTATCTCTCCCATGGTAATGTAAATTGTGCAGCTCCATCTCGTGGTGGGTTTGATCAGCCCGGCTGCTGTTTCACATGTCTAATCAATGGGTTGAGTGATAATAGGTTATTTCTATGAAGATCAACAATAACGTGTCAACGACATTTTTGGACCAGACGGGATGGCCGAATGAGTTAGAGCGTCCGTCTCCGGTGCTGATAGATCGTGGGGGTTGTTGGTTCGAACCCTGGTCGAGGCAAACCAATGACTTTCAAAAATTGATACTTGTTGCTTCCTTGCCAGGCGCTTGGCATTATTAGGATAGTGCAAGGACTGGTTGGCTCAGTGTCAGGATAATGTGACTGAGTGGGATATCAGGTCATGGTTCTGGCAGCCTGGTTTCCCAGTGGGACAGCACTATAAAGTCGCCATGAGTACGCACTGTCACAAGTTGGTACCCGTTCTGATATGACCTTAGATGTTGCTAGGACGTAAAAAAACAAACATACATACATGATTTCTGTCATCAACCGTACCATTTAACATAACCAAACCGTTATATCGGAGGCGTGAACATGTTCGGACTGACCCAGAATCACCCTCTCGACTGAAAACATTATCACTCACTTTGTCTTCGAGTAATTATCAGTAATAATGACCGACGCTATCAAAATGATCAAACCCACCACGTGGTGCGCTGGTTGTTCTCTTGAGTACACAGTACAGGCTGAGTGAGCCGTCTTAGTGTTATAGGGTCTTTGGTTATGACAGCCCGGTCTCCCAGTGAGGCAGCACTGATTATGCTACCCGCCCTCCCTTACAGGTTGCTAGGATGTAAACCCCCCATATCATAAATCCGCTTCTTGTAACATAGCTCGTTTATAAATACCGAAGCATGTTAAAGCAAATATAATTATTTTAAAGTCCGTGTTTGTCACCAGGGATGATCGTCAACCAGGATAATGGTGTTTGGCAAAACATTTCGTGATTAAATAATGAGTTTAGGATTATAGTACTGTATGTTTAAAATTGATCACCCCTGTGGACAATTGCTAGTGTCTCAGCTGCATATAGATCAGAGGTTATCGTGATCTATTTGCACGTAGTACCCAGTACGAACAACTGCACTAGCAGCGGGTACCGCCTGTAAAAAGAAAGCACATACAAAAATTAGTAGGAGGGGGGGCGCCCGGCCATATGAGGAACACATGGAAGCAAGGCAAGTTTAGACATGGCAAACGAGGCAAAACAAGGCAACTTTAGACATGGCAAACGAGGCAAAACAAGGCAAGTTTAGACATGGCAAACGAGGCAAAACAAGGCAAGTTTAGACATGGCAAACGAGGCAAAACAAGGCAAGTTTAGACATGGCAAACGAGGCAAAACAAGGCAAGTTTAGACCATGGCAAATGAGGCAAAACAAGGCAAGTTTAGACATGGCAAACGAGGCAAAACAAGGCAAGTTTAGACATGGCAAACGAGGCAAAACAAGGCAAGTTTAGCCATGGCAAACGAGGCAAAACAAGGCAAGTTTAGACATGGCAAACGAGGAAAAACAAGGCAAGTTTAGACATGGCAAACGAGGCAAAACAAGGCAAGTTTAGACATGGCAAACGAGGCAAAACAAGGCAAGTTTAGCCATGGCAAACGAGGCAAATCAAGGCAAGTTTAGACATGGCAAACGAGGCTAAACAAGGCAAGTTTAGACATGGCAAAGGAGGCAAAACAAGGCAAGTTTAGACATGGCAAACGAGGCAAAACAAGGCAAGTTTAGACATGGCACACGAGGCAAAACAAGGCAAGTTTATACATGGCAAAACGAGGCAAAACAAGGCAAGTTTAGACATGGCAAACGAGGCAATACGGAAAGGTTAGACATGGCAAATGAGGCAACACAAGGCAAGTTTAGACATGGCAAATGGAGCAGTTGGACCCTGTGTCCAGTTGGACCCTGTGTCCAGTTGGACAATGTGTCCAGTTGGACCCTGTGTCCAGTTGGACCCTGTGTCCAGTTGGACCCTGTGTCCAGTTGGACCCTGTGTCCAGTTGGACCCTGTGTCCAGTTGGACCCTGTGTCCAGTTGGGCCCTCTGTCCAGTTGGGCCCTGTGTCCAGTTGGGCCCTGTGTCCAGTTGGGCCATGTGTCCTGTTGGGCCCTGTGTCCTGTTGGGCCCTGTGTCCTGTTGAGCCCTGTGTCCGGTTGGGCCATGTCCTGTTGGGCCCTGTGTCCTGTTGGGCCCTGTCCTGTTGGGCCCTGTGTCCTGTTGGGCCCCCGTCTCCTGGAGGCAAACGGCAAGATTAGACATGGATGCAAACGGCAAGATTAGACATGGAGGCAAACGGCAAGATTAGACATGTAGACAAATGACAAGATTAAGCTTAGACACATGACACAATTAGACATGTAGACATGTAGATTAGACATGGTGAAAAACAAGTGTGTGACCTGTGTTGTGGTGTCCTGCCACCCAACTACCTTGTCCGTTCGCTGCCGTCCGCCGTCCGTTCGTTGCCGTCCTTCCGTCCATTGCCGTCCGTCCTTCGCTGCCGTCCGTCCACCGCCGTCCGCTCGCTACCGTCCGCTCGCTGCCGTCGCTCTGCAGGAACACACACTCACAACTTGAATCATATGAGTATGAAGACTAGGTTTAAAGGACACAGTAAGCATTGTGTATTATGATGCATTAATAGAGAACACCTGAATTACTGCATAGCTAGGCTCAGGTGTGAGGTGTCAGCTGCCAACTATGAAGTGTCAACTGTCAACTTTGAAGTGTCAACTGTGAAACTTATGTAAACTACTGCTGAACTCGCCTTTGTCGCAAAGGTTGACAGGCTGGTGGTACGGCCTGGGTGGTTCTCAGTCGGTCTTTGCAGGGCCCTTTGAAGAAACCCTCACCCACCATGCTGTCCGGCCGCCCACCGCTCTGCAAGAAAACAAATTGCTTATAGTCAATATTATTTACAGTAAACTTACCTGCAAATTTAATCATATGAGCAGTCAACTGTCAACCGTCAACCGTCAACCATCAAGTGTCAAGTATCAACCAGGAAACTGATGAAGGTTGACAGGCTGGTGGTTCTCAGTCGGCCTGGGCAGGGCCCTTTGAAGGAACACTCACCCACCATGCTGTCCGGCCGACCACCGCTCTGCAAGAAAACAAATTACAGTAAACTTACTCGCAAATTTAATCATATGAGCAGGGCACAGTAAGCAGTGCATACTAGGACGCATTGACAGGATTACTGACTGACTGACTGACTGATGTGTCAGTTCTCAAGTATCAACTGGTGTCAACTGCCAACTGTCAACTGCCAACTGTCAACTGCCAACTGTCAAGTACCAACTGTCAAGTACTAACTGTCAAGTACCAACTGTCAAGTACCAACGGTCAAGTATCAACTGTCAAGTACCAACTGTCAAGTATCAACTGTCAAGCATAAACTGTCAAGCATAAACTGTCAAGTATCAACTGTCAAGTATCAACTGTCAAGTTTCAACTGTCAAGTTTCAACTGTCAAGTTTCAACTGTCAAGTTTCAACTGTCAAGTTTCAACTGTCAAGTATCAACTGTCAAGTATCAACTGTCAAGTTTCAACTGTCAAGTTTCAACTGTCAAGTTTCAACTGTCAAGTATCAAGTGTCAACCAGGAAACTTATGTAAATGACTGCTGAACTCACCTTCGTCGCAAAGGTTTACTGTCGCACGGTACGGTCTGGGTGGTTCTCAGTCAGTCTCGTGAGTGCCTTGTAAAAAGAAACCTGGCTTTTGTAGAAGTGTGTGTGTCTAGTGGCTGCTGTCCCGCCGCCGTGCTGACCAGCTGCCTGGCCTCTCACCCCTCTGCCGGGACACACATTGATTATAGTTAACAATGTTATTTACAACTAAAATAGACTTACTTGCAATTCGAATCATATGAGCAGGAACACTAGGTTCAAAGAACACAGTAAGCAGCGTGTAATATGACACATTAAACAGGGGATGGCTGACTGACTCAAGTGTCAACAATCAACTGTCATATGTTGAACTCACCTTCGCCGGAAAGAATGGCCCCCCCTCCCCCACTAGATGGGAGTGTCTGAGTTGAAACGGTATCAGGCAGTCTGGTGAGTGGCTTGTGCTTACTTACTTACTTATTGGGGGGTTTGTGACCTAGCGGTCACTGGCTGCAGGACTGCAGCATTAATAAATGGCGCCGTTAGAACGGCCCATTTTTGGCGTGTGTGTTTTTTTTTTTTGGGGGGGGGGGGGGTCTTTCCTTCTTGCTTCGTCCAGCTTGAGGGGTGGTGGGGGGGGACGTGGTGCTCTGCGCGGTGACTTGTGCTGTGGTGCGGCGGTGGCCCGGTAGGTGGCAATACGTTCTTGGGCCCACGGTCCTGTACCTCGACCGGCAATCAAAGCGGGATCCGGTGTCATTGGCAGCAGGGCCATGGGCAGCGCATTGGTCTTCCAGGCCCCCGTCACAGGGTGGGTGGTCCAGTGCCAGTGGCTCTTGGACTGGGGTGAGGTGGGTGGGTGTGGCTGTATCGGCGGTCCCGGCACCCACTCCATCGGTGATCGAAGCGGGAACCGGCATTGTGGGTGCGGGGGTCGAGGCTGTCACATCGGTGTGTCCAGGACCGCACGAGGCTCCCGGTGTAGGGGCTGCATCCGGTGGGACCTCACGGGGCTCCCAGGTGGGAGCTCACGGGGCTCCCGGATGGGACCTCACGGGGCTCCCGGATGGGACCTCACGGGGCTCCCGGATGGGACCTCACAGGGCTCCCGGATGGGACCTCACGGGACTCCCTGGTAGGGACCTCACGGGGCTCCCTGCTGGGGGACCTCATGGGGCTCCCCGACTGGGGGGGACCTCATGGGGCTCCCCGACCGGGACCTCACGGGGCTCCCTGACTGGGGGACCTCACGGGGCTCCCTGACAGTGGTTGCTAGTCACTGTCGCTGCTGTTGGGTTCAGAGTCGTTGGCGATGGGTTCAGGGCCGCCGACGATCTCGAAGGTGTGATAATTTTATCTATAGAATCTACCGAGTGGCTCCCATGAGGACTCAGAGAGCCTCTTGAGGATGGCGAGCGCAGCTCGGGTGTCAGACAAGTTGTGTGGTGGGCCGAGGAAGTCTCGGATGGCGGTCCTATCAAAGGCCACACATGACGCCAAGACATGGGCGACGTTGAAGATTTTGTCACCGCATGGACATCATTGCAATGCAGGGGTATCGGTGAACCGCCTGTATCCAGTCCTGAAGCGCGTGACCGCCTCTTGCATGGATGCACAGAGGTTTCTTGGGACTGGTAGGCATGCACTGACATTTTTGTGCCAGGCCCAACTGATGGAGTATGGGTTCCTGACGGTGGTGTCGGGAGGGAAGCCTACCACAGGGCTTTGGTGGCTCTAGCATGGGTGGCTTTGAGCTTGGACAAGGAGTGGTCTATGACGAGGTTGATCTCAGGACGGTGAGAGCCATCCAGAGCAGCTGAGTCAGCCTGGTCATTACCGGGAAGTCCTATGTGGGAGGGGACCCAGGCCAGCACTGTGTCGAGTTGAGCTTCATGCCTGGTGACGATGGTGTTCTGGATCAAGGTGGCCAGAGAGTGGATAGCTCTGTGGTCCTTGATCTTGCGGACTGCGTTGAGTGAGTCAGTGACCACTATGCAGCTGCAGTGCCACAGGTGGGTCAGTGCATGGTGGATGGCGGCGAGCTCTGTATCGAGGGTGGAGGAGTAGTCCGTGACCTTGATAAGGCATCTAGCCTGCCCGTCTGGTGGGAAGTAGCCAGCCCCGGCTCAGCCTGTGTCAGGGTTGAGCGAGCCGTCGGTGTAAACTGTGGTGGCTAGAGGGAAGTCCTCTTTGGCCCGGGCAATGGTTTCCTGTGCCAGGGTTTTGAGGACTATAGTCGGGTAGTTGGTTCGGGCTGAGCAGAGGCTTGTGAGTCTGACCTCAACGGGCACGGAGTACCAGGGGGGTCTCGCCCGGAGGTCAGGGACATCAGCGAGTGCCTTTCAGGGTGCGGATGGCCGTTTTCGCACCCCAGGAGAGGCCGAGGAGCCGTCCTGGGCCGTTTTGTAGGCAGGAGGCTGCGCTGCGGTAGAAGGTGGAGTGGCCTGTGGACAGGGCTTGGCAGAGGTGGTTTGCCAGCAGCTATTGTCTGCATAGGTGGAGTGGTGGGAGGTTGGCCTCAAGGAGGAGGATTTCAACCCTGGTTGTCCTGCGAGCTCGGGTGATGAGTCGCGCTGCCTGGTATTGGACTCTTTCCAGGGTGAGGAGGTCTTTGGTCAGGGCGAGGGAGGCGTGCCTTACGGTTCTTTCTGCAGTGACCAATCCAGGAAATGGTGTTGGCTGCATAGTCGTAGAGGGCCCGCACGGCCTGTTTGTAGAAGAGCTGAGCACTTCAGCTGGTGCTCCCCAGTTGAACCCAGAGATTCTAGTCATTAAAAGAAGTCTCTTGTTCATTCTGGAGGTCAGATGCTTCACAAGTGGGCTCATGGAGAGTTTGTGATAGAGCCTGACTCCGAGGTAGTCGAAGGCTTCCACCCACTCGACGTCCAAGTCCCCGGCACGGAGTGGGTGGGGAGGCTGATCGGCAAACATCATAGCTTTGGTTTTGCTTGCGGATATTTTGAGCCCCAGCTCGCGGCAGGAGCTGCTAAGTAGGAGCAGGACATCCGCTGCGAGGAGGGGCATGTCCCTGGTGTGTGAGCAGACGACAGCGATGTCATCTGCATAGCACAGGATCTTGACGTGTTTGAGGCAGCGTTCAGTAATGCCCGTTTTCAGTTGGCTTATGAGGGCAGCGACTACAGCATTAAAGAGGACAGCCCCCTGTGAGACGCCGTTTTTTAGGTGGTTGAGGGGAGAGGTGCTGCCCTGGAAGCGGACACTGGCTCGCCTATCACTTAGGTAGTTCTTTACGAACGCCAGGGGCTTCCAGGTGGCTCCCAGCTCAACCATGGAGGTGAGGACTACGTTGTGGTCGACCAGCTCGAAGGCCTTCTCCAGGTCGAGGAAGATAACAGCCACGCAAGAGCGACTTCCCTTGGCACGTACTATCTCCTCGATGAGGGTGAGGACGGCGTTCTGCATGCCGCGACCGCCTCGGAACCCGACTAGTTCTTCGGGGAAAACATTCGCCACCGCACGCTGCACATCTGGTGTTCAGCGCGCACCCCTCCGCGAGGTGGCCCGGTAGCGCACAGTGTCCACAGATCACATCTGTGGCGCTACACTCCCGCTTATAGTGCCCATACCTCTGGCACTGGGTGCAGTAGGTTGGGCGTTTGTGGGGGGTTGCCACCCGAAGGTGGCCTAAGGGGCCGAAGTCAAGCTTGGCGAGGGTGCTGAGGGGGGAGGTGGTGTAGATGATAATGCAGTGGGTGGGCTTGCCACTTTTGGAGGTGATCCGTGAGGCACGGATAATCCCGTGCTGTCCGACGAGGTCAGATGGGTCAGCTAGGGGATGGAGCCCGGTTACCACATAGTGGTGGGTCTTCGCCGAGCCTCTGATCTCGGCGAATTTGGGGGCTGCACGGGGTCTCGAGAGAGACTCCGGCATCCGGACTCCAATCACCATGTGGTTGGGGTACTTGTCTAGGGACAGGGTGTCAGTGCCGGCGGTCCTGTCTATCTGGAATAGGGCCCTCAGGGTTTCCTTAACATCACCGCTATATAAGAAAAGGGCAAGGAAACACTTGGGGCGGCGTGAATCGGGGTGGAACTCTGTGGGGGGAGTTCTTCTTGGAGGGGGCGGCAGCTTTTTTGGACCTTCGGACCACCGTGGACCATCCCACGTCTACTGGGGAAGGTTCAATGGCTGAGGAAGGGGTGGCGGCACTGGTGCCTGGGACGGGGGAGGTGGGGGATGGTGGTGGGGGTGGTGGTGGTGGGGGCTGTGGGGGTCCCGCTGGTTTTGTTTGTGGTTGGGGCAGGTAGCTGCGGGGCTTGTGATGGTGATTGTGGAGTGTGTTGGGGAGGGTGGGGGGGGAGGGTGTTGGAGGGGAGCCTACATCAATGTCAGACTCATCGTCCAAGCTAGACGAGGAGTCGCTGTCTCCTGCAGACTGGTCAGGGGGAGGGATGTTGGTGTAGGAGTGGTCAGCCCCTGGTTGGGGGACCTGTGGGGGGTTGTTTCGGGTTTCCGTGGAGTGTGTGTCTTCCCGGAGGGGTGGTATGGGGTTGTGTGGCCCTGGTGGAAGCCCGGGTGCGAACCCTGGAGGGGTCGCAGGGGTGTCCGTTCACGGCATGCTACTACGCCCTTGTTCTGGGGGGTGGCTACCCGGGGCTGGCATGGGGGAGGCATCGGTGGCGGTCCACCGGTAGCGGCAAGGGGTTTGGGGCGACTGAGCCACCAGTAAGATTCCCGGCCCAAGGGAGGCAGGGTGGGGGGCGAGGCAGTTGAGGGTGATTGGAGAGGGGGTGGGGGTGAGGGGGCCGTCCCATGGGCGAATAATGTCGACCCTGTGGCGGCGGTCGGTAGAGGGGGGGGGGGAGATGGGGTAGTGCGTGTGGGGTAGGTGAGTTGGTCAACAAAAATCACAACAAGCAGAAGGAAGCCCAACCCATCAGTAATAGTAATAATAGAGGAATGGTATAAGAAGAAGATAAGTATCACTGGTGGGTAATGGTGTAGAGATAGGTGAATCGACCGGCTATCTGGGGGAATCGGTGGTTGGTGTGCATGTGGTGTGGGTGAGGTGTGTGTAGGTGTGCTGCTCGTCAGTAAAAAGTATCAGATCGATTAGGAGCCTATAGGTAACAAGAAGCCTGCCAACCCGTGCCCAGGTAGATGATCAGTACCCCACCCGAATCAGTCAGTAGTTGTTTGGACCCTGCCCGATCAAAAATGGAGTAGTACCCGAACAGGGGCGGGATGAGCTATCAATCAATGGCAGATAATAAATCAGTACCTAATCAAATGACGAGGAGGAAAGATGGGGGGGTACAGAAGACAAGGCAGTCAGCGGGGACGAACAGGAGGCCAACAGGGATGGGACCTAGCACCGTAATACGAGAGAAACAAATCAATCAGAGTGCAATAAGCAAGTGGAAAGGGGAGGTGGGGGATTGGGAGACTTACCAGGGGCCAAGGGTGTTGAGAGTCGGCAGTCGGCAGTCCATACTAGAAGAGAAGTAGACAATGTACGGGACTAACCTGGGGACGTCTGCCGATCGTCGGCGGTGGTGGGTGGTTGTAGTCGGCAGCGCAGGAAAAAACAGTATGGCAAAGAGAAACACAACAAGCCAAAAGGATGGCAATAGAAATTCCTAAAAAGAAATTGCTGTAGTGAGGGGAAGAGACAGGACTCACCTGGGGACGTCTGCCGATCGTCGGCGGTGGTGGACGGTTGTAGTCGGCGGTGGTGGGAAAAGCAAGTGTACGTGCAAAAAAAAACAGGCAAGAGAAATTCGTCCTAGGGTCACCGTAGTGAGGGGGAGAGATGGGACTCACCTGGGGACGTCTGCCGATCGTCGGCGGTGGCGGTTGGTTGTAATCGGCGGTGGGGTAAGAGCAGGTACGCATACAAAAATGGCAGCATGGAAGAGAAGGGGAAAAAAAAAAAAAAAAAGTGACAGTGACAGTGACGGAGGTGGGGGATTGCCGCAGCTGGGGTAGGGTGACAGCGACAGTGACAGTGACAGGGTTGTGCTGGGGAGGTCTGCCGGACGGTATTAGTCGGTATTAGGTATGTATGTAAACAATGACCAAATTAGTGTCAGTGAGAGTGGGGGAGGGAGGTGACAGCGTCAGTGGGTAGTGACGAGGGTGAGAGTGGTATGCAGACAACCAAGCAAGGACAATATATATGTATTATTGTTTTCTAATGGTGTCAGTGACAGGAGGGGTACTGACAGTGACAGTGACAGTGATGGTCAGTGACAGTGGGGGGGTGGTGACAGTATCAGTGAGGTGGTGACGAGGTGCACAGTGATAGGCAGGGGGGCGGGTGGATGTTGGTTAGGGGTAGGGTGACAGTGACAGTGACAGCATCAGTGGGTAGTGACGAGGGTGAGAGTGGTATGCAGACAACCAGACCTTGTTGTTTCTAATGGTGTCAGTGACAGGAGGGGTGCTGACAGTGACAGTGATGGTCGGTGAGAGGGGAGGGTGGTGACAGTATCAGTGAGGTGGTGACAAGGTACACAGTGATAGACAGGGGGGGATTGGAGGTTGGTTAGGGGTAGGGTGACAGTGATAGTGACAAACAACAGAAGAGATGGGAAAACTAGGATGGTCCAAACATGTGCTCTAACCACTATCAAGAGCAACTACCTGTTAGGAAGCAGTCTCCATATGATGTATGAAGAAATGGGACAGTACAAACATGTGTGTTAAACCGGCTCAGATCGGTGTTTTTAACATTGACAGGGAGCAGGGGGGGGGGGGTGACAGGAACGAAAATAACAACAGGGAGAGGAAAAACAACAACAGAACCAAACAACAGCAAACAACAAAAACAACACCAAAAACACAGAAGGCACACACAAAACTCAGCAAAAAAAACAACAGGAAACAACAATCAGCAACCAGTCACCATGGTGAGGGGAAAGGGACGGTACTAACCTGGGGACGTCTGCCGATCGTCGGCGGTGGTGGCTTGGGAGGAAGGGTGGAGGGGTGGGCTTAGGCTGTCGGCGCTATGTGTTGGCTTCCAGCTTGGTCTGTCAGCACTATGTGACGGCTTCAAGCTTGGTCTGTCGGAGCTGTGGGTCGACTTCCAGCTTGGGCTTGAGCTGTCGGCGCTGTGTGGTGACAGGAACCTTGGTCTGTTGGGGCTGCTTTGCTGACTTTAGCTTCCACGGCCGCGTCGGGCAGGGAGTCCAGGGACCGTGGTGGCTAGTGTCAGTGCAGCGTCAGCTGCTGGATGTTGCGTAGCAGTGCTTGGTGATGGTAGAGCCGGGCAGGGGTCCGGGTACCGTGGTGGCTTAGGTCAGTGCGGCGTCAGCTGCTGGGGTGTCGCGTGGAGGTGTTCGCACTTCGAGCGCGAAGTAGCGAATGGTTTTTTGATGTGAGTGGCTTGTGAAGGAACCATGGCTTTTTATAGAAATCCACTTGCACTCGCCAGTCGTCCCATGCCCGATTTCGGGAGGGGGGCGGGTGTACCGCTGTGTGTGTGGGGGGGGGGGGGAGCGGACTGGGGGCACTGGATATTCTGTGGCCTCTATTCAATTATTTAAATTAAACACAGCAGACCATGCTTGTTTGTTGCTCGTTCGGGTTTTACCTCCTAGCAACGCCAAAAGTAATATTTGTTCGGGGACTGACTTGTGACAATAGCGACTCGTGGTGACTTCATAGTGATTGGAAAACTGGGATGCCTGGACAGTGACCCGATATCCCACTCAGTGACAATATCCTGATATCAGTACTTGTTGTGTCCTATCTATCAATGCCCACGTGTCAATTGTAACCGGGAACGGTGGCCTAATCGGTAGAGCGCGGGCTCGCGTGCGGAAGGTTGGCAGTTCTGTTCCTGTTCAAGTCAAACCAATGACTTTAAAATTGAAAATTGTCGTTTCCTAGCCTGGTGCTCGACACTAATAAGAAAGAGGATAGGGCAAGGACTGGTTCGCTCTGTAGAGGATAATGTGACTGAGTGGGATATCCGGTCATGGTGCTAGTGGCATACTTTCCCAGTGGGGCAGCACTATAAAGTTGCCATTAGTGCACACTGTCACCAGTCAGTACCCATCCTGATATAACCTTAAATGTTACCAGGGCGTAAAACTCCAACAACCAACCAACCATGTCAATTGTGACAATCGTTGCCTTGATTCGATCGGGGTTCGAACCCACCAACTCCCGAACGGGAAGCCAGCTATTACTTTAACCGATTAGACCATCCCTTCCCGTCAAAAGAAAGTTTGAACCCATCAGCTGCCAACATTAATTTAAAAATAAATAATCTCATTATTTCAAATCTGAAATCAATAACAATATACAAAAAAAACCATCGGATTTCTCATGTGGTCTTAACATTGGATATCTGTATTCTGTGATCTTTATTGATATTTATCTGGAAGCCAATGTTCTGAGTTATATATATATATAATATATATATATATAATTCTTTATTACTAATATACATAAAACTTGTCCTCAGCCGAAACACTAATTAAACACTATGCAATGGTATCAACTATCATGGCAACGTATTTAGATGTTTTTAAAACGATACTTATCTTTATACTGGACTATTCTTCCATGATATATGTATTCTTTTATATTTGTACAGGTATTTGTCTACATATATCTATGAGCGATGTAGCCTGTAATGAAGACATTGAATAGAATAGTATTTACTATTCCAATTAATTTAATTAGTGTCTATTGGCACATAATTGATTGTCTGCTTTTACATGTAAAAGCGATGGTTTGAACAAAAAACAAACATTTCTCGCCGTGAATATGGCCTATGCTGCCGACACGGTGTAAAGCAACCACCAATCAATCAATCAATCAATCAATCATTACTGTTACAATTACTCTATACATCACCCGTCTCCACCAAATATATTAGTTTTACGAGATTTCATTTTCGTTTTGTGTGTGTAGGGTTTTTGGTCTGTTTTATTTGAGGTGAAGTGGAAATGAAACCCACTGGTGGTAAGTTTGGTTGGTTGGTGGAGTTTTATATCCTGGCAACATCTAAGGTCATATCAGGACGGTGACACGGGTGAGAAAGCTTAGGGTAACGAGTACACGTGCACTCAAGCATGACCTCTGTGCCGCCCCTCCCCCCCCTCCTCTCACAGCACACTAATAACATATTTTGATGGGGGGGGGGGGGGTCATGGATGCGGGGGGCGGTAAGTGAGTTTTAATTCAAATTGTTAACTTCGTATATATATTTGAAGAGAGACCACGCTAATTCTTATTTTAATGCACTTTTCGAAATGCTGAACATCAACATCATGGACTTTAATTTTAAACTGATGATTTATATTGTGGTGTTCTCTGTGGCAGAGTGGTTAGAGTGTCTGACTTTTTTCTAGGTCGGACTCCTAATCTGAGGGTCGGTGGTTCGATTCCCCATGCCCCCACCTCTGCTAATTTGGATTTCCACCGCTGTGTATAACTTACAGCGTCAACAAAGGCCAGTTGCTCTCATACCATGTCTATGTGGTGTGGGAGGTTAAAAATCCCTTGGGTCGGTAAAAGTGTAGGCTCGGGCTTTCTCTCGACAAACTGTCTAATGGTGAAAACAAGTCAATTCTGACTTATCCATGATAGGCAGTATAAATCTTCAAGAAAAAAAAAAAAGATTTAGTATTCCTTCTAGCCAGTATGGCTAGGATAGGGAAAGGACTGGTTAGTACAATGTCAGAATAATGTGACTAAGCGGGAACCATGAGTGTGCAGTCTCAAGTCAGTACCGGTCCTGATATTACCTTAGATGTTACCAGGATGTAAAACTCCAAACAATCAATCTAAGGTCATACCAGGACAGGTAACCGACTTGTGACAGAGCCCCCACTGGGAGACCAGGGCCGCGTTCAGGGTCTGTGATATAACGAGTCAGGATCACGAAAAGAGGCCAATTGGCGGAAGTTGTGGGCATCGAGCATTGGATGTCGGCATCAAACAGTATAATTATAGTTTAGCATTGACAGAGGTGTTGGAAAGTCCTTAAATTTATCCTCAATGTAAAGGTAGAGAAAATACAACAACCTTATTTGTTTCTAGGATAATTTAATATAAAACAAAGAAATACACTACACTTTAAGACGTGCGACGCCGACATCTGTTAAAGTTGTCGACGTCGAACATTGGATGTCAGTGTCGAACGGCATAATTATAGTTTAGCATTGACAGAGGTGTTGCAAAGTCCTTAAATTTATCCTGAATGTAAAGGTAGAGAAAATACAACAACCTTATTTGTTTCTATGATAATTTAACACAAAGAAATGCACTACACTTTAAGAATTGCGATGCCGACATCTTAAATAAACCAACAATTGGCCCATTTTCGTGAGGTTGACTCATATATATATGAGTATTGGATGTTATTGGTCTGGATATGGAGTTATTGTGGATAAAGTGAAACAACTTTGTGTCTGTGTTAATGCTCCATAAGTTATTCAGGTGATTTAGTAATATTGCAACGTTTATTTGTTTATCATGGTTTTTTCCTATATAAAAGATTCAACCCTACCCATATAGGCACAGAGTTGGTGAAATGGGCGAGAATGCAAAAAGACAAGATGGCGGTGCTAGAACGCCATCGATTTCACTTTTAAATCTTATTAAACTAGATATTTTATTATATTTTTCAACTCAAAGGTACGGGGAAATAAGACATATGTAAAGAATAATTGTTGCTTCTTAGATTGTGAAATTAGGTTCTCATTTCATTTCCCCACAGGGTTGGTATTCACCCATGTACTGCGAGTACCGGGTGAATCCTTTATCTAGGTTTTTTCTAGCAACATCTAACGTCATATTGACCGGATGCACTGGTCGAAGCAGTAAGAGCACATACTTCCCATGCGGAAGGTCGATGGTTCGAATCCAGAATGAGTCAAACCAATGACTTACAAAATTGATACTTGTCACTATCTAGCCTGGCGCTCACCATTACTAGGATAGGGAAAGGACTGGTTAGTACAATGTCAGAATAATGTGACTAAGCGGGAACCATGAGTGTGTAGTCTCAAGTCAGTACCGGTCCTGATATCACCTTAGATGTTACCAGGATGTAAAACTCCAAACAATCAATCTAAGGTCATACCAGGAGAGGTAACCGACTTGTGACAGAGCCCCCACTGGGAGACCAGGGCCGCGTTCAGGGTCTGTCTCGGAGGCGCCTCGGAGGCGCCCGTGACATCACGCTAGTCTGAACGGGAAAGGCAGTTTCTTGTCTCGAAAATGGCCGCCCCCATAGGAGGCGGCCATTTGCAATCGAAAGGCTGCACTCTGATTGGATGAAACCACTGCATGCGGCGGCCATTTTCGAGGCGTCTCCGAGACGTCGCCGAGACGGACTCTGAATGCAAATAGACCAAAAAGCATTGCCGAGACGTCGCCGCGGCGCCTCTGAGACGGACCCTGAACACGGCCCAGATCTCTGTCATTATGACCCGATATCTCATTCAATCCTTGCCCTATCTTAGTAATCATGAGCACTACGCTCAGTAGCGACAAATATCAATTTGATAAATGATTGGTTTGATTCGGCCGGGGTTGAATACTGCAGGGTCCTTACGGTGGTCGATGGGTTAAATGTAGAAAGTGTTTAATGTTTCTGAATGCAAACTTCAGTGCAATGACTTATATACAATGATCGACATGTCCATAGTGATCAGGTCGGGGCAATATTGCAGTGACCAGGGAAGATCGTAGGTTCGAATCCCGGCTGGGCGAGTCAAATCGCTGACCCGTCACGGACATGTCACTGCCGCGCCTGGCGATCAGCATTGGTCGCAATGCGAAGCATTGCTTTTGATGCGAGGAGAGGAAGAGACCCTCCCCCGCCCCGCGCCGTCCCGCTGCTTTCTCACCTCGGCAGACGGCGCGGCGCGCCCCCACCTCCCCCCCCCCCCTGTCGCGCAGCACTCGCGCCTCACCCGACCCCCGCTGCTCGCCACCTCTCGCCCTCCCCCGGGCCGGCAGCATTCACACCTCACCCGCTGTCGCCCCTCCCCCTTCCCTTATAAGGTCGCCCGCCGGCCTCCCTCAGGCACTCGCCCTCCTGCCGTCTCCCAGCTCTCTGCCTTTTTCACCTTGGGCCTACCTCCACCTCGGACCGCTGCTACACCATGCCTCGAAAAGGCAACGGACGTAAGGGCTCCCGGGCGGCCGCCCGCGGCACCCCGGCTTCAACACCGCGGCGGGACGAGTCCCGGGCCTCCGCCCCGGCGTCGCCCTCGGACCCCGCCTCGGGCGCCGAGACCGCGGCCATACTTGAGGCGCCCCAGCTCTTCCGACTCGAGCAGCGTCAGACTACCGCCGATCTCCACGCTCGGATCGACGGCCTGCAGGCCGGGAGGGCTCCGCCCGTCCCCGAGGCGACCTCCCCTGCGCCCAGACGCCAGGCCGCCGACACTGCCCGTCCACCTCGGGCTCGCGCTCCGGCCGGGGCCCGGCCCCTGCCGCCGCCTCCGGCGCCCCTGCCGGGGGCCCCCCACCCCCAGTATGAGCGCTACCATCACCTCGGGACCCAGGCCACAGCTCCCCCGTCGCCGGCCTACCACGAGGAGCCTACCCACCACACCCCGGCGTCCGCGGCCGACGCCGTCCGGGAAATACTTTCCTCCGCCGAGGCGCGGCACTCGGTCAGGCGGCGAGGGATCCCGGTCGACTATATCTTCCCATCGGACCTGGTAGAGAGGGGGCCTGAGAGGAAGTCGGTCAAGAGGGGGGAGGCAACCAAGGACGAATATAGCCTCGCCCTTCTCACCCTGATCGACCACCCCGACTTCCCGGCCCACTCCTTCCAGGGCCTACACCACCATCACCTCACCGTGCTCAGGGACGTCCTCCTCTACCCCTGGCCCACCGTCCGCCGCTACTCCGAGACGGTGTTCACATGGATAGCGGACGGGAGGCTCCCCCAGGGGTGGCACGACCCGGTCGCCCTCGACCTCCTGAGGGTCCAGACCCTCACCCTCCCCGCCCCTCAGGCCGCCCCAGCAGAAGCGGTCCCCCGAGGTGACGACCCTCCCCGAGGCAGACACCTGCCCCGAGCCCACGTCGACGCCCGCACCGCCTACGATAGGCACACCCACGGGGCCCCCTGTCCGGCCTGGAACCGCGACCCCGCCTCGTGCGATCGGGCCCCTGTCGGAGAGGCCCACGGCGAGGCGGGGGACAGGCGCCGTCACATATGCGCCTACTGCGCAAACGTGAGGCGCATTCTGACTATGCACTGCGAGGCCGGATGCATCACCAAACAAGCCCGTGAGCGCCAGACCCCCCCCGCCTCGGCGGATTTTTGATCAGCTTACTAGGATAGGGAAACTACTTTAATCAGTATCAGGATAGTATGACTCAGTGGAATATTGGCTCATAATGCCAGTTACATGGTCTCCTCGTGGGGCAGCACTCTACATCATGCAGTGTTTGTCATAAGTTGGTAGCCATTCTGACGTGACCTACGATGTAACTAGGAGATAAAACACCAACAAGCAACAGGCAAACATGTGAGACTTAGGAACGGTAAAGCCGTTGAACAACAACACATTTTCTATTGGGCGATCTCCAAGCAGATTTTACTAGACTTCCATATGGGAAGTGTGTGTGCACAGTGCTGTGAGAGTGCAGGCAGAGGAGGTGCCATCGAGGCACGAGGTCGTCATGGATGGGTGCTTCCAACTGCCCCCCTCCCTTTTCCACCTCCTCCCACCGGGACTTGCTGCCAGGCAGCAAAGGTTCGATATTGCATGATCGCCCCCTCCCGCATTACCCCCCTTCCACCCCACCCCCGCCCCCACCACCACATTCACACTGCAGCCCGAGGTTCGGGTCACTCTAGACGATGTCCCTGTTTGGCAGGGGGTACGGGTGGGACTGGGGCATCTTACTAAGATATTATATGTACTATATAATTTATTGTGTGCACATAAATAACGAAAATCCAGCACGTATATTTCCGTACTCGTTAATTACCGATACGAATCTAAGAACCGAAATATGCCACTGACACACTCGATACTTATAATATATACATTTATTTTATATATTTATATATACTCGAAGCGGTGGCCTAATTGGTAGATCACAGGCTTCCCTTGATAAAGGATTCACCTGGTACTCGCAGTCGCAGTACACGAGTGAATACCAACCCTATATAAAAACGGTCGAAAAAGGGGGTAAACGAATTGAGAGCCTAATTTCACAATCTAAGAAGCAACAATTATTCTTTATATATGTCTTATTGATAGCCCGCTACCTTTGAGGTGTAAAATATAATAAAATATCTAGTTTAATAAGATTTAAAAGTGAAATCGACGGCGTTCTGCAGCCGCCATCTTGTCTTTTTGCATTCTCTCCCATTTCACCAACTCTGTGCCTATATGGGTAGCCATTTGATACTGGAGCCACAGTTTCTACTTCATGTTCCATACTAAAGCTATTTTCGCCCGTATTTAGACTATGTTGTCGTTCACCCGTGTACTACAAGTACCGGGTGAATCTTTTATCTAAGGCTTCCCGTGCGGAAGGCCGGGAGTTCGAATCCCTGCCGAGTCAAACCAGTGACTTATACAGTTGATACCTGTCAATACCTAGCCTGGCACTTGTGATTAGTAGGATAGGACAAGGACTGGTTTGCACCGTATCAGGATAATGTGCCTGTTTGGGCTATCGAGTCATGATGCCAGCAGCCTGCTATCCCAGTAGGGAAGCACTATAAAGTAACCATGAGTGCGCACTGTCGCAAGTCGATATTCGTCCGGATATGACCTTAGATTGAATGATTTGTGGTTTCTTTACGCCATGTCGACAACATATACGGCGAAAATTGTTAGTATTTTATTCAACCATCACTTTTACACAGCGTAAAAGCATACAATCAATTTTGTGTCAGTAGACACTGTGAATTAAAAAAAACTCAGAGTATATAATCTGTGTGTAAGGGAAATAAGATTTAGATAACAGTTTAATGTTGTTAATTGATCAAATGGCTTTAATATGCTATATGAGGTGGTACAGAGTCGCTGCCCTCAAAACGGCTAACATGTTTTCTTGTTTTACTTTTGTGAAAAGGTCATGCATGTTGTCTGAAATGTGAAACTGTTGCCACACGACCAACAAATCAACACAACTTAATCAAATGTGTTTGAGTGTCAGTGGGGGATTGACACCCAATACATTCAGGGGGAGGCCCCCCCCCCCCTTTGAGCAGAAAAAACATGTGTAAGCCACAAGTGGCCAATATGGCGGTGGCTAAGGACCACTTGGTCCCGTCGACCTCCCGTATGAGTCCGTGGTTATAACCTTAAATGTTGCTAGGACGTAAAACAGCAACAAACGAACAAGGTATATTCATATTGTATACACTATAATATATTTATATTAATTCATGATATATATATTTCTTTGTTGATTGCGGTTTTGAGTCCTGGCAACATCTAAGGTAATATCGGATTTATGATATATATATTATTGTGTACAATATATTATATATATATATTGCATATAATTTAGATACATTATGTATATTATAAATATTATATGCATATTTATATATAATATATATAATATATATTTTATGAATACATTCGTATATGTGTATATATATATATAGGTTATATATAATATATTCTATATATATAATACATAATATATACAATGTTAAATGATATATGTAATATGTATTTTTAATTTAAATAATATATATAATATATAGGATGTACAATATATAAAACTTTATTACAATATCATATATATAATGTATATACTATATGTTATATAACATTAGGGTGAGTCAGTCTACTTCTATAGATTATCCCGTCTTGATAGTGATATGCCCTTATGTGTTGCTAGCATGTAAAGCCCCAGCAAACAAAACTATATAGATCCCCCCCCCCCCCCCAAGTAGTACTTCTCTGTCGACTTAAACAAATCGT
Source organism: Branchipolynoe longqiensis (assembly GCA_030323885.1). Classification (NCBI taxonomy): domain Eukaryota; kingdom Metazoa; phylum Annelida; class Polychaeta; order Phyllodocida; family Polynoidae; genus Branchipolynoe; species Branchipolynoe longqiensis. The sequence continues at coordinate 49,601,964 of CM059194.1, forward strand.
AACCCCTCGTGGTGAGCAAAAAAACATGAGGTCACCGCACGGCCGCCGCAGGTCATGGTGTTGGCGGCCTGTTCTCCCAGTGGGGCAGCACTATAAAGTCGGTACCCGTGCTGATATGACCTTAGATGTTGCTAGGACGTAAAACAAGGACAAACAAATACTACATATACTATTTATGCTCTGAGTACAATGCATACTTTGTATACCATGTATACTATATGTACAATATATATATATATATATATATATATATATATATATTGTATATATTATAGATGCTGCGGAACTATTCACAGTGAATTGCATCTTCAAGAGAACACGGTGCCCTTGACAGAATACTTATTTACAATAGCTTCTATGAACGCAACAATTTGGCAATTTATTATCCCTGCGTTGTCCGGTTTTGATCTTAATTGTACACTTGAAATGGTATGTTATATCAGTTCAGCCTGTGCTTACTTGTAAGAAAACCCTATGGCAAGCCGTTGTAAGTACTGACGAGGTGACGTAGTTAACACTCGAACCTGGTTAATTCGGCTAATTAGATTGTGTGCTTTACGAATATTACTTCATTTATTCCCAATTCAAAAGTTCAGAGAAAGTTGTATAATTCGACTCCACCAATCAGTGATATTATTTGATAATAGTCACCGTTGTACATATTCATTTTGTTGCTATGCTTGAATCAAACGTTTCTAGGCTGATTGACAAGATAATTAACCATCGACGGAATATACTTCATACACACATTTGCTTTCATTGATTATATGTAATTGTTTGCTTGGCACACAATAGACTGGGGCTTATACAGCGGATATACTCTAGACAGTAGGGTACTTGATCTAGACGCATGGGTAGTTATGATTCAAGTTTCGTGTGGACATGGTCTAAAATATTTCGATAAGGACGCATTGTTGGGGGAATGCAAATGTTCTACTTATGAAAAAGGTATATAGGGCCAGATGCATAGATGTGTTTATGTAGTTACTGGTGGTACTTGATTCATTGTAAATAGACATTGTGGTGCTAGTAAGATAGTGTGTAAGGGGCACTCAGAGCTCTACCCACTACCCCCTCCCCCCTCTGCTAGTCATGGATCACCACACACTCTCCTCAGGGCAGGTGGTAACCAAAGGAGCCATGCAGCTTGGTGGTGGTGGGCAAATCACTGGAACCATGGGGACCGGAAATGCTTGATTCTCTTTGGTAGAGCTGTAGATGCTTGATTCTCATTGGGAGAATGTGGTCAGGTGATATGCCATACTCCATGTACCATATAATAATAAACCTGAGGGCTTGGCTCTCTCTCTTCGTTCACTATTTATACTCTTCCTTTCTCTTTTTGCCTGTATTGATTTCACCATAGCCTGCCTACACAACCACAGATTCCAGCCGTGGACAACATTCTTTAATGGGTTTGTAGATGAGCAGTGTGTGGTATGTTATAAGTTAGTTGGGATTGGGAAGGGAGTGATAATCTTACTAAAGTATATAGGTATGGTATATACTTACTTGTCCAACAGGTTATTAAAGATGTTGGAAATGCTGGCAAAAATCGAAACATGAAAGTGCAGCGGCGATGAAAAAGCAGTAATTTAATTGATGATTGATTGATTGGTGGTTACTTTATGCCGTGTCAGCAGCATAGGCCATATTCACGCCGAGAAATGTTTGTTATTTGTTCAAACCATCGCTTTTACATGTAAAGGCAGACAATGAATTATGTGCCAATAGACACTCATTAAATTAGAAAGCTCACAACCATATATTTGGGGTCAAGGGAAACAAATTCCCATAGAAAAAGAAAAGTTTGATTAATAATTGATAGAATCTATTTAGTAAACTATATGAGGTGGTGCAGTCCAGCTGCCCTCAAAAAGGCTCAAATGTTTTCCTGTTTTACCTTAGTAAAAAGCTCATGCATACTGTCTGCAGTGTAGAACTGTTGGCACAGGGCCAAAAAATCAATGCAACTTATTAAATGTGTTTGAGTGTCAGCGGGGACTGACATCCAATATATTCAGGGGGAAGTTCCCCCTTGAGCAGAAAAGCATGTGTAAGCCACGAATGGCCAATACGGCAGCGGCTAAGGAACACTTGGTCTCGCCGACCTCCCGCATGAGTCTGTGGTGGCTTTCCCACAGATGGTTCAATTTCTTTAAGTTTATTAATGTTTTCATTCCACTTATGTTGCCATTTGGATTTTATGTGGGTGGCTATTAGTGGTTTCAGATCGGAGTGAGGGATCAAACACGGTTCAAGATCACAGTTCAGGGCCTTCTTCGCAGCCCGATCAGCTCGTTCGTTTCCTTGTATGCCGGCATGGCCAGGCACCCAGCACAGGTGGATGTCATACCCATCCGTTGTCAGTTGGTTCATTTTATAAACGACCGTTGCTAGAATAGGGTGATTCATTTTCAGTCCAGCAACAGCCAGGAGGCAAGAGAACGAATCACTGTATATAACATAGTTAGTGTGGTTGGATACCTCGATACACTCCAACGCGAGACGGAGTGCTCGGGCTTCTGCAGTGAAAATCGAGTTCTGATCGGGCAAACATACACCAAATTTTTCCCGTCGGCAGACTGCCGCAGCAGCTACCCGGCTTTTGTCTTTCGAACCATCAGTGTATATGGAGAGGTGGTCTGCAAACTGGCCTTGAATCTCTGCATGCAGTCCTTGGTACTCGAGTGGATGTGTCCCAGACTTCCTCAGTTCCGTGAGTCGGAGGATAACCGATGGCTTTCTCTTATTGTTAATTTATTAATTTAATATATAATATAATATATATAGTATATGTATAGTTTGTTTAACGACCCCCCAGCCCAAAAAGTAAACAGCGGCTATTTGGGGAGTATATCTATAGTATATATAGTATATATATAATACGCATATGATACTTCAGTAGTGTTCAAATGTTCAAACTCCATGAACCCTATCCCTCTATGCTTCATCCAAAGTAAAAGTCAAGCTTGTTTTATTTAACGATGCCTCTAGAGAACATTGATTTTTGCATCAATGGCTAATGGACGTCAAACATATGATCATTCTGACATATTTCTTTGAGGAAACCTGCTACCGCCACATAAGCTACTCTTTCCAATAAACAGCAAGGAATTGTTTATATGCACTTTTCCACAGCCAGGACAGCACATGCCACAATCTTTGATGAGCCAGTTGTGGTCCACAGGTTGGAATGAAAAATAGCCCAAACTGCAAATGGGTCCACTGAGCAGGATCGAACAGAGGACCCACACCTTCACAGGTGGACACTCTACCGCCTGAAGTACGTCCCGCTCCTCCATACTACATCCAGTCTGGTTCGATTTATGATGTGCGTGCCTCAATTTACATCACACATTTCAGTGTAATAGCGCTATTTATAGACTCCATATTTGACTACATGTCGCCGTGAATCAGCTGCTCTGGATTCCAAAATGCCTCATGCGCTGGTTCACAGCTGGGGTTGCAGCAGGACAGATATCATACCAGACACATACATACACAGGGTAGGTTCAACAAAACCATACTGTGCATAGTTTGTACAGGATCATGGTCATGGCAACCAGTGTCGTGGGGGTGATGAAAATGGCAAATATTGCGACTAGAGTGGGACTTGAACCCACATCTCTTTGCATTCCGCGCCAGCGTGCTAACCATTACACCACCTAGGCTCCCTGATATCACCACACTACCCACGCCGAACTGTCTATAGCCCTGTTCACACGGACAAAATGTGAGGCGTATCACACAAATCGAATCAGGTGAGGCGAAATAGCCATCCGTTCACACGGGCAGTACTTGGGCCGGAAATCGAAATCTGCGCATGAGCAAGTCCAGGCTAACCAGCGCCATTTTGGGTTCGACAATGCTGGCACCAGAGAGTGTGGGTTCGACCTAGATATGTAATGACTGAATCGTATTGGTTTGGAACGGTCAAAACTTCTGCTGGGCAGTGAAACCCTAAAAATAAATCATGAAAAAAATATCTGTGCATAGATAGCGGTTTCATTAATTAAATTATATAATATGCGCTTTTGATCGACCGGAAAGTCAACAACCTGAGGTGTCGACTGCGCATGCGTGTGAGGTGCTTAATCCGCCTCAGAGTGTCCACACGGGCAAAATTATCCGCATCACAGGAATCGATTCACGTAGACTACCTCGCTTAGGTGGTTTACAGGATCCGCATCACGTGAGTCGAATCAGCCCTAATCCGCCTCAGACGTCCGTTCACACGACGAATGTGAGGCGAACTATACAAGTCGCTTTCTACGAATCGATTTACATCGTCCGTGTGAACAGGGCTTTAGTGGTTACTTGCCTGAGAGGTCAGTGCAGACTACTACAATATCTAGGATCATATCTTGGTGAGTGTTTTTGTTTAGAAAATGTGATGCTCTTATCCGGCATAAGAAAAAAGGTCATGTGTTTGTTTGATTATATTTATGTAAGCAGGTCATATGACATTTTCAAAAGTGCTGTACATATGTAATCATACCACGCAAGTTATCCTTCTATCGCTGTACCGTTTCTGATCTGGTATGACCTAGAATACTACTCTGACATAAAACCCCAATAGTCGCGAGTCATTATGTGAGACGGTGAGCTAGCAGCAGTAGAACTGCTGATATAGCAAACATCATGCAGCGATGCCCAGTGTTAATTGTGTTAGTTATCATCGTAAGAAATAGTCCAGCGGATATGTGAATGAATTGTGCCTTTGACGATACACCTTGAAAATGCAGGATTAGCCACCAGAATCTGGTGTTGTCTGTGGCTGAGTGGTTAGAGTGTGTCTGACTCTTTTCTGGGTTGGACTCCTAATCTGAAGGTTGGTGGTTCAATTCCCCATGCCCCACCTCTGCCAATTTGGATTTCCAACGCTGTGTATAACTTACAGCGTCATCAAAGGCTGGTTGCTCTCATACCATGTCTATGTGGTGTGGGAGGTTAAAAATGCCTTGGGTCGGTAAAGGTGTAGGCTCGGGCTTTCTATTGACAAACTGTCTAATGGTGAAAACAAGTCTATTCAGACTTATCCATGATAGGCAGTATAAATCTTCAAGGAGAATCACGATTCTAATTTCTAGGTGATCTCGAAACTGAGATACTGGTCGAATAACAATCGATGTAAAATGGCCGCCTTTATGGACATGGGACAAAACTGCGATGGCTCTATAGCTAGAAGTTGTCCTTAGGGCACGCTCTAAATCTAACAGTGTGCCAAAACTCATGCTTGTATCATGAAAGGCACAATTCCCTCAAATATTGCGCATATCAGCCGAGCTACTGCCCGAATCACAATCTATGTGAAGCGGATGGAACACTAATGGAGGCCTTGCTTTACCCACTGCATAATCTGCCCATGGAAGCAGCCCTGGGCCCGTATGCATGGAGCAGTGTTAGAGGCGTGTCGTGTTAAGCGCCTAACACTGGGTAGCTATCACCGTTTATCGGCGTCATTGAGAACTATGTCAAGCCGTATGCATGGGCGTCTAAACGGTGAGTGTTTGCTAAATGTGAATGTATTTATAGATTTGGGAAATCCCTCGATTCGACAATATTAATATCATCGCCTTTGCAGCGGCAGCGTTAATATTGCTTCAAATTTATGGTTAATTTGCTGAAATTTCACTTATTGCGTATGTAATTCTGTTAAATATGATAGCATTGAATAGATTTGGGTTTAATATATTGCCGCCGATGTGGCGGCTGTGGTGTGTGTGTGCTTTGTTGATATGGGACAGTATGGATATCGACGTCGAAGCGGCGATGGCGATTTGTTTACTTTACATTCGTCGATTCAACAATATTAATATCACCGCCGATGCGGCTTCAGCGTTAATATCGCTTCGTTTTTAGGGTTAATTTGATTAAATTTCACTTATTGCGTATTTAATTCTGTCAAATATGATAGCATTGAATAGATTTGGGCACCATCCTCACACTAACCTAACACTAACACCGCTGTAAACCTGCTATGAGCAGAGTTAGAATGTCCAAGTTTAAACTTGTGGTGTTAGGCCTAACACTGCTCCATGCATACCAACTTTTCGGCGCTAAACCAGAAATCCCACCCTAAACGCGGTTTGGCTTGCTAACACCGCTCCATGCATACGGGCCCTGGGCCCGTATGCATGACGCGGTGTTAGCGAGCCAAAACTGGTTTTGGCGGGGATTTCTAGGTTAGCGGCGAAAACTCAGTACGCAAGGACGCAAACACACCGAGTGTAAGCTAACACTCCGTCATGCATACGGGCCCTGATGTCGTACTAAGCAGTATCTGGTTAAAGCTGCATAATCCGCTGTAGGCATAACATTTCCGCAACTAAAGCACTTAGCTAGATTTGATCCTTGGCACACACATTAAACATTTATTACAGTTTGCTGCTACTCTGCAATGCTAATACATGGGTAAAGCGATGCTTATATCCCGCATTTCGCTATTACCACCCAGCATTAATTTGGCATGTTTTCACTTTAAATATCTCCAAAGTTAGCACTTTAAAATAACGGTTCCTACAAACTAAAGGAAAGTATGTTAATTGTTATAATAACTGATCTACTGTTATTACAATATTTATTCTTATAATATAGGTATGTTGGAATTTTTTTTAATTTATTATATAGAAATGATACTCATACCATTGAAAAGAGCCAAACAAATGCTTTTAAATGACACAAAGATCATGCATATTGGTCTAGTATTAAGAAAGTTATGATTTTTTAAATATTTAAAATCGCATGTTTTTTTGTCCTGTAATTAAACTGAAACAAAGGCAATGGTTGTGACCTTCAGCGCGCATGCGTGTTGGTGAGCGTGTTGGTGTGCATGGAACGCAACCATGTCACTTTCCGATTCAAAATTAACCACTTTCGACATATAGGATCGGGATAATATTTGGTGTAATGTGAGAAAAGACCTTAATAATTTGGGCTACATATTTTTTATTTATCCCCATAGTGATTTTGAACTGATTTTGAACCGAAAATGAGTGCAAGGCAGAGGTGAGCCTGATTTGAGCATCTACAAATGAGTGCAAATGTTTAAAATTGTGTCACGAACGAACGAATCAGCAGAAATGCAAAATTCGAAAACTATGACATTCAGAAAGGTTTCCTTTATAAGTGGTAATAATGATTCCCCGATCCCCCCCAACTGTTAGCCTATGAGAATCGATTTGGGTAGAGATATTGAGAACCATTTGCGCACTCCCGATCACAGTGATCGGGGACAACACGGCGGCCGCGCAGCGCGTCGATGTCAACATACCTACTGCATGGGCCCTGCGCCAAAGTCACGCAGCCCATGGCACTTTCCCATTCAAAATTAACCATGTTCGACATATAGGAGCCTGATAATATTTGGTATATAGTGAGAAAAGACATTAATAATTGCGTCTATATGTTTTTTATTTACGTCCAAAGTGATTTTGAACCGATTTGAGCATGCAAAAAGTAGGGCAAATGTTTGAAAGCATGTCACAAATGAACTAAGCAACAGAAATGCAAAATTCGAAAACGAGGACATCGGGAGAGGTTTCCTTAACTATGACTTCATTGGGATTCCCCGCTACCACCATTAGTTAGCCAATGAGAAGCGATTTGGGTAGAGATATTGAGAACCATTCGCGCACTCCCGATCACAGCGATTGGGGACAACACGGCGGCCGCGCAGCGCGTCGATGTCAACATACCTATATAATATATCAGAAAAACAAATTCATCATCTTAGAGTATTTATATAGCTTTAATCCATTGACCACATAGGAGACTTAACAGATGGAGTACCTTCAGTGAGAGAGTAAACACTGGAAGCAGTTCCAATGGGAGACAAACCACTGTGAGCAACTCCAATGAGAGACTTAGCATTGTGAGAAGTTCCAATCATAGTCTTATCACTGTGAGCAACTCCAATGGAAGACTATTCACTGTGAGCAGTTGCGGTGGGAGACCAACCACTGTTCCGATGGGAGACTTACTATGGTGAGCAACTCCAATGGGAGATTAATCACTATGAGCAACTCCAATGTGAGACTTAGCTATGAGCAACTCCAATTGGAGACTAATCACTATTAGCAACTCCAGTGGGGACTAACCATTGTGAGCAGTTCCAATGGGAGACCAATGACGGTGAGCAACTCCAATGTGAGACATACCATTGTGAGCAGTACCAATGGGAGACATAGTACTCTGAGACTAACAACTGTGAGCAATTCCCATGGGAGGCTTACCACTATGAACAACTCCTGTGAGACTAATCACTGTGAACATCTCCAATGGGAGACTCAGTACTGTGGGACCAACGACTGTGATTAGTTCCCATGGGAGACTATTCACTGTGAGCTGTTCCAGTGGGAGACTAACCTCTGTGAGCAACTCCAGTGGGAGACGTAGCACTGTGAGCACCTCAAATGGGAGACTATTCACTGTGAGCAGTTCCAGTGGGAGACTTAGCACTGTGAGCAGCTCCAATGGGAAACTATTCATTGTGAGCAGTTCCAGTCAGAGACTTACCGTTGTGAACAACTCCAATGGGAGACTTAGCCCTGTGACAAGTTCCAATGGAAGACTTAGCCCTGTGACAAGTTCCAATGGGAGACTTACCACTGTGTGCAGTTCCAATGGGAGACGTAGCACTGTGAACAACTCCAGTGGGAGACTTAGCACTGTGAGAAGTTACAATGGGAGACTTACCACTGTGAGAACTTCCAATGGGAGACTTATCACTGTGAGCAACTCCAATGGGAGACTTACCACTGTGAGAAGTTCCAATGGGAGACTTACCAATGTGCGCAGTTCCAATGTGAGACTTACCACCGTGAGAAGTTCCAATGGGAGACTTACCACTGTGCAGAGTTCCAATGGGAGACTTACCACTGTGAGCAACTCCAATGGGAGACTTAGCACTGAGAGAAGTTCCAATGGGAGACTTACCACTGTGAGAACTTCCAATGGGAGACTTATCACTGTGAGAAACTCCAATGGGAGACTTATCACTGTGAGAAGTTACAATGGGAGACTTACCACTGTGAGAAGTTCCAATGGGAGACTTATCACTGTGAGCAACTCAAATGGGAGACTTACCACTGTGATAAGTTCCAATGGGAGACTTACCAATGTGCGCAGTTCCAATGTGAGACTTACCACTGTGAGAAGTTCCAATGGGAGACTTACCACTGTGCAGAGTTCCAATGGGAGACTTCCCACTGTGAGCAACTCCAATGGGAGACTTAGCACTGAGAGAAGTTCCAATGGGAGACTTACCACTGTGAGAACTTCCAATGGGAGACTTATCACTGTGAGAAACTCCAATTGGAGACTTACCACTGCACAGTTCCAATGGGAAACTTACCACTGTGAGCAACTCCAATGGGAGACTTACCACTGTGAGCAGCTCCAATACGAAACTGAGCATGCCCCATCAGTGTCCTATTTCAGCACGTCGCTGATAAAGCTGTCATTCTTGCCGACCCTGTCTTCATAACTTACGACAACAAGGCGACAACTGGGCTATGTAACACTAGTCCTTCACGTTCTTATTCCACCAAACCGGCAAGACTAAATATCCATATGTCGATATGTGTGTACAGATAACCCGAATCCACCCTTGTCTGCAGCAGTAACCCCCCCCCCCCCCACCCACACACACCCACCCTCACTCCCCCATACAGACTCATAAACAGACCTTTTTGCTCTTATACTGAAAACAAATGGGCGGGGAGACCCCTTTAAACTAAAGGCAGCCAATAGAAATGTAGTAGCATGACTGAGTCGTCGATCGAGAGAGAGATAGAGAGAGAGAGGGGGGGGGGGGAGAGAGCGAGAGAGGGGACAGCTATATAGTTTATCTCATGCTCGCGATTTCCACAACAAATCATTGCATATTTATGGCAGTTTAATGCGCGCTGGCAATTTCCTGTTGTTTAAGCGCCGCCTCTTTTCTGGGTCGCTCATTCCGCCGGCTGTCCTTTAAGGCGTGACGCTTGGCGGACATAAGAGCAACTCGCAGGCATTAAAGTGGGCTGGGCGTGCTCTAACCCCATTCATCAGCTCACAGCCACTAACACGCTTAATCTATGCCCTAACAAAACCTGCAGTGGCAGGGAGTGAGTGGGTGGGTGAGTGGGTGGGTGGGGCGGACTATCGATTGGGTAGAAAAAAAGATACCGAGTGCGCACTGTGGGGTTGTGTGTGTGTGTGTGTGAAGGTGGGGGAGGGGGGTGGTGAAGAAAATGCCAACAGAAATACCAACAAAAATGCCAACAAAAATGCCAACAAAAATGCCAGCAAAAGATGTAAACAAAATGGATGTAGGAAGTGGAGGGTGATTGGATGGGTAAAAATGGAATGCGAATAGAAAGGAAGCGAGGGGAAAAATAACTAACTAACACGGTCTATTAATGATGCAGGTGTGGTTAGGAAAGAACACAGTGTTGAGTAATAGTTGGAGAGAGGAGGAGGATGTGGGTCGAAGAGGGGGAGAGAGGGGGGGGGGGGCAGGGGGGAAGTGGAGGGAGGGGGTAGTCGAGGGAGGGGGGCGGGAGAACGAGAAAATAATTTACATGGTATGTGGCGGAATGAGCCAGAAGAAGAGGTGAAGAGAAAGCCATTTTAATTATCTGTCTGTGGTACGGTGTTCCAGAGCTGGGCGACAGAAAGCAAGAGAAAATAATTTACATCCTCTGTTGGTGGCGCATTTAACTCGAACTGGGCGAGAAAATAGAAAGAGAAGGCATTGTTAGGAAATATTAGAAAGCATTAGGAAGAATTAGAAAGCAAGAGAAAATGATTATATAGTCTGCCTGTGGGACGATGAGAAAGCAAGAGAAGGCAAGAGAAAGCAAGAGAAAGCAGGAGAAAGCAAGATAAAGTAGGAGAAAGCAAGAGAAAGCAGGAGAAAGCAAGAGAAAATGATTATATAGTCTGCCTGTGGGACGATGAGAAAGCAAGAGAAGGCAAGAGAAAGCAGGAGAAAGCAAGAGAAAGCAGGAGAAAGCAAGATCGGGCAAGAGAAAGCAAGAGAAAGAAGAGAAAGCAAGAGAGGGCAAGAGAAAGCAAGAGAAAGCAAAAGAAAGCCAGAGAAAGCGGACAGTTTATGGCATAGTGAGCAAGAGGTGGATGAGAGACAGCAAGAGAACACGATTTATAAAGTCTGTCTGTTGCACAATGAACCACAATTGTGCAGGAAAAAGGCAATAGCAAGCAAGAGAAAGAGATTTACATTGTCTGTCTGTGGTGCAATGACCTAGAACTGGGAAGGAGGAAGCAAAAGAAAGAAAGATTACGCTATTTACTGTCTGAGGAGCAATGAGCCTGGCTGGGAGCTTCGATTTAGCCAGACTTGATTTTGTAGATATCTGCAAAGGTGGCATGATTGATTGGACTGAGTCTATCCCAGGCACTGATCTACGGGTCGGCCGTTAGAGAAATATGAGCACGATGTGGATGGGTAGGACTAGGAGGCATGGGAGGAGGCAGAATACTTAATGGCTTTCTGACGAGAAAATTGGAGGGAGGAGGGAGGACGAGGGAGAGGGAAGGGCGAGAATCAGAACGAGGGAGGCGAGGGGAGAGCGTGGGAGGGAGAGGGAAGGAGAGAGAGGGGAGGAGATGGTGAGAGAAGGACGGGACGGAGAGTAGGGAGGGAGAGAGAGGGAGGGGGGTGGAAGAGGGAGAGGGAAGGAGAGAGAGGGAAGGAGAGAGAGGGAAGGACATGGTGAGAGAAGGACGGGAGGGAGAGTAGGGAGGGAGAGAGAGGGAGGGGGTGGAAGGGAGAGGGAAGGAGAGAGATGGAAGAAGAGAGAGGGACGGACATGGTGAGAGAAGGAGGAAGAGAGAGAAGAACGGGTGGGAGGAGTGCAAGGGAGAGGGAAGGAGAGAGGGAAAGACTTTGTGAGAGAAGGAGGACAAGAGAGAAGAACGGGAGGGAGGGAAGCGACGGGAGGGGGTGGGAGGGAGATGGAAGGAGGAAGAGAGAGAAGGACGGGAGAGTGAGAGAGGGAGGGGGTGGGAGGGAGAGGGAAGGAGAGAGAGGGAAGGACATGGTGAGAGAAAGAGGAAAAGAGAGACGAACGGGAGGGAGAGAGAGAGGGAGGCGAGGGGAGGAGGTGGAAGTGGGTTAGAGGAGGAGGAATAGAAGGATTGTAGTCCGAATGAGGGAGACGAGGGGAGAGGATGGGACGGAGAAGGAGGGAGAGGGGAGGACAAGCGAGGGGAGAAAGAGGGAGGAGCATGGTGAAAGGAGGAGAGAGAAGGATGGGAGGGAGAGAGAAGGAGGCGAGGGAGAGGGAAGACCGAGATGGGGGAGGGGGGCAGACGGGAAGATTGTGTCGAGAGGGAGTAAGGAAGCAAATAGCTGGAGAGATAGGAGTGGTAGAGAGGACTCAAGGGATGTATGGAAGGAGAGAGAGGTAGGGTGAGAGGAGATAAAAGATTCACCCGATCCTTGTAGTACACAGATGAACGACAACATACGGTAAATACGCGCGAAAATATGTTTAGTATGGAACAGCAAGTAGAATGCCTGCCTCCACTGTCAAATGGTTACTTATATAGGCACATAGTTGGTGAAATGGGAGAGAATGCAAAAAGACAGGATGGCGGCTGCAGAACGCTGTCGATTTCACTTTTAAATCTTCTTAAACTAGATATTATATTATATTTTTCAACTCAAAGGTAGCGGGCTATCAATAAGACATATGTGAAGAATAATTGTTGCTTCTTAGATTGTGAAATTAGGCTCTCAATTCATTAACCCGCTTTTTCGACCGTTTTTATATAGGGTTGGTATTCACCCGTGTACTGCGAGTACCGGGTGAATCCTTTATCTAGGTGAGAGGTAGGTGATAGGTATGTAGAGATGGGGGAGAAGGGAGAGGAGATGAAGGATGAGAGAGGGAGGAACGATAGTTGAATGTATATGGGAAAAAATAAATACCATCAATGCAGCCTATTTATCTTCCAGTTGAAATATTTCTATTTGAATTAATAACGCATAATGTGGTGCATTTCATTGTCATTTTGACACATATTATGGCGTATATTATTATGCATGTTGTGTTGTATATTATGGAACGCATTGTGGTCAATATTATGGTGAACATTATATGAATATTGTGGTCCACACATAATAGTATATATCACAATGCATATTATGGGGCGGGGCATATTATGGTACACATAATGGTGAATATTGTGGTCCAGGTAATAGTGTATATCACAATGCATATTGTGGTGCATATTATGGTTCACATAATGGTGAATATTGTGGTACACATAGTAGTGTATATCACAATGCATATTTATTATGGTGCATCTTATGGTTCACATAATGGTGAATATTGTGGTACACATAGTAGTGTATATCACAATGCATATTTATTATGCGCATATTATGGCTCACATAATGGTGAATATATTAGAAGGTCATGCATTGCTGATCACACGAGTGGCGCCACCTAGCGGCAGTGCTTGTGAGCATCAGTGAGTTGCTCAGCACATCCACAATGAGTCAACCTAATGCCAAGATGTAGGGTGGCACAAATAAACCATTTACCGCAAAGTGACCTCGTCCTCGGCTTTGTCGAGATCTTAAAATGAAGCTCACACAAACAAAATAAAAATGTTAAGGAAAGCCATTTAATGGAATAGAAATTCAGTAATGATCCGTGTAAGCAAAGTGTAATGACACTAGAAGTAAATGGACAGTGTAACCAAGCAGTAATGACACTAGAAATAAATGAACAGTTGTTAGTGAGTGATGGGAAATTCTTGGTGTGACTCGTGTGAAGGACCTAGGTGAAGTAGGACCAATGAAATACAAGTTAATTTGAATCAGAGGTACGGCCATAAAAGTGCCCGACCAGAGATTGCTGTGGGAGAAAATAGCTTCAGACAGAAGAGTTCGAGTGAGTAGGTTAGGGGTGTAGGTGTGGGTGTGGGTGTGGGTGTGGGTGCGGGTGTGGGTGTGGGTGTGGGTGTGGGTGTGGGTGTGGGTGAGTGTCAGTGGGGTGTGGGTGTGGGTGAGTGTCGGTGGGGTGTGGGTGCGGGTGTGGGTGTGGGTGACTGTCGGTGGGGTGTGGGTGCAGGTGTGGGTGTGGGTGAGTGTCGGTGGGGTGTGGGTTGGGTGTGGGCGTGGGTGACTGTCGGTGTGGTGTGGGTGCGGGTGTGGGTGTGGGTGTGGGTGTGGTGGGGTGGGGTGGGGGTGGGTGTGGGTGGGTGGGGGTGGGTGGGGGTGTGGGTGGGTGGGGGTGGGTGTGGGTGGGGTGGGGTGGTGTGGTGGGTGGGGTGGGGTGGGGGGGGTGGGAGGTGGGGGTGGGGGTGGGGTGTGGGGGTGGGTGGGTGGGTGGGGTGTGGGTGGGGGTGGGTGTGGGTGGGGTGTGTGGGTGGGGGTGGGTGGGGGTGGGGGTGTGGTGGGTGTGGTGGGGGTGGGGCTGTGGGTGTGGTGTGGGTGGGGTATGGGGTGTGGTGTGGGTGGGGTGTGTGTGTGTGGGGTGTGTGTGGGGTGTGTGGGGGGTGTGGGTGGGGTATGGGGTGGGGTGTGGGTGGGGTGTGGGTGGGGGTGTGGGGTGTGGGTTGGGTGTGTGTATGTGTTGGTGGGTGGGGTGTGTGGAGTGTGGGTGGGTGGGTGGGGTGGGGGTGTGGGTGGGGGTGTGGGGGTGGGTGGGTGGGGGTGGGGTGGGGTGGTGGGTGGGGTGTGGGGTGGGTGGTGGGGTGGGGTGGGGTGTGGGTGGGGGTGGTGGGTGGGTGTGGTGGGGTGGGGGGGTGGGGTGTGTGTGGTGTGGGTGTGGGGTGGGGTGGTGGTGTGGGTGGGGTGGGGGTGGTGTGGGGTGGGTGTGGGGGTGGGTGTGGGGTGTGGTGGGGTGGGGGTGGGTGTGGGTGGTGGGTGGGGTGGGGTGTGGGTGGGGTGGGGCAGGAGTAGTGGTGTGGGTGGGGTGGGGTGGGGGTGGGTGGGGTGGGGGGTGGGTGGGGGTGTGGGTGTGGTGGTGGGTGGTGGGGGTGGGGGAGTGGGGGTGGGTGTGTGGGTGGGTGGGGGTGGGGTGTGGGTGCGGGTGGGTGTGGTGGGTGTGGGGGGGGGTGGTGGGTGGTGGGTGGTGGGGGTGGGGTGGGGGTGGGGTGGGGGTGGGGTGGGGGGGGGGTGTGGGGTGGGGGGGGTGGGGGTGGTGGGGGTGCGTGTGGGTGGGCTGTGGGTGGGGAATCCTTTCTGGGTAAAAGCTGCATAATCTGATGAAAGCATCAAACTTTTAAAACAAAAAAAAAGGCATACCCACATTTGATTCTACAAATCCAACTTACACACTGGTGCACACCTTAAATAGTTATCACGGTTTGGTTTTCCTGTGCTATATATACCCTACGCTTCTGTGCTAGTAAAATCGGTAACCCAAGCATATGTCCAGGTAGATAAAGGATTCACCCGGTACTCGCAGTCGCAGTACACGGGTGAATACCAACCCTATATAAAAATGGTCGAAAAAGCAGGTTAATGAATTGAGAGCCTAATTTCACAATCTAAGAAGCAACA
Organism: Branchipolynoe longqiensis; assembly: GCA_030323885.1. Classification (NCBI taxonomy): domain Eukaryota; kingdom Metazoa; phylum Annelida; class Polychaeta; order Phyllodocida; family Polynoidae; genus Branchipolynoe; species Branchipolynoe longqiensis. The sequence goes on from CM059194.1 coordinate 49,617,493, forward strand.
ATTATTCTTTACATATGTCTTATTGATAGCCCGCTACCTTTGAGTTGAAAAATATAATATAATAGCTAGTTTAATAAGATTTAAAAGTAAAATCGACGGCGTTCTGCGGCCGCCATCTTGTCTTTTTGCATTCTCTCCCATTTCACCAACTCTGTGCCTATATGGGTAGCCATTTGATACTGGAGCCACAGTTTCTACTTCATGTTCCATACTAAACCTATTTTCGCCTGTATTGACACTACGTTGTCCTTCACCCGTGTACTACAAGTACCGGGTGAATCTTTTATCTAATGTCCAGGGGGCTCACCAACATTAATTTGGCTAGTTTTTACATTTGAAATATCTCAAAAGTTAATGCCTTTAAATAAAAAGCAAAGTAGATTATAACGATTAACCCGATATATTTATTGATCTAAAAATAAATGCCACAAATTCAAAGACATCGGACCATGCCACTTTGTGGTGGGAAGGCAGGCGAGGAGGTAGGGGGTTGGTAGTTCAGAATGCAGCAGGAAATAAAGTGTGAATTCATCAAGGGTCTGATAAAATGCAATATGGGAACCTTTGCACAGCTGCGGATCGTGGATTTGCCAGGAAGGACCTGCACATAATTAACCTACTTCATGCGGATTGCAAGGGCCCAGTGGGAAGTATTCTAGAATGACTGCTATGGGTTGTAAATAAAGCATATAGTGTGGCCGAGTGGGTAGGACGTCCACTGCCCTGGGGCAGTATGAAGCAGTGTTAGCGCTCCAAACCCATGGTTAGCGGCGATCTCCGGGTTAGCAGTGAAAACTCAATATTGATGGAGCAGTGTTACAGAAAGACTGCGAGTTTAAGATCGGCTACACTAACACCACGCCATAGCAAGTTTAACGTCATTGTTAAGTACCAATTAGGCCCAAATCTATTCAATGTGGTCATATTTAACAGAATGACATACTCAAAACGTGAAATTTCATTAAATTAACCCTAAAATTGAACCGATATTAAGGCCGCCGCTACATCGGCGGTGATATTCATATTGTCGAATCAACGAATGTAAAAAGTACAAATCGCCGCCACCTGCCGCTGCCACATCGACAGCGATATATTAGCGATTAGGCCCAAACCTATTCAATGCTATCATAGTTTACAGAATTACATACTCAATAAGTGAAATTTGATTAAATTAACCCTAAAATCGAAGCGATATTAACGCCACGGCTACATCGGCGGTGATATTCATACTGTCGAATCTAAACAAAGCAAATCGCCGCTGGCGCCGCCCTATCGGCAGCGATATATTAGGGCCAAATCTATTCAATGCTATCATATTTAACAGAATTACATACTCAATAAATGAAATTTGATTAAATTAACTCTAAATTCTACACGATATTAACCCCGCCGCCGTATCGGCGGCAATATTGTTAAATAGCGGTGCTCGCCGGCAACAGGCTCAGAGGGGTTCCCCAAATCTATAAATAACACATAGGTTAGCTAACGTCGCCATGCTTTGGCCTCATACATATCCCGTGACCCATTTTCCAACACTGGCGTTAGCTAACCCGGCAACGGCCTTTAACTCCGGAGCCGTTGTTCATACATTTGGCCCCAGGTGAGAGGTAATCAGATAAAGCCATGGCTGAGTCACGCCAAAGACTTACATAATGGATACCTTGCCTGGCCTTCACCATTACTGATTGATTGTTGGTGGTTTTACACCATGTAGGCATCAGAGGCCTTATTCATGACAAGAGGTGTTCGAAGTTTATTTTGTCTTATTACTATTATTATTATTATCAAACCATTACTTTTACTCGGAATATAGAAAGGTTACAAGCAACTATGACGTGTGTGTCAAATTCTTTTTTTTTTTAGGTACATTAGTTGTTTAAGCAGGGGAAATTTCAGTCACAGATGACTGGTCTTCCTCATTCCACTGCTCCGTGCCCTATCCTAGTTATGCCAAGCATCTGGCTAGGAAGTGACAAGTATCAATTTTTAAGTCATTGGTTTGACTCGACCAGGATTCGAACCCACGATCCCACGATCTACCACCACCTTACAATCGTTTCGGCATTACTAGGATGGGGGTAAGGACAGCTTGGCTCGGTACCAGGGTAATGTGACTGAGTGGGATATCGGCTCATGGTGCTGGTGGAATGGTGGTGGCCCAATGGGGAAGCAGTGTGAAGTCGCCATCAGTGTACATTGTCACAAATCAGTGCCCACGGTGATACTAATAAACTTGAGATGTTGATAGGACGTAAAACCCCAATACACCAAGTCCCCGACCTAATTCCTTGGAGATGAAGGATGTGGAGTGTGGGGTACTTTGGAAGTAAATCCAATAATTTATGGCGGAAATCTCGGTCACCAAAATGCACTCGATTCGTCCTTCAAACGAGCGCTTGCTTCAAAATTACTACTATACAATTTAGTCTCCAAAATATATTTGTTACCAACGAGCCATTTAATTCTAAGACAGGTTTGGATTCTACTTAAACAAAAGGATTTATTAGGTTGTGACATTTAGGGGGAATGATTCGCCCCCCTTCCCCACTAACCCCCCCCCCCCTCCCCCCGCCTCCCCACTAACCCCACCCGCTCCCCACTAACCCCCCCCCCCCCCTCCCCTCCCATAACACACATCTTACGCAGGCAGGAAAAGATTATAATCGGTAAATCCCTTCTTTGTAAGCAACCAAGCGAAAATACCCAGTAATACCCTAATTCCAGGCAAGGTAGTGCCGATTATAAATTTGGTAAGTGTTTGGTCTGACTTTGCCAGTGATTTATGCCTGGATATCTGACACTGGCAGCGGATGTCCTATCCACTCAGCAATGCTACCCACCCGCTTTAGATCATAGTAGTCATTTCAGAATACTTCACACTTAATGTGTGCTTTTTATCTGCACAAAGTAGGTGTAGTATGGGTGATGCAAACAAAGGGAACATTGCGCCTACAGGAGGGTTCAAACCAATTGCTCTACCCATTCCACGGCTAGTGTCCTAACCATTCATCATCATCATCATCATGCTGTCGGTCATGATGCAACAAAGACTGCTTTCATTACTTGACTGCCGCTCTCCATTTAGCTCTCTGCTGTGAGAGTGATGTTCATGAAAGCTGCCTGCAAAAGTGTTGAAGTGCTGCTGGCTTTTGCAAGTTACCAGCGGCACTCTCTCAGGGAGCAAATAGAGGTTTCACACCGGCAAGAACATGTTATGACAGGCGCAAAACTATTTGTCCCTGCAGTGGCTGGTCGGGAGATGTTGGGAGTTCCATACATCAACTGCCCTTGATGCTGCCACAGTGACATGGTTTTCTGTTCAGGGTTTGCTCCCTTAGCCTTCGGTTCTGTTAAGAACCTGTACCACAAGGCAGTGGTTTACAACTCTGCAGGGCAGGGGCGTCAAACTCCCTGAGGTATTGCAATACCTGCACACCAAACCATTTGATTACTATATATATAGACACCCTGATGCAATCACTGTTTTTATTCCTACGTGTTTATGTGGCTCTCTGGCTGAGAGGTGACTGCAGGTTGGTCATCATCATCATGCTGTCGGTCACGATCCGACAAAGACTGCTTTCATTACTTGACTGCCACTCTCCATTTAGTTCTTTACTGTGAGAGTTGCATCCATGAGTCATTTGTGCGGTTGTACATTTCATGAAAGCTGCCTGCAAAAGTGTTGAAGTGCTGCTGGCTTTTGCAAGTTACCAGCGACACTCTCTCGGGGAGCAAATAGAGGTTTCACACTGGCAAGAACATGTCAAGACAAGCGCAAAACTATTTGTCCCTGCAGTGGCTGGTCGGGAGATGTTGGGAGTTCCATACATCAACCGCCCTTGATGTTGCCACAGTGACATGGTTTTCTGTTCAGGGTTTGCTCCCTTAGCCTTCGGTTCTGTTAAGAACCTGTGCTACAAGGCAGTGGTTTACAACTCTGCAGGGCAGGGGCGTCAAACTCCCTGAGGTATTGCTATACCTGCAATACCTGCATACATGCAGGTTGGTACCCATCTAAGTATGCCCTTATATTTTGCTAGGAGATAAAACCCCAATCACTCACTCTGGGTGTTGATGCGATACTACGATAGCACCGGAAGTTCCCCCCATAGCACCCCCCCCCCTACCCCCGCCCCAACAGACGCGCCACTGCCGTGGTTATGTGGGTTGGCCGGTAGACATGGCGCAAATCGCAAACTGGAGACAGGGTAGATTGGTGGGCGTGGGGGGGGGGGGGCAGAAGATGAGTGAGGGGGGGGGGGCTCAAGCGAGAAATGTTGGGAGGGTGGGTGGTGGTGAGGAATGGGGTGGGGGATGGGGGTGGGTGGGTACTGGGGAGATGTGGAATAAGGAAAACCGACGTTACGGTGCACGGGATGTTAATATTTGATCCAAGGAAAATAACGATGAAAAGAGACCGAACCATGGGAAGTGCGAGCATTAGGGTGTGTGTGTAGGGCGGGGGGGGGGGGGTGGTAGTTGGGGTTATGGTTGGGACACTAGGAAAGCCCGTGTGTCCGCAGCAGGGAAAATAGGAAACGGTAAGTGGACGACCTCGGACAAATGTTGGACTGGAAACTGTGAAAATAAAGTGCGCCTCACACTAACCGACAATTTCACTTGAATTTTACTCTTTTTTTTCCAATGGTTGATCAGCGATTTAAGTTTGATCAGGTTCAGTCCAAATATAACCGATTAAGTAAGGCGTACACAGCAGCAGTTTGTCTTGAATTCCGTTAATCTGGGATCTGGGATCGGGGATCAGAGATGGGCATAGGCGGAAGTTCAGACGTAATACACATGCGCCGTCGTGAGCCTTGACAGTCCTCACTTTCGCCCACCCCTACCTTCTAAAGCTAGGTTTGACAACGATTTGGTTTGCATCTCCAAATATAATTCTCCAAACACCCGATCAACAGATGTGTTGGCCACATGAGTAGATCACACGCTTCCCATGCAGAAGGCCGTGGTTTAGGTCCATGGTTGACAAATGGCTTAGAGAAGTGAAACTTGTCGCTACCTAGGCGGACGCTCAGTATAACCAGGATAGGACAAGGACTGGTTGACTTAGTGCCTGGATAATTCAACCTACGCAACACAAGTACAGTATAAAGTGGCATTTATTCTTACTATTCCGTTGTTACATTTAAGTCATGAGATGTTTGATTTATTAAGATTTCGAGGATTTCAGGCACGTAGCCCTATGAATGTCACTTGTAGTTGGGTGGGTGGGACGGTAAATCCAAAGGAGAGAACACGTCCTATCGATCGAAATACTCTGGTCGAAGTGTCTATAATGAAACTGGGTCGGATCTCATAATGCAAATTTACAGAAGATGGCGCCACAGTCGGAGCATTTATTATTAAGAAAGACATTATGGATGGCGCCAGTAGTCGCCTCCATATTTAGTATGTACTTTCCTTGCGGGTTAAATTACCCATGTTGAAATCAACATCGACAATGCAACTAAGTGGGCCAGCAGGCGACACTGTACCTCAGTGAGGCAGCACTATGAACTCACCATCAGTGTGGACTGCCACAAAGTCTGCATCATCATTCCTCCAGATTTGCAGCTGAGTAAAGGGCAGCCCTGCTTTGTCTTCTTCCTCTACTTCAAATAATTCCACCTATAGAAACATAACCTGAACTCACAATTATCGTCTCGTCTAAGGCAGTCTTTAGCCTGCCCGATACCAGTGATGCAGTCGATATATATCGACTCTGGAGGTGGCCCCTCAAAGAGTGCGAATATTTAGAAAGACAGATAGATGCCTTCAGGGCATACTGGGTCAAACCGGGTTCAGAATCCTTCAGTCAGAAGCCATACAGTTGAGCAATCCGCTCTGCCATGTATTAAGGCCTACAAAAAGAATTGATGTTTCCGGTTGCCCACCGACCCTGTTAGAACCCCCCCCCCCCCACACCCCCCACCCCCTACTCCCCCACTGACTCAATTTCTTTTCCGCTGCGGGAAAATTCTCACTCTTTCGTGGTCCCGTTGAACTCAGATTTGATAGTGGTATTGGTTTAAAGCAAAAAGAGAAAAAGCATGCACCAGCAGGTCTTGTATGAATGGTTTATATACGACTCATCTACACACAGTTTGAGAAGTACTATATTAGGTGACCCCAGTGAAAACTTCAGTTATGAGAACTAGAAATGCAGTTTTTGCCTTGTGCGGTTTGACAAACAATTTAAAAAACATAAACAAAAATACTAAATCCCTACCGACCCAAACACACTTTCTTTCCTTCTTTTCTCTGCAACCGGAAACATGAATATTTTTCTTTTTGATCTAAGCCTTTTTAAAATCTATTCGCTGAAGAAAAGTGATGAGCAAATCAGTAACGTACAAAGTGGGTTTATATCTGGAAGAGGTACACATGAAGGGATTTTCAATATGAGAATGATTTGTGAACGTTATTATGAAATGAACCAGGATGTTTATGCCTGCTTTATTGACTATGAGAAGACCTTCGACTGAGTCAATCATGACATGTTATTCAAATGTTTACAAGATATTGGTGTCAATGGCAAAGACTTTAAACTAATTGTGAACTTATACTGGACACAACGTGCATTTATAAAAATGGAGCTGGGCCTATCGGATGAAGTTATGATTAAACGAGGAGTTCGACAGGGGTGTGTATTGTCACCATGTCTTTTTAACCTGTACACAGAGATGATTTTCAGACAAATTGAAGATTGCAAGGGAGTGACAATAGGTGGCATGAACGACAACAATCTTAGATATGCCGATGACAGTGTAATACTAGCAGACAGTGAGAAAGACCCACCCATCAATACATGCAGGATTAATGCCGTTGTGCAGGTGATGTAGGCCACCTGACTATTTACGCTACCCTCTCGAGGTCTGTGCAGAACTGAGTTGAAGTTAACACAGAAATGAATCGAGGTTTTCATAGAATTGAATTGAGGTCACCACAGAAATGAATCGAGGTCACCACAGAAATGAATCGAGATCTCCACTGAAAATAAGTCAGGCCTCTGCAGAAATGAATCTAGGTCACGGCAGACATGAATCTAGGTCACGGTCGAAATGAACCGAGGTCAACACATGAATTAATGGACATCACCACTGCAAATAATTGAGGCCACTGCAGAAATGAATCTAGGTCAGTACAGATATGAATTTCGGTGACGGCAGAAATGAATTTAGGTCTCGACAGAAATGATTCTAGGCCACCACAGACAAAAATTTAGGCCACTCTAGAAATGAACCCAGGTCAGTACAGACATTAAGCTAGGTCGACACAGATATTACTTGAGGTCTTCACGGTAATGAAACCAGGTATCCATAGCAATGAATTAATGTCTGATCATAAATAAATCAAGGTTCATACAGAAATAAATCAAGGTCTCAACAGAAATGAATCAAGATCTCCATCATTGATGCAGTTGTATTTTGAAGCGTCATCAGCATCAGTCCTGTTCATCACATTTGAGTGGTTAGAGAATGATTGGAGTTTTAAGTCCTAGCAACAACTAATGTTATACTCGGACGGGTACTGATTGGTGACTACGTGCACCACTGAGGGAAGGTATACAATATTCTCCACATTATGCCACAATGCCCCACGCTGTGTGCATCATCATTGCTGTTATTGCTGAGCGGGTAGGACATCCGCTGCCCATGTGAGACACACAGTCACATTATTGTAACACTAACCCAACCAGTCGTTGCCTTATCTTTAGTGATGCTGAGTTAGCAGGAAAATAAAGGACGAGTGCTATTTCTTTTTTTGTTATGTCTCTGGGTAGATAAAGTATTCACCCCGTACTCGCAGTACACGGGTGAATACCAACCCTATATAGAAACGGTCAAAAAAGCGGGTTAAGGAAATGAGAGCCTAATTTCACAATCTAAGAAGCAATATTTATTCTTTACATATGTCTTATTGATAGCCCGCTACCTTTGAGTTGAAAAATATAATATAATATCTAGTTTAATCAGATTTAAAAGTGAAATCGATGGCGTTCTCTGGCCGCCATCTTGTCTTTTTGCATTCTCGCCCATTTCACCAACTCTGTGGTAATATATGCAGCCATTTGATACTGGAGCCCCAGTTTCTAGTTCAGGTTCCATACTAAACCTATTTTCGCTGGTATTTACACTACGTTGTCCTTCACCCGTGTACTACAAGTACCGGGTGAATCTTTTATCTAACATCTGGGATGACTCAGCAGGGGATGGAACCAACGCCTTCTCCATTCGCCCTGTCATCCCACCTCTGGGAATGTTAGCGGTGAAGGAAGTAGGTAATTACCCATAGGCAAGTAGATCCACCCATAACCCGAAATCCAATGGTTCGCTGGTTTTCTGGTTTGCTGTTTCACTAGTTAGCTGGTATTTTCGCTGGTTTGTAATGATGACATGAGACAAGCAACACTGCAATGCTAAAGTAAGAAAATCACCAACACGGGAAGATCTTGCACCATCGCAAATCTTCTTTCCCAGCAATCTTATTAGGGCCAGACATCCCAGAACATGACCTAGATGTTGGATGGGATGACCCAGATGTCCCAACAAGGTAGACCTAACGGGATGGCCGAAGGATGTTGCCAGGACGTAAGACCCCCAACAACAAACAAACCGTAAATTAGCTTATAATTCGCCACTTTCCACGCTCTGGAAATTATATCGTATTAAAAACAAAATCCCCAGAAAAAATCATGATACACTCCTCCCCCCCCCACGCACTCATCAAGGCGATGCGCCAATGATTACCAGAGAAGGAAAATGTTGAGGATTAATTCGGTCCGTTCATTATCTGGTTAGTCTGCCTGGCCAGGAGGAACAAGCATAGAATGAAATGGTGGTGGTGGTGGTAAGGAGGATCTTGGAGTGGGGGGAGGGGGGTGGAGATCCCAGAAAGCCCCTCTCCCCTCCAACCCCACTCCGCCCACCACCCCACTTAAGGCCCCGTCACATCCACTTTAGTGGACGTAGTTGAACGTAGTTAAAAGTAGGATAGATTAACGTGGGTGAAACGTGCTATCACTACGTTCAGATATGGCAAGTCACCCACCTAATAGTAAGGATAAATACGTTACGGTATGGATAAATACGTTACGGTAGGGATCCTGGTACCTTACGGCACGGATCCCGGTACGTCCAACTACGTTGAACTATGTTGAACTACATTACCCTCAACTATGTTCAACTTCGTCCACTAATGGCTATGTGACCACGCCAGAACGGCCAAGTTTTGTGCCAGTCAAAGTATGCTAGGGTATGCTAGAGTATGCTAGAGTACAGTAAGAAATACGCTAGAGTATGCTAGATTATGTTGTCATCATAGAGGCTAGATCTGCCTTAAACGTAGTGCTCTTTTGAACATGTCCAAAGCTTAAATCGGAACTCACGGCCCACACATGTTCTTATCACGTTCTCATCATGGAGAAATACGGATACCGGTACATTCAACTAGGTTAGCCTCCACTATGTTCAACTACGTTCACTAACATGTATGTGACCAGGCCTTCAAAGTTACTTAGTCCGATGGTTTTGAATTTCTGTCATTTTCTGAGATAACTATATTAGGTTGCTCGTTATAATCTGCCTTACTCTAGTTTGAAGTAATTGTTATTTTAAATGGCTACCGGTTGAGTTATTTGAAGTGCGAACATGCTAAATTAATTGTGGCAAGCACACCAAAACTATGACACCATAAGGATTATGCAATAACAGGTTCTATTAAATTGCCTCAGTATTCCCTTCGATGTGCCGACAAAATATTTAATAAGTGCACCAGTATCTGAATTAGATATGTAGAATCAAATCTAGATACATATTTTGGTTTTTTAAATTTGATGTTTTCATCGGACTACGCAGCTTTAAGCATACGGCTGATTGCCCACGGGGGTAGCTGCCACTAGGGGATCCTCGTTAGAGCCTGCTGCTGCCCCCTGTTGGAAGACCCGGGGATCACTTCCGGGCTATGGGTAATTAGCACTGATTATTGCGGTGTCACATGGTCAATGGCAGGCTACACACGCGCGCACATGCGCACTGCTTTATCACTCAGCCCTCAGCCAATCACAAGGGCATGGGTCTGCCACAGAGATTCTGGCCCTGTGATTGGGTGATTGGGTAATTTGGGTGATTGGGCGATTGATCCTCCATCCCGGCTCTGTCCAACACAAGCAGCAGGGGAATAGCCACAGAGTAGATATATATTGTCATGGGGCTGATGACATGGGAAATATTGCGCCTAGAGCGGGAATCGAATCGACATGCCTGCAACTCTGGGCCAGTGTGCTAACCATTTATACAACATAGGCTCCCTGATGTCGCCAGCCTAGCCACATCTACTTGTCTATGCGGGTCATTGCCTGAGAAGTCAGTGCAAAAAACTACAATAGTATTGCCCGATATGGGGCTAAAGACCCAAGGATCTTTAAGGATGCAGATTCAGGGATGAGTATTGCAAGGTCAAGTTCAAGAACATATATATCTATACACGATATATCTATACACGATATTCACACGCATGCACTGTGGCAATGGTCCCATGACCATAGTGTTCATCGTTTCCGTCAGATGTCACATGCGTTGTAAATATTGTGTATTAGTAGTGACTGACTAGTTTGGTACCCTCATACAATTTTCAAAAGGGTCCAAACATGACATTTTTTTTTTGGAAGCTCCAATGACCCAAAAGCAATATACTTTTGGAATTTTCAAAATATCCCAAAATTTGACTTACATACATGCATTTGAAAGTTAGTGATTTCCATAGCTTTTGTGTATGCTTTGGCAATGGTCCCACAACCATAGTGTTCATCGTCACCGTCAGATGTTGCATGCATTGTGAATATTGTCTATTGTGTTGTCTGTAGGCAACACTCTGAATGGTCTTGCAGACCTTATATAGCTATATAATAAAAACAAATTGAAGATATCGGAAGCATAGTGGTTTAAACGGGTTATAAACTTTAGACAGGTGGTCATTAAATGCAATTAATATTGTCAAAGTCTTGCCTTTGAAGAGCCTGACATTTCAAAGGAATTTCAATATATTTTTACTTCATCATTATGCTGTCGGTCGCGATGCGACAAAGACTGCTTTCATTACTTGACTGCTGCTCTCCATTTAGCTCTCTGCTGTGAGAGTTGCGTCCATGAATCACATTATATGAAAGCTGCCTGCAAAAGTGTTGAAGTGCTGCTGGCTTTTGCAAGTTACCAGTGGCACTCTCTCGGGGAGCAAATAGAGGTTTCACACCGGAAAGAACATGTCAAGACAGGCGCAAAACTATTTGTCCCTGCAGTGGCTGGTTGCGAGATGTTGGGAGTTCCATACATCAACTGCCCTTAATGCTGCCACAGTGACATGGTTTTCTGTTTAGGGTTTGCTCCCTTAGCCTTCGGTTCTGTCAAGAACCTGTACTACAAGGCAGTGGTTTACAACTCTGCAGGGCAGGGGCGTCAAACTCCCTGAGGTATTGCTATACCTGCAGACCCACTATTACATGGAGTAAGTAAAATAGACAATCTGATAATATGACTTTGGTCAGTCCGATCTCAATGTTTCTCTGTTCGTTGTTGTTTTACGTCATAGCAATATCTAAAGTCATATCAACACGGGGATCTTAATGTTCTTATAGTATTATGTAATAGGGAAAAGGAGGTATCGGCTAATGTCCACACGCAGGTGGCGCCGAGGTGGTAAGGTGGAAAACTAGTTTGTGTGTATTTTTGGGGTCGATTAGCTGATTAATCAGGGCAAATTTCAATCGCGGACATTCCCAAAATCCTTCAAATTTACTTTTGTTAAATGGTATGGGTTGCACTACTTTCCAGGTTTGTAATATGTGATATTTGTGAATAAGTAAAATTGTGTTGGTCATGTTAGTTAGCCTTTAAGTTATGACACGTGTATGGAGAGAGATCGCTTGCTGTGCACTGAGGTAAATGATTAATTAGTCTGGGGTATGGTAAACACTGCTACTTATTTCTGCCACTCGACCAGGCTCATCAGCGACTGACACTATTGACAATGCCTCCTTCCCAGTCTCATGCTTGTGAAGGGAGTTTGTGTAATAAACCAAACACGCGGCGGGGTAAAATAGCCGGGTTTTAAGGCAACGGTGGAGTGCTGGACGTGGGGGTGGTTCGAGAATGGTGGGTAGGGGTGGATGGGGGGGGGGGGGTGGGGGGGGGGAAGGTGGGGTGTGTGGGACGTGGAGGGAGGTTAGGAGAGGGTGGGTGATGAGGAGGGTGAGTGATGGGGAGGGTGAGTTGAAGGTGACGGTAGAGGTAGGGGTGGCGTTGGGAGGTTGGAAGTGATGGTTAGTGGATGAGGTGGTGAAGGTGAATGGGGATATTTGAGGAGGGGTGTGGGAAAAGGTAGGTGGAGGAGTGGTACATTTAGGGAGGAGGTTGAGGAGCGCGAACGTGGGGGGGGGAGGGGGAGGGGGACGTGGAGGGGAGGGTGTAGGAGGGAGACGGGGTGGGTGGGTTGATGGTGATGGTGGAAGTAGAGGAGGGTTTTGGGAGGTTGGAATTGATGGTTGGTGGAGGAGGGGGTGAGGGTGGAGTGGGGGGGGGGGGGTTAAGAAGGGAGTGGGGTGTATTTAGGGAGGGGGAGTTACGGTGCGAGGAGACCTTGCTTCATTGGGTCCAGTTATCAAATGTGATGGGGCCAGTGATAAAATGATAAGATGATAAAGAAGCGACACCAACCTTGGCACTTGGCAGTATCTTTCCACTGGCTATTTGCACCCCCCCACGCCGCCTCAGCCCCCCCCCTCCCATACCACTCTCCCTTCTTCCACACATCTCACTGCACTGATAAGCGCGTGATTAGTAGTGGGCGTGTCTGTGGGAGGTCAGGATGTAGGTGGGTGGGGGTGGGAGTGGGCGTGGGTAGATGAAGGTGGAGGGCGGAGTTAGAACTACATTTGTTGAAACTTGAAATCTAAGGAAATGCTGGTGCGATCGCCGAGAAAATGAAAGGGAATGGTGTTCTCTGTGGCGGAGTGGTTAGAGTGTCTGACTTTTTGCTAGGTCAGACTCCTAATCTGAAGGTTGGTGGTTTGATTCCCTGTGCCCCCACCTCTGCCAATTTGGATTTCCACTGCTGTGTGTAACTTACAGCGTCATTAAAGGCCAGTTGCTCTCATACCATGTCTATGTGGTTGTGGGAGCTTAAAAATCCCTTGGGTCGGTAAAATTGTAGGCTCAGGCTTTCTATCGACAAACTGTCTAATGGTGAAAACAAGTCTATTCAGACTTATCCATGATAGGCAGTATAAATCTTCCCCAGAAAAGGGAGACATAGTAAGTCTGAGAAATGGAAATGGTGTACATGTATATTAATTCCAAGTTGGCGTATTTGTTGCACTTGTATAGGGTCAGTTGTAGGAGTAGTGTTACATATATATATATATATTTATACATATATATATATAATATATGTGTCTGTAGTAGTAGTAATTTGTACTGACCTCTGAGGCAAGGACACACATATACAGGTAGGCGTGTATGGGGTGGTTGCATCAGGGAGCCTAGGTGGTGTGATAGTTAGCATGCTAGCCCAGGATTGGCAAGAACTGTGGGTTCGAATCCTGCTCTAGGCAAAATATTTCCCATTTAAATTAACTCTACAACGTATATATATCTGAGACTGTCTCAAAAGGTGCTAAGCAATATGGGACAAAACTTTGTCCATTGTAACAATCAACATACTATCTGCTTATACATTTGCTCAGGATAAACTGATTTGTTTTTTACATGGTGTATCATCATCCCAATAGAATACATATTGATTTGAAGCAAATGTCCTTGTGTTTTCAGTGTAACGATGTCTGTGCTCTTTTGTGTCAATCGTTACAATGGACACAAAAAAGAACAGTTATCACCTTTTGAGACAGGCTCATCTATACATACATATGTCAAATTTAGGGTGAGTGGTACATGCGTGAGGTAGAGCCAGGCTAGGAAGAAGAGGCCAGGTGGCAGCACCAGGCGAGGCAGAAGGCCTGACCAGTCGCTTGAGTAGCTGTGTGTCATTTGTTGTGTAGTGTCATTTGGCGTGAACTGGACACAGTTCATGGGTAATCGGTTTTGGGGTAATTATACTTGTATAATTGCTTATATAGCATATAACTTCCGAGCGAGTGGAGTGTCAAGCCCCGCGCACGAGGTGAGCGGTGCATGCCAGGAACCCCCCTCCCCCCACGTGTCTGGAGGGGGGGGCACTCCAGATCTTATTACACGCGATAACGGTCTCATCACTATCCATATATATATCTATATATACAAGCGATGTGAGACCAATTTTAACTAGAGTGCCATCGATTATTTAAAACCAAACTCTAGCAGGTAAACTACCCTACCAATGGGGACCTTTCATGAGCCATTTATCTCGCTATACACTTGGTGGCAGCACCCGTTCCCAGTCCAAGTCGGCCATCATGGTTGGATAGAAGGGTGTAGGTGTGTGGGTGTGTTGGTGGTGTAGCTATGTGGTGGGGTGGTGGTGTGTGGTGGGGGTTTAGGGATGTGGTGTGGGTGTAGGTACGTGTGTGGTGGGGATTGGGTGTGTGTGGTGGGGGTGTAGGTGCATGGTGAGGGTTTAGGGGTGTGGTGGGGGTGTAGGTGTGTGGTGGGGGCATAGGTGTGTGGTGGGGGTTTAGGGATGTGGTGTAGATGTGTGGTGTGTGTGTGGTGGTGTAGGTGTGGTGTGTGTGGTGGGGGGTAGGTGTGTGGTGTGGGTGTAAGTGTGTGATGGGGGTTTATATGTGGGGGTGGGGGTGTAAGGGGTACTGGGGGTATAGGTGTGTGTCGTGGGGTGTAGGGGGGTATAGGGGTGTGTGGTGGGGTTTTAGGGCTGTGGTGGGGGTGTAGGGGTGTGGGGGGGTTCACTCCCCACCACACACCCACCATACACCCTGACCACCTTCACCACACCATACGCACTCACCACACACTCCTACACCCCCGCCACACACCCCTAAATCCACACACACACCCATCACACACACCAAAATCCTCACAACACCCATACACCTCCACCACACAAACATATGCCACCACCACACACCCACTATACACACCTACACCCCAACCACACCCACCCCACCATACACACCACACAACCCTACCACACACCCCTAAATCCCACCACACACACCAAAATCCTTACCACACCCTGACACCTCCACCACACACCCCTACACACCCACCATACACACCTACACCCCTCAACCCCACTACACCCCTCAACCCCCTCTTAATTACACACACTTGATATAGTAGAAGGAACTGCTTCTATCCAAACAAAGCATTACAGAGACCGGCATTGTGCGCCATCTGACGAGAGAGTTGTGCAAACTGAAAGGTCCCCATTATGTAACCGTGGTTCCTCGGCCGAAGTCTCATTTCCGATCTAACATCGATGCTTTCCCTCTTGGTTCCATTGTTCTTACCCCCCCCCCCCCCCCCCCCCCCCCACACCCACCATTCTTCTATCTCATTCTCGTGTCAAACCATTGATCCCCTCCCCCCCCCCGTCCCCCCCCCCATTCTCTCGGTCAACCATTGATCTAACCTAATTTATCCAGCTCCATTCGGTTTGCACTGTAAAGCTAAGATTCTGTAGTAGGCTGCACTGACCTCTCAGGCAAGTAACCACATAGACAGGTAGGCATGGGTAGTGTGTTGATATCAGGGAGCCTAGGTGGTGTAATGGTTAGCACACTGGCCCGGAATGCAAAAGAGATGTGGGTTCGAGTCCCACTCTAGGCATAATATTTCCCATTTTCATCACCTCCATGACACTGGTGCCATGACCAGGATACTGTACAAGCTACGCGCTGTATGGTTGTTGAACCTAACCTGTGTATGTATGTGTAAGTGCATTGCCTGTATGTATGTAATTGTAAGCATTAAATGACCATTTAAAAGACTTACAATTCCAGGTGGACGAGTGTAGTAGGCTGCACTGACCTCTCAGGCAAGTAACCACATAGACAGGTAGGCATGGGTAGTGTGTTGATATCAAGGAGCCTAGGTGGTGTAATGGTTAGCACACTGGCCAGGAATGCAAAAGAGATGTGGGTTCGAGTCCCACTCTAGGCGTAGTATTCCCCATTTTCATCACCTCCATGACACTGGTGCCATGACCAGGATCCTGTATAAGCTACACGATGTATGGTTGTTGAACCTAACCTGTGTATGTATGTGTAAGTGCATTGCCTGTATGTATGTAATTGTAAGCATTAAATGACCATTTAAAAGACTTACAATTCCAGGTGGACGAGTGTAGTAGGCTGCACTGACCTCTCAGGCAAGTAACCACATAGACAGGTAGGCATGGGTAGTGTGTTGATATCAGGGAGCCTAGGTGGTGTAATGTTAGCACACTGGCCCGGAATGCAAAAGAGATGTGGGTTCGAGTCCCGCTCTAGGCGTAATATTTTCCATTTTCATCACCTCCATGACAATTCCATGTATGCGGTATGCAAATGTGAATGCATATGTGGCACACATCATAAATACCCATGCCATTTTTGGTCTTTCTTGCTCCAAATTTGTGAAGGAAAGTAAAAGTTCATGTTTGCTCTATGGCAAATGGAGCATTCACATTCGCATTTGCACCTATTGGTGTATGAAGTGATCCACTTGCCGCAGTTGCATTTGCAGTTGCATTTGCATTTGCATTTGTATTCAAATTCGCATCTATATTCGCATTCACATCCACATCCGGACATATGGAAGCACCATTGTGCATTGAAATGCTTTTCCATTTTTTGTCGCATACTGCATACCGCGTATATGGAATCTTAGCTTTACTCTGACCCGTTCATCCCGCCCTATTCTCGATGTCGGCGTGACGTCACAACCGCGGAAACTTGCCCGCGAAGGGTAAAATACTGCAGTGATTTGTGCTGCAGCAATGCTATGTCTATGCGGAGCATTTATTTTTGCAAAATAAATTTAAAAGCTTTCATTGGATCGATTAAAAATATCTTAATGCGCGATTGAAGAGGAAGATCTGAAGTATTTAATGTAACCTAAGAGCAATTTAATCTGAAAGTATTAAAAACAGAGATAATAGTGAAAGTTGGGATATTCTGAGTGTCAGTGCCAGTGTTAGCCTTACCAGATCATGGCCTCAACAACTATTTTCGCAAAATAAATTCAAGAACTTCCAATTGGCTGATAAAAAAAAGCTGAATGTGAAATTGTAGAGAAAGATCTGAACTATTTAATAGAAACAAGAGAAATCTGCTTTCAAAGCACCAAAAACCAAAAATTACTGTGATAGTTAGGGTAGTTTTAATGTTGTCTCTATGACAGTGACATTTGTTTTACCCTTCGCGCGTTGCGAGCGCAAAAAGTGCCCGGATGTCCAACATCGAGAATCCCTGTGCACGGCCCATTTAGCAACACCCCTTCCCTTATCTATGTCCGTCCTTAAGCCACCATCCTTCAAGCCACGCCCCCTTTTGACCCCAGCCTAGTTGTCCATCACTCAGACACCTGTCATCTAGCCCCGCCCTTCAGGCTCTACACCTCCGAACCCGCCCCCCCCCGCCCCCACCCGCCCCCGTCCCCCATTAAATCAAAATGGCAACATGGTTGGAATGAGCATCCGAACAATAAGTTGCATAGCATCACCCAATGCATTGAAATACATCCACAGCATCTTGTTGGATGTTGGCGGGACCAAGTAGTCCTCACTCGATGCTGCATTGGCCACTCTTGGTTGACTGATGTATTTTTAACTCAAGGAAGAACCACCCACTGGGTGCAGTGGGTGCCGACTAACACCCAGACGCATTCTGTTGGAGTGTGTAGCCACCATGACCTTGCACAAGCACAGTCATAATGTATTAAACCGGAATGAAAGATCTTCGCGATTTCGCGGATTTCCGGTATTTTTCAATTCCGCAGCACCATCAGATTATACTAATATGAGGTGCAGACACCAGAGCACTATCAGCATATACTACTAATAAATGCTCCAAACGCAGCAGCACTATCACTGTATCAGCATATACTTCTAATACATGCTTCAAATGGTGCAGCACTATCAACGTATATCAATATATATGAAACCCGTCTTCCGGAAATTTTCCGCGATTCCCTGAAAATGCTAAACCTATGGGAGAATATCGGCATTTCCGCTTTTTTCCCCCCAGAGACCACTTTCATCCCATAACATGCGAGGACTCTTTATCAATGTAAAACCCGAACAAATCGAAGAGGTCCTAAAAAGAACTTGGCTTTATCTGGGAGGGCGTGAGGATGGAGATTGTGATGTGATTGGACCAGTGATAAAATGATAAGATGATAAAGATGTGGATGTCATAGCAGTGTTTAAGAAACTACTAAAAATATAATGATATGGCGCTGTCACATTACGACGTTTCTCGCCAAGGCGCGTCGACGTGTGTCACTTTTTGGCGTAACGTTGGGAGACGTCTGAAAGCATTACGCGTGCATTGGTAATTGTTGATGGATGGACACGGTCGGCGACGCATGTCAGGGTATCGGCAAAGATTTGTGCTTGCACAAATCTTTCGACGTGTGACAATGCGTGTACGCATGGGTTCCAATATTATGGCGACGTCAGAAGCACGTCGACATCGCTGGAATAATGTAATGCGAATGCCAAGCACACATTGCGTGTGCGTTAGGGTCTTGCCCACATGTTGCGCCAAAATGTTGCTTTGTTGTTTTACATCCTAGCTACATCTAGGTCATATCAGGATGGCGCGCCAAAACGTTTTTGTGTTTTTTTCGCACGCATCGATATACGTTACCACAACGTCGGCTGCACGCTACCAATACGTTGCACTGATGCCAACAAGTTTGACGTTTCTCGACGATTAAAAGTGATTTTGCGCATTGGCGGGACGCCGGCGAGATACATCGTAGTGTGACAGGGCTATGACCTTGAAAAACAGATGATGTTTAAATGGACTAACACAAAATATAGTAAAAGCTGGATTTTGGACTGTTTGCAATCTACAAACAGTTACAAGCCATAAATGACAAGCAAGGAAACTACATTATTACTCAAATAAAATTCAAAAGATTTAAATCAAATTCGATTAGTGCTGCCCAGTGGTGAAAACAAGTATTAACACACGTATCCATTATGAGCAGGGTAACTGAATTGATCACTAAACAAATATACATATATATTGCCTCCTGTTGTTTCGACTATTTTCTTTAGGGAGTTAGATTTCTCTGTCAATTGACTCAAATGTAACCATTTCAAAATTGCATCAGACATCGTTTTTGCTATTATTTGAGATGGATTTGATCCTTTCGCAATTCCATATAAATTCCAATGTAGGCATGTGAATGTGATTGACAAGACTGATAAGTGATAAAATAGATTTCACTGGCTTTTCACAGTGAATATGGCCCTTGCTGCCGACACATCATTAAGCCATCAGCAATCAATCAGTCAATCAGTCAATCAGTCAATCAAACTTCCCCCAACAACCTAACATTCTCGTGTGATCCAATGACTCTGATAACCAGGCCATACCTCCTTGACCCACGTCTTCTGACCCTTTCTGGCGCTCTGTCATAAGTCGGTACCAGTCCTGATATTACCTTACATGTTGCTAGGGTATAAGTTCCCAACAAACCAACATATAAATCTACCACCGTTACCAACTATCCACCACCACCCATCGATCACCACTCTCCAAAATCCACCACCATCACTGCCACAATAACCACCACCACTACCGCCATCACCACCATCACCACCATCGCCATCCACAGCACTATCACAACCACCATCATTTCCACCACTATCGCCACCATCATCAGCAACACCATCACCACCACCGCCATCACCATCACCACCACTACTGCCACCACCACCATCACTGTCACTATCACTGCCACCATCACCACCACTATCACCACCACCATCACCATCATCACCACCACTACCACTACTGCCACCACCACCATCACTGTCACGATCGCCACCATCATCATCAACACCATCACCACCACCACCACCATCACCACCACCACCACTACTGCTGCCACCACCATCACTGTCACTATCGCCACCACCATCACTATCACGACCACCACTATCATCACCATCACCATGACCATCACCATCACCACCACTACTACCGCCACCACCATCACTGTCACTATCGCCACCACCATCACCACCACTATCACAACCACCACTATCATCACCATCACCATGACCATCACCACGACCATCACCATCACCACCACTACTACCGCCACCACCATCACTGTCACTATCGCCACCACCATCACCACCACTTTCACGACGACCACCATCACGACGACCACCACCATCATCAGCACCACGGCCACCACCACCAGTTCTCTACCCCGCTCCTCCTCTCCATCACACCGTCTCGGTCTCGTTCTCCCTCCTCCCCCCTCTCCATCTCTTCTCTGTACCTCTCCTTCTCTAACCCGTCGTTCCGTCCCGCCCTGCACCTCTCTCCTCCTCATTCCCTCATCTCCCCATCCCTCCAACATTTCCCACCTGACTGCCTCCCTACAGTCCTAACATCCCAACCCACTTATCTCCTCTGCTGTTGCCATTAGCCCTTTCCCCGCCTCCCAGCCTCCCAGCCTCCCTCTTCATCTGCCGCCTCCATGTTATTAATACTATAGCACTCACAGGAAGTGAGGGGAGTGGTGGTGGTGGTGGAGGCTTCTATTCAAGTTGCATAGTCCGATGGTTTTGCATTTTGGTAATTTTTCTCGAGATAAATATATTAAATTGATTGTTATAATCTACCTTATTTCCGGTTAAAGTAACTTTGATTTTAAATGGATAAGTTTTGAGATATTTGAAATTCAAACATGCAAACTTAGTTTTGGCAAGCACGCCAAAACTCTGACACCATAGGCTTCAACAGTAACAGGTTCTATCAAATTGTCTCAGTGTTCCCTTCTATGTGGCAGTAAATGCTTAATATGTGCACCAATATCTAAGTTAGATATGTAGAGTCAAATCTATATAATTATTTTGGTTTTGAAAATTTAATGCTTCATTGGACTATACAGCTTTAATATTTTAACAGCTTAAAGCGGCATAGTTTTTTCTTTGTTATTTTACGTTCTAGCAACATATAAGGTCATATCAGGACGGGCACCGACTTGTGACAGTGCGCACTCATGGTGACTTTATAGTGCTGTACCACTGGGAAACCAGGCCACAGGCACCATGACCTGATATCCCACAAGTCACATTATCCTGACACAGAGCCAACTAGTCTCTGCCCTATCCTATTTATGCCGAGTGCCTGGTTAGGAAGCGACAAGTATAAACTTGTTAAGTCATTGGTTTGACTCGACCAGGGTTCGAACCCATGACCCCACAATCTACCAGCATGGGAGACGGACGCTCTAACTCATTCGGCCACCCCTTCTGGTCTAAAGCTGCATAGTCCGATGAAGCATCAAATATTCAACGCCAACATAATTATCTAGATTTGATTCTACATGTGTAACTTAGATACTAATGTACTTATTAAGCATTTCTTGCCACATCGAATGGAATACTGAGTCAGTTTAATACTAATAGAACCTGTAACCCAAAAATAATTTAGCATGTTTGCACTTCAAATATCTGAAAAGTTGGCCTTCAAAAATAAAACTTACTTCAAACGAAAGTAAGGTAGATCATAACAATCAACTTAATATCTTTATCTCAGAAAATAATAGAAACTCAAAACCATCCGACTATGGTCTATGAAGCTTTAACAAGCACAAAAATACAGGAACTCAAAACCATCGGACTATGCAACTTTAACTAGCACAAACATACAGGAACTCAAAACCATCGGACTATGGAACTTTAACTAGCACCAACATACAGGAACTCAAAACCATTGGACTATGCAACTTTAACTAGCACCAACATACAGGAACTCAAAACCATTGGACTATGCAACTTTAACTAGCACCAACATACAGGAACTCAAAACCATTGGACTATGCAACTTTAACAAGCACAAACATACAGGAACTCAAAACCATTGGACTATGCAACTTTAACTAGCACCAACATACGGGAACTCAAAACCATCAGACTATGCAATTTTAACTAGCACCAACATACAGGAACTCAAAACCATTGGACTATGCAACTTTAACTAGCACCAACATACAGGAACTCAAAACCATCGGACTATGCAACTTTAACTAGCACCAACATACAGGAACTCAAAACCATCGGACTATGCAACTTTAACTAGCACCAACATACAGGAACTCAAAACCATTGGACTATGCAACTTTAACTAGCACCAACATACAGGAACTCAAAACCATCGGACTATGCAACTTTAACTAGCACCAACATACAGGAACTCAAAACCATTGGACTGTGCAACTTTAACTAGCACCAACATACAGGAACTCAAAACCATTGGACTATGCAACTTTAACTAGCACCAACATACAGGAACTCAAAGCCATCAGACTATGCAACTTTAACTAGCACCAACATACAGGAACTCAAAACCATCGGACTATGCAACTTTAACTAGCACCAACATACGGGAACTCAAAACCATCAGACTATGCAACTTTAACTAGCACCAACATACAGGAACTCAAAACCATTGGACTATGCAACTTTAACTAGCACCAACATACAGGAACTCAAAACCATTGGACTATGCAACTTTAACAAGCACAAACATACAGGAACTCAAAACCATTGGACTATGCAACTTTAACAAGCACCAACATACAGGAACTCAAAACCATCGGACTATGCAACTTTAACTAGCACAAACATACAGGAACTCAAAACCATCGGACTATGCAACTTTAACTAGCACCAACATACAGGAACTCAAAGCCATCGGACTATGCAACTTTAACTAGCACCAACATACAGGAACTCAAAACCATTGGACTATGCAACTTTAACTAGCACCAACATACAGGAACTCAAAGCCATCGGACTATGCAACTTTAACTAGCACCAACATACAGGAACTCAAAACCATCGGACTATGCAACTTTAACTAGCACCAACATACAGGAACTCAAAACCATTGGACTATGCAACTTTAACAAGCACAAACATACAGGAACTCAAAACCATTGGACTATGCAACTTTAACAAGCACCAACATACAGGAACTCAAAACCATCGGACTATGCAACTTTAACTAGCACAAACATACAGGAACTCAAACCATCGGACTAGCAACTTAACTACACCAACATACAGGACTCAAACCATTGGACTATGCAACTTTAACTAGCACCAACATACAGGAACTCAAAACCATCGGACTATGCAACTTTAACAAGCACCAACATACAGGAACTCAAAACCATCGGACTATGCAACTTTAACTAGCACCAACATACAGGAACTCAAAACCATCGGACTATGCAACTTTAACTAGCACCAACATACAGGAACTCAAAACCATCGGGACTATGCAACTTTAACTAGCACCAACATACAGGAACTCAAAACCATCGGACTATGCAACTTTAACTAGCACCAACATACAGGAACTCAAAACCATCGGACTATGCAACTTTAACTAGCACCAACATACAGGAACTCAAAACCATCGGACTATGCAACTTTAACTAGCACCAACATACAGGAACTCAAAACCATTGGACTATGCAACTTTAACTAGCACCAACATACAGGAACTCAAAACCATCGGACTATGCAACTTTAACTAGCACCAACATACAGGAACTCAAAACCATTGGACTATGCAACTTTAACTAGCACCAACATACAGGAACTCAAAACCATCGGACTATGCAACTTTAACAAGCACCAACATACAGGAACTCAAAACCATTGGACTATGCAACTTTAACTAGCACCAA
Organism: Branchipolynoe longqiensis; assembly: GCA_030323885.1. Lineage (NCBI taxonomy): Eukaryota > Metazoa > Annelida > Polychaeta > Phyllodocida > Polynoidae > Branchipolynoe > Branchipolynoe longqiensis. The sequence continues at coordinate 49,641,375 of CM059194.1, forward strand.
CATACAGGAACTCAAAACCATTGGACTATGCAACTTTAACTAGCACCAACATACAGGAACTCAAAACCATTGGACTATGCAACTTTAACAAGCACCAACATACAGGAACTCAAAACCATTGGACTATGCAACTTTAACAAGCACCAACATACAGGAACTCAAAACCATCGGACTATGCAACTTTAACTAGCACCAACATACAGGAACTCAAAACCATCGGACTATGCAACTTTAACTAGCACCAACATACAGGAACTCAAAACCATCGGACTATGCAACTTTAACTAGCACCAACATACAGGAACTCAAAACCATCGGACTATGCAACTTTAACTAGCACCAACATACAGGAACTCAAAACCATTGGACTATGCAACTTTAACTAGCACCAACATACAGGAACTCAAAACCATCGGACTATGCAACTTTAACTAGCACCAACATACAGGAACTCAAAACCATTGGACTATGCAACTTTAACAAGCACAAACATACAGGAACTCAAAACCATCGGACTATGCAACTTTAACTAGCACCAACATACAGGAACTCAAAACCATCGGACTATGCAACTTTAACTAGCACCAACATACAGGAACTCAAAACCATCGGACTATGCAACTTTAACTAGCACCAACCATACAGGAACTCAAAACCATTGGACTATGCAACTTTAACTAGCACCAACATACAGGAACTCAAAACCATCGGCTATGCAACTTTAACTAGCACCAACATACAGGAACTCAAAACCATTGGACTATGCAACTTTAACAAGCACCACATACAGGAACTCAAAACCATTGGACTATGCAACTTTAACAAGCACCAACATACAGGAACTCATAAACACATCATTCACGGACTATGCAACTTTAACTAGCACCAACATACAGGAACTCAAAACCATCGGACTATGCAACTTCAACAAGCATAAACATACAGGAACTCAAAACAATCGGACTATGCAACTTCAACAAGCACACACATACAGGAACTCAATACCATCGGACTATGCAACTTTAACTAGCACCAACATACAGGAACTCAAAACCATTGGACTATGCAACTTCAACAAGCACCAACATACAGGAACTCAAAACCATCGACAGATTCAACTTTAACAATGCACCAACATACAGGAACTCTAAAATCATTGGACTATGCAACTTTAACAAGCATAGACATACAGGAATAAAACCTCAAAACCGTTCAAGACCTAGAATGCAACCTTTATAAAACAACAAGCCCCAACATACAGGAACTCAACTACACCAAACCATGGACTATGGCAACTTTAACTAGCACCAACATACAGGAGCTCAAAACCATCGGACTATGCAACTTTAACAAGCACCAACATACAGGAACTCAAAACCATCAGCCTATGCAACTTTAACAAGCACAAACATAGAGGAACTCAAAACCATCGGACTATGCAACTTTAACTACCACCAACATACAGGAACTCAAAACCATTGGAATATACAACTTAAAAAGAATGAAAAATACACCCCACAAAAAGATGCGAACTATTTTATTGGCGTAAGACTATATGCTTTTTATACCGTATAATACAAAATTCATGAACATAGTTCTATTTTAGCCGATTTTGTTGAATTTGACTAGTTAATGAGTAGGTAAAATGCCTCACAACGCTAACCCACCTCCCTCTGTACCACATCATTTCAGAGCCGCTGTCGTAATTCGGCCCTTTTACGACCGTATCCACTTCTTGTCAAACCGGAGTCTCCCGAACTAATGACGTTAGGCAGTGAAGATGCTCACACAGCTTGTGAATCATCCCGCGTAATACGCCAAAGTCACCTATTATCGCTCATGAATACTTTATTGTCTGATGTAAATAAGTCATTAAGTGCATCCTCCAAACGACTAAGAGGTAGGCAGGTATAGCCCAGTGTGTTCGATGTGAATCCTACAGCAAAATATTGTCTGTGCTTGAGATTAATGCTTTGGTATTGCTTTGGTATTGCTGGCAAATTCATTGTTAATTCTGAGATAAAAGATTCATCCCGTACAGTATGGGGGTGGTCTTTTATCTGGTAATCTCTGAGATGAATCCTTCCGAAAAAGAAAACCCAATGTTGTGTATTTTATTGTTTGTATATATTATGTAATACGCCAATATTATATTATATGCACATGTGCATGTAGGCCTACGTGGTTTATAAATGCAATACATTATGTAATATGATATATATATATATACAGGAACATATACTTATATGTGTAATACCCTATGCAATATGATACACACTAGATAAAGGATTCACCCGGTACTCGCAGTCGCAGTACACAGGTGAATACCAACCCTATATAAAAACGGTCGAAAAAGTGGATTACTGAATTGAGAGCCTAATTTCACATTCTAAGAAGCAACATTTATTCTTTACATATGTCTTATTGATAGCCCGGTACCTTTGAGTTGAAAAATATAATATAATACCTAGTTTAATAAGAGTTAAAAGTGAAATCGACGGCGTTCTGCGGCCGCCATCTTGTATTTTTGCATTCTCGCCCATTCCACCAACTCTGTGCCTATATGAGTAGCCATTTGATCATGGAACCACAGTTTCTAGGTCATGTTCCATACTAAACCTATTTTCGCCCGTATTTACACTACGTTGTCCTTCACCCGTGTACTACAAGTACTGGGTGAATCTTTTATCTAGATACACACATGTACATATATGTTCTTGTTTATATGGTGAATACCTTACATAATATGATACACACATGCACATGTGTGTTATTTATATGTGTATTAGAACTAATACCCTACATAATCTAATCTACACATGTACCTATATGTTGTATAGATGTGAATTACCCCATGAAATATGATACACACATGTACATATATATTTTGTTTATATCTGTAATAGCGTATGCAATAAGGAAGACACGTGTACATATGTGTCGTTGTTTTATATGTGTAAGACACTGTATAATATGCTACATACATGTACATATATGCTGTGTTGATTATATGTGCAATACCCTACATAATGTGACCGTCCTGATTTGACGTTAGATGTTGACAGGACGTAAAACAACAACAAACACACCTAATGTGCTATATAGATGTACATATGTGCTATTGCTTATATGCATACCGCACTCTGCAGTACGATACACACATGTGCATATATGCTATATATATATATATTACGCGAATATAAACAACGTGAGGTTTTAGTACCTCACATGTCCATACTCCTATAGTATGGTGCCTGCTGCATCCTAAACTGATTAGTGGCGCCACAGTGGTGACTCATCCCACTAACTGCTTATCGTCAACTCCGTCACTCACTGCAGAAAATAAGGGTACATAATTGCTTGTCAATAGATGCTAATATGTGCGAACAAAATCTTGTAAGCTTACCTCATCTAGCCCTAGCCGTCTCTTGCTTATCTTTCCATATATATATATAAATATATATATATATATATACCGCCGGGCGCGGTGGCCGAATCGGTAGAGCGCAGGCCTCCCGTATGGGAGATCGGGAGTTCAATCCAATGACTTATAAAATGGATACTTGTCACTTCCTAGCTTGATGCTTGGCATTAATAGGATAGGACAAGGACTGGTTAGCTCAGTGTCAGGATAATGTGGCTGAGTGGGATATCAGGTCATGGTGCTGATGGCCTGATTTCCCAGTGGGGCAGCACTATAAGATCACCATGAGTGCGCCCTGTCACATGTCAGTACCTATCCTGATATGACCTTAGATGTTGCAAGGATGCAAAACTCCAACAACCAGCCATTCCATATACAGTATAACCCCATTAAACCTAACTTGAAGGGACCCTAGAAATTTGTTTGGATTAACCGATCATTGGTTTAACCAAGCTTTGGCTTCGATTTTGACTTGGCTTTGGCAAAAACAGGGGTGCATTATGAATGTAATATACAGTGTATATGGACACTTTGATTATAATTGTTTATGTATATACAGTATAACCCCGTTAAACCAAGCTCGGTTAAACAAAACAATTAGTTAATCCAAACTTTTTTCGGCGGCCCGGCAAAATACTACCATTTATCATATAAACAAGTCTCAAATGACCTTATAACCATATGAAAGTTTGCTTTAACCGTACCGGAAGTGGCCGGGGGCCAGACAATTTTGTTTGAATTAACCGATACTTTGGATTAAGCGACTTTGGTTTAACCAAATTTGTTATATGATAAATGGTAGTATTTTGCCGGGCCGCCGAACAAGTTTGGATTAACCGATCGTTTGGTTTAACCGAGCTTGGTTTAACGGGGTTGTACTGTATACTACTTACGAGCCTTCCTCAGATTCAATTTCGATTTGTACCATTTCCATATACTACTATGTTTGAAAACGTCATGTTGTTATTATAGCGAATAGTAGACAGGAAGTGTGAACACTTATTTGTCTCTCTTTTATTTTTTTTTGTACATTAGTTGTCCCAAGCAGGGGAAATCCCAGTCACAGACGACTGGTCTTCCCCACTCCAATGCTGGTCGATAGAAAGCCCGAGCATACACTTTTACCGACCCAAAGGATTGTTAACCTCCCACACCACATAGACATGGTCTGAGAGCAACCAGCCTTTGATGATGCTGTAAGTTATACACAGCAGTGAAAATCCAAATAGACTACATCACGGTTCCAGCGGCGCAGTGCATTGTGGGATGCATCAGAGCAAAACATGCCCCCCAAAAGCACATGGCACATGCTAATACACTGGGTGCAGCTATGAAATGTGCTAGTTTCAGATCATCTCAGCTCTTGTTTGAAACATAGAATACCAACTAAAAAAATATATATAATAAATTAAGATATTAGTCTTTTATCCAGCATTGCATTTACATCAATATAATCAGCACATCTTATGCCATGTGCATTTAGATTTAGAAAGATCTAGGCACCCAGACTAGTGTTAGAGCCATAGCCAGTGTACTCAATGCATTGTCAATGGCAGTGAGCAATCTCCATACAGAAAAAGTAAAATATTGATCAAACGACACCACCTAGGCACAAACCGCTTGAAACACATATAGAAAACATGTTTAACAAAACGATTATATTAAATTAATAAGGTTAGGGTTTTGGATTTCTATTAATTTTGAATAAAACTGACATATTTCAATGCGTGTACAGGCAAAGTCAATGGCCGTACGCCTTTGCTTTGCTCCCAAGGCCGTTTTCAGCGCATGCGCAGTCGGAACCGTGATCTAGTTTATTGGCAGAGCTGGGGGCATGGGGAATCGAACCGCCGACCCTCAGATTAGGAGTCTGACCTAGAAAAAAGTCAGACACTCTAACCACTCCACCACTCTAACATACCGATGCACGCAGAGGTAAATTACTACAAACATGTGGTAATCGATCCTAGTTCTCTTCATGTACTATGTGCAGCAGGTGTTCCAGAATAACCCTGATCCAAAGTGGGATATTAGAAATACTTAATCCGCCATATCGATGTTCAAACACCTTGATTCTGGATAGAATACATTCCACTGCTCCTTACCCTATCCGACTGATGCTAAGTACCAAACTAACTTGTTGTTGAAGATTTATACTGCCTATCATGGATAAGCCTGAATAGGCTTGTTTTCACCATTAGACAGTTTCTCGATAGAAAGCCCGAGCCTACACTTTTACTGACCCAAGGGATTTTTAACCTCCCACACCACATAGACATGGTATGAGAGCAACTGGCCTTTGATGACGCTGTAAGTTATTCACAGCGGTGGAAATCCAAATTGGCAGAGATGGGGGCATGGGAATGGAACCATCAACCTTCAGATTAGGAGTCCGACCGAGAAAAAAGTCAGACACTCTAACCACTCCGCCACAGAGAACACCACAAGTAGTGGCAACTATACCTTATTAAGTCATTAGTTTGACTCGGCCTGGATTCGAACCCACGACTTTGCTGTCTATCCAAAGGAAGTCGATGCTAAACACCAGACTAAGTAGTGACAAGTCTAGATTCTTAAGTGATTAGTTTGACTCGCCTTGGATTCGAACCCACGACTTTGCTGTCTATCCAAGGGAAGTCGATGCTAAACCCCAGACCAAGGGTGACAGGTATACATTCTTAACTCATCAATTTGACTCGGTCTGGATTCGAACCCATGACATTGCTGTCTATCCAAGGGAACTCGATGCTAAACCCCAGACCAAGGGTGACAGGTATACATTCTTAACTCATCAATTTGACTCGGCCTGGATTCGAACCCACAACATTGCTGTCTATCCAAGGGAATTCGATGCTAAACACCAGACCAAGAGTGACAAATATACATTCTTAAGTCATTAGTTTGACTCGGCCTTGATTCGAACCCACGACTTTGCTGTCTACCCAAGGGAAGTCGTCTGCGCATATGATATGCTAATCAGGACGCACACAAACCCAGCCTATGAATAGGTGTTTGACATTTGCTTCCCGCGTGTGTGAAAGCCCTATTATAGTAGGCAACTACTGTTAGGCCAAATACAAAAAGAATTGGTGATGGTCCCCGCCCGTGCCTGAAAAGTCGCCCGCCCTCATTTATTTTATATTTTAATTTGTTTAAAACTGTTAAAAATGCATCGGGCTAGCATAAAATTTACATATTACTCAATAGGATTTGAATCAATCTGTATGTTCTGTGGGATAAATGAAAAAAACATTGTGGGAAAAAGAGGGTTGGTACTGTTAATTAAAATATTTGACTTCCAAAATTGATACTTTTAGAACCGTATGATATACTGAACAAATAAATCAATAAATAACCACGCGCCCGACCCAGATTTGTGTGATCAAAAGGACTATCCCAAACATAAAAAAATAGTTGGCCTTATGTTGAAGCCCGACATTTCGCCTTCCTCTCGGGGTCCTGCAGGGCCGACCCCTGTATGTGACTGCATTAGGGGCCAACTACACAGGGAAGCTTTCCGCTCTCATGTAGGCTACTATTGCACATGCGCATTACAAAGTGTAGCGTCATCAGTTTCTCACACATGACACGCAACACCGATTTGTTTGTATTTTCGGCCCTAAACCAGACGGGATGGCCGAATGAGGTAGATCGTAGGGTCGTGGGTTCGAATCCTGGTCGAGTCAAACCAATGACTTAAAAATTGATACTTGTCGCTTCCTAGCCAGACGCTCGGCATTACTAGGATAGGGCAAGGAGCAGTGGAATGAGGAAGACCAGTCGTCTGCGACTGAAATTTCCCCTGCTTAAACAACTAATGTACCAAAAAAAAAAAAAAAAAAAAAAAAAAAAAAAAACGACATCTGATTTGATATCAAGACAGGGCCCGACTCGCGATAGTAGGTATTAATGCCAGCTTTATAGCGTTGCCTCACTGAGATACAATTCCACCGGAATGAAGGCTTATTATCCCAATCAGTCACATTATCCTGATATTGAATCAATAAGTGCTTGCCCCATACTGGTGTAACAGTTTGCACTGACCTCTCAGGCAATGAGCGACATATATACAGATAGGCGTGGACAGGGTTATTGCATTAGGAAGCCTAGGTAGTGTAATGGTTAGCACACTCGTCCCGGAATGACAAGAAATGAGGATTTGTTCCCATATGCCCTTAAATGTTGCTAGGGTATAAATCCCAAACAAACAATGTTCCACTAAACAAGATCAGAAGTGCAGATTTGCTGTAATATTGACAACTTAACTCCCAGAAACCCCTGGCACAGGATATGCAATCACGAATGAAATAGTTCTGCAATTTTGTCTGATTTCCGGAAGTTTTGATAAATCTGTGATTTGTGTTGCTTCAAGAATATCTAGGATGTAAAACCCCAATAAAGAAACAATCTAATTTTACGGTTTAAAAAAAATATAATCCATCTGCTATATATTAGTACCAACACAAATTTCTAGAAACATGTGAAGAATTTAACTCTGTCACAGGCTGATGGATGACTCCTGCGTTGATTAAATTTGACAGAATTGAGGTGAATTTCTTCACAAATGCTGAAATTCTCTCAGAGACGTAAAACTTTCTGGGAATCACAGAAGAAAAAGCCAGAAGGCAGGTTTCACCTAAGATCCTCCTAACACTATCCTAGCTCTATTCCATTTACCACTCAGTACATGCTATCCATGGAGAGTGTTCCACTCCACTGTTCTTATTGTGATTGTATTATTAGCCATATCGCTGTCAAATTCCCTATTTTAAATCTTTATGATATTTCGAGCAATATTTAAGCAGCACATAATGAAAAGCTTGTATAGTTCCCCAATGAAGCATGATTTAATTTTCTTCTCTTCGGAAGATTGTAATAACTGCCATATCAATGGATAAGTGCCTGAATAGACTTGTTTTTCACCATTTTAGACAGCATTTGTCGATAAGAAAGCTTCTGAAGCCCTACACTTTTACCGACCCAAGGGATTTTTAACCTACCACACCACATAGACATGGTATGAGAGCAACTGGCCTTTGATGTCGCTGTAAGTTATACACAGCGGTGGAAATCCAAATTGGCAGAGGTGGGGGGGGCACGGGGAATCGAAGCACTGACCTTCAGATTAGGAGTCCGACCTAGAAAAGAGGCAGACACTCTAACCACTCTGCCACAGAGAACACCACATTTTAAATTACATTTTTAAAACCAAAACAATTATCTAGATTTGATTCTACATATCTAACTTAGATATTGATGCATGTATTACAGATTTGCTTCTGCATATAATGGAATATTAATACCCCAGTCACATGAGGCCTGCATTCCCTAATGATTGATTCGCGACATATAAACGTCCTTATTGTGCCCTTCTTATGCCCTCCTTAAGTGCTGGCACCACGAGGCCCCAACTGCCCAGCATGCATTTTGAAAATTTTGGCTGCACGGAGGTTGCAGCTGCTGCACCTGCAACCTCCTTGCGTCCTGTTCTGGCGGCGCCATTCAAAACTGGTTGGCGCCCTGGCGCCGACCTGGCACTGACCTCTTGGTTGGTGAGTTGCCGGCGACCTGGTGCCAATCTGGCGGCGCCAACACATGCGATGCCACACTCATTGTGTGGTTGGAGCTGCCCTGGCTCCGCCCTGGCGCCGACCACGTATTTGAATCAATGTATCGAGTGGGATGCTGGGAGGTTGGCTTTCTTTTGGCAGTAAGGAGGTTGGCGGCGAATGCTGGCTCTCGTGTGACTGGGGTATGAGTCAATTTAATAGAAGCTGTTACTACTGAAGTCTATGGTCTCAGACTTTTGGTGTGCTTGCCAAAATTAAATAATTTGACATGTTTTCACCTCAAATATCTCAAAAGTTAGCCATGAAATAAAAGTTACTTCAAACTAAAGTAAAGTAGATTATAATGATCAATCTAATATATTTATCTCAGAAAAAAAATGACAGAAACTCAAAATTATCGGACTATGCAACTTTAATAGGAAAAAAGATACTATTATTGCAGCAACATTCTGTTTTCAGTGTTCTTGGTGATTTACAGATAACGTAGCCATATATTTCCACTTTCTTTGCCAGCAACCACTTTGCATCCTTGGTAATTAATATTTTCATTTTGCAGGTACTGACTTGCGAATCTTGCTAAGGACAACAGGATGGCGTGCCCAAAATGGTAAATTCACTTCAATCCGGTGTAACGATTTCAACTTCCCCCCTTCCCAAGTTCCCCCCCGGGAATCTGAAAACGTTTTTAACTTCCCTCTGGGGAAATTAAAAACGTTTTCAGATTCCTGGGGGGGAACTTAAAAACAGTTTTCAGATTCCTCCCCCTATTTTCAAATTCCCCCCTCCGGGAATTTAAAATTGTTTAAAAAACTTTAAAAAACTTTAAAAAACGTTTTAAATTTCAGACCTATAATTCTTTTTTTTTAACCATCTTGGAGACTTTTTGTGTCATTTGTGGTTAAATATGTTCGATTGTACTAGTAATAATTTCCATTATGCTATTCTCTGTATATTATAATATTTGTCATGAAAAATAACAAAAAATAACAAAAACTAACAAAAATAAATAAAATTCCCCAAAAAGGGGGTGGGGGGGGGGAAGTTAAAACGAAGGAGGGAATTTGAAAACGTTTTCAAATTCCCCTGGGAGGAATTTGAAAACGGGGGATGAACTTGAATATGGGGGGAATTTGAAATCTTTACACCGGGGCCTTCCCCAGTTTATTCATTTAACCCTTTGGGGCCAGGAGTGGCTAGGCGCATGCACAGGTTTCGCATGCTTACAATCTGGGAGCACGTGAATGCACCTGCAATCGGGTAGCACTATATTTCTGATTTGATCAACACATTTTCAGGACAACATTTCTAGAAATGCAATTCAACTACATGCACACCGTGACTGTACGCACCTGGAACTTGTCGGTACACTCGGACACTTCCGGCCATGAAGAGTTAATATAACCTATACTCGGGTGGGGAGAGGAAGGAGGAGTGGGGGTGGGGGGGGGGGGTAGTCACTGCTAGCTGCCATGGAAACCTTTAGAATTCTCCCTGTCATATTAGTATGAGTTTAATGCATGCATTCAGTTTCCATGAAGGTAAATATATTTCAGTGAAAGTATGCAATACTTTGAATGAATTAAGATGGCATCATAGCCCATTTCTGTAAAAATAGCAGATGACAACAGAAACGTCATGTCCTGCTGTCGGAAACAATGACATGCTGACTACTCAGACCAATGAAATGCTGACTACTCAGACCAGATGGGATGGCCGAGTGAGTTAGAGTGTCCGTCTCCCGTGTTTGGTAGATCGTGGGTTCGAACCCTGGTCGAGTCAAACCAATGACTTAAAAATGTATACTTGTCGCTTCCTAGCCAGGCGCTCGGCATTATTAGGATAGGGCAAGGAGCAGTGGAATGAGGAAGACCAATCGTCCACGATTGAAATTTCCCCTGCTTAATGGGCCTGTCACACTACGACGTTTCTCCCGGCGACCTGTCAGCGTTGAAAATAAAACATTGGGCGTCGAGAAACGTCAAACTCTTCGGCAGTTTGAGGAAAAAGATCGGCGTCAGCGCGGCGCGTTATGCGTGCGCGGCCAACGTGTGTCGACGCGCTGGGGAAAAAAAAAAAAAAGTTTGGCGCGACGTCTTCATTTAACCTTAAATGGTGCTAGGGCGTAAAACAAAAACGCCCCAGTTTGCGCAACGCGTGAGCAACGACCCTCCCGCGCGCGCGCCGTCTTTCTAGCATTCCCATAACGTTATGCCGGCGCGTCCAACGCAGCGCGACGCGCGCCTAACGTCCTTACCCATATATTTGCGCGCGCTGGCGGTCGTTGGCTTGTTTTGGACAGGTTCAAAACACTCAGCGACCAATAACGCGCGCCGACTTTCGCCGGCGACTCGCCGGCGACAAAGAAGTGTACCGACGTGTACCGACGCGCCCATAACGCGCCACCAGCGCTTCTCGATATTTCACCAAATATCGCCCAAAAACACCACACGTCGCCGTGTCGCCGGCGAGAAGCGTCGTAGTGTGACAGGGCCATAAACAACTAATGGACACAAAAAGAAAAGAAAAAGATCTCACATTGATTCTTTTCCCCGAATTGATTCATTGCAATATATATGGGTCATTGTCAGAAACTATGTAGGCCTACCACATTTTTCGTTTCCATGTTACATTGTTAATGATCCCCTGTAAATCCCATTTCACACACAATCACTCACCTCGTTCAGTTCAATTATGGCGGACAAATTCTAGCATCCTTTGGAAAGGTACATCCTTCCTCCTCCCCTTTGCCCTCCCCCCTCGGCCCTCCCACTTCCCAATCCTTCCTTCTCGCTCCCCGTCCTTCCTCTCTCCTCCCCTCCTACATCTTCCCTCCTCTCACTTCGCCTCCCCGGCCACTCCCCCTTCCTCTTCCCCCGCATTCCCTTCACTTCCCTTCCCTACCGTCCCTTCCCCCTCCATTCCCCTCCTCTCCCTCACCTCTGTTCCCTCCTCTCTCATTCCCCACCCTCCCCTCTTCTCCACCCTCCTTCCCCCTCCCCCCCTCCTCCCCTCGTCCCCCCTCCCCTCCCCTCCCCACCCCTCATCTCAGCTCCCCTCCCCCCCACTCCCCCTCCCCTCATCTCAGCTCCCATCCCCTCCTCCCAGCTCCCCTCCCCTCCCCTCCTTCCCCTCCCTTCATCCCAGCTCCCCTCCCCCTCCTCTCCCCTCCCCTCCCCTCCCCTCCCCTCCCCTCCCCTCATCTCAGCTCCCCTCCCCTCCTCCCAGCTCCCCTCCCCTCCTTCCCCCTCCCCTCCCTTCATCCCAGCTCCCCTCCCCTCCTCTCCCCTCCCCTCCCTTCCCCTCATCTCAGCTCCCCTCCCCTCCTCCCAGCCTCCCTCCCCTCCTTCCCCTCCCCTCTCTTTATCTCAGCTCCGCTCCCCCTCTCCTGTTCCCAGCTCCCCTCCCCTCCTCCCATTCCCCTCCCCTACCATCCCCTCACACCTCCCTTATTAGATACTGAATACCCCACCCTATTTTTCCAAGAACATAGCGAGAGAAATACGACGACTTTCACAAAAGGATTATGACCATCTCCAGTGCAGTTGAATGCCCTTTGCTTGGCTAATTATAAATCAACTCAACGGCGAACCTATAAAGCCTCAGTCGCGTCTACCCATTTCCAACGATATGCCGGGAAGTCACTAGGCATTATGGAATGAGCCAGTATTAGTGGCGGGCCGAGAGCCCGGCTGTCTGTGTGAGATAACTACCGGATGTGGAGGCAACAATGGTCCCACATTAAGCGCAGAGTGTGTGGGTGATGTGGGGTGTGTGAGGGAGGGGGTATGAGGTGGAGTGATGGGGGTGAAACTTTGATATCAGATTCCTATGATGTCGCTTTATGGATACTGATATACACTTTGTGAACATATGTATATGTTCGGCTCTAGGTGGGTGGGAACCTTCCAGTTTTATTTTTGCACTGAAGGCCCATGGCCGGACAAAAAAAATCGCCCTACCTATACAAAGCTAAAAATAAGTGTAGTATCAAGCAGAGCGCCAGCGCGAATGAATGAAAGCAGCAGGGAAGCAGTAGTAGCGCAACACAATTGCAGCTACGGAGTGAATATATCAGGAAATAGGAATAAATAATAATATAAATACTAAAATAAGGTAGGTAGAACCCTGCCTATTTATATATATATAATAAATTATATTTTACATAAAACTGGCTACAGTGGAAAGAAAGCGGCGCCGAAGCGAGTAGTTGATTGTGAACCTCCCAGTTTTATTTTTACAATGAATGCCCATGGCTGGGCAAAAGAAATAGCCAAAGGGCCTGAGAAAGGGAGAAAGGGAGAAAGGGAGAAAGGGATAAAGGGAGAGCCCCCCCCCCCAATCACTACTCATTAAGCTCAAGCTGTACCAGGGAGGAGGACACCCTCAGGTCATTCATTATGCGCACCTGCAGCGGGGTCTTCAAGTAAGCATATACCGTCTCGCTGGGTCAGTTGCCCCTAACCTTAATCTCCTCAATTGTCGCACCACAAATTGCAAGGTAAGTCGTGCCGCCTCGACAGAGGGAGTGGGAAGTAAAGTCACACTCCCCAAGGCCAGCAATATTAGCAAATAATTTTAGCATGAACTGGTAAGAAGCATAAGACACCTCAGCCGGCAACCTGAAGGCCATTTCTTCAGGTCCCGCTCGTATCTCCTGAAAATGCTTACGTGTCCAAAACACATCACAAAGGGCCCGGTTACAACACTTGGCCACCAGTATCTCAAGAACACGTCCGCCAAATTGTATTGTTTTTCATTTCCTAACCTCAACCACCATCCCCCAATCGAAGAAAGTGAAATCAGATCGCCTCAGAGCTGCATCTGAGTCTGTCACCTGACTCTTCCTGAGGAGTGCCCGGATCTTGTGCAGCATATTGGGGAGAAGAGGAGGAACCCTCCTCGGAGCATCCCCATTAGTACGTTTTATACCATTCAGAGTCACATCGACATAATAGTCTGAGTATGAAATTGTCGGTGCACCGTTCTGCTTCAAATAAAAATTTAGACCGGAGAGATAATTTAAAATAGATCTGTAGGAGAGATCCCTTGCTAACCAGGTTGCGTACAAAGCAACCCACTTAGAGGAGCATGGTAGGAGGGCTCTGTGCTCCTCTACTTGATCGACGAACTGTAGGTAAGCACATGTTCTTGAGGACCAGGAATTTGTGGCGTAAAATCCCCACTCATAGAGACGCTGCTCACCGTTAGTTCCTCCCGTCCTGGAACAAAGCAAAAATGGGACCTCAAAAAGTAACCCTCTAACGCCTTGTCATCAGACCCTTTCTATGCCCCTATAAGCCAATCATCGCCATGTGTAGCACCCATTCCCCAATTATGGGGGATGGATGTGACTGGGGTAAACTTCCCCAGCATAGCGGCTTTTCCATTGAAGTGACACGCAAAACTCTCCCACCAGTCGAGGTCCTCCCTGAAACCCACACCCAACCTCACTGAGTAATAAGGTTCGCATACAGAAGCGATGAGATTATAAATCTCCCTACAGAAGGTGTGGGGCCCCCGCTGATGACCTTGGTGCAGTGGGCCAGCAAACCCCTTAATCTTTCCAGATCCTTATGTTTAGCCTTCGTGCACCCATGAAAATGGCCCAGGACCTCATAGAGCTTTTTAAGCTTATCAGCAGGTAAAGTCAATTCCAACTTTACGATATCAATGTCGATGCCCAAGAATCGCATCATCTGCTCAGGCGATTGGAGCTTCTGGAAGCTCAGAAATAACCCAAGTCTACATAGAATTGATACCGCCTTAAGTTGATCAGTGGCGGACTCTTCCCTAGAGGAACTGACAACACAGAAGTCGTCCAGTTAATTGATGACCTGCCCTGCGCCCTCGCGCTTAGCGCACCTTACAATAAAATTCGAAATTTTCGTAAATATGACCGGGCTTGAGGAAAGTCCCATAGATAGTCGGTTTTCGACCATATATACTTCTCTTTTACCCTAAAAACACCACTTAATCCCTTGTTTGCCTCGGTCACCAGGGTGTATTTGTATGGCCCTATATGTGCCTTTTATGTCAATGGACGAGAGATAGTTGCAAACTACTAGGAGATCTATCACACTATCCACGCTCAGATATTTAAACTTCTTTGCAACATCTCCCGTAGCGGAATTGACAGAAGCACCTCAGGGTTTACTGCAGTCGATCACCAATCGACCCCCCCCCCCCCCCATCCTTTGGAACCACAAACATGGAGTGTACACATTAGGGGATATAATAGGATTCTGATATGACTCCCTGGTCTAATTCATCCTTCAATTTCCTTTCAATCAGGTCCCGCTCCCATGTCAATAAGCATTTGCTGTTATTGCTCTCATAACTGTGATCAAATCCTTCGTTTACTACCTTAAAACCGAAGACGATACCACACAATATATGAGGC
This sequence comes from Branchipolynoe longqiensis, assembly GCA_030323885.1. Taxonomy (NCBI): domain Eukaryota; kingdom Metazoa; phylum Annelida; class Polychaeta; order Phyllodocida; family Polynoidae; genus Branchipolynoe; species Branchipolynoe longqiensis. The sequence continues at coordinate 49,656,769 of CM059194.1, forward strand.
GTCCGTCTCTACCTCGCCTCTTAGAAATAATTCGGAACAGAAACGACATGGTTTGAGTTGACAAACAACACCTGCAAGATTATAAACACATGTGCAAATTCCCGGTCACATTAAAGACCACTTGATTCTGTCCGACAAGTTCACACATCAACACAATTAGTCTGTCATCACTTTGACGTACCTCCAGACCGTCTATTTCACAGACGGGTATAACTGAGGGACAGTTCTCACAGTTGTAGTGTCCAGCTTGCTGTCACTCTCCTAGCACTTCCCATAGGGGTCAATCACAGTATTCACAGTGTCACAGTCACCTACAAAAACGTTACACCAGCCACTGATAACTGTGTCGGGGGATTCGGCTCGATCACCTGCAAAGACCCCCTCCCCCCGCATTGCTAACTGTCACACGGTCGCCCGCACTGACAGATTCACTGAAAATTCCATGGTTTAGCCAGCTGTCATCTGGTTCGATTCCAAGATGGCGCCTGTGCCATCTTGTTTTCCATCCGAACTCCGCGTCTGTCTTCTCTCCGCTTTGCCAGCAATTGTTGACGGCGGTCCTCTAACTCCGCCAGCTCCTCCTCTATCTCTAATGCCTGCACCTCTCTCGAAGTCTGCTCTCTCTCCTTCTGCAGAGACACTTCCCGCTGTTCAGTCAACACAATGATGTCAGCCGACATATTTTCATGCTTCTCCAATGTTCTATTCGCAAATTGAGAATGTGTTAGCGGTCTCGCGCTGGCCTTGCTCTGTTCTCAATTGTCTTGGTCCATTGTATCATGAACGGTTCCGCAGCTATCGCAAAACAGTCTAGGCATAGTAGTAGTTCCAGTCCCGAACGCAGTTTACAAACATACCGTGTGAAGTAGCCTCAGTGATGATAAGTGTAGTACCAAGCAGAGCTCCAGCATGAATGACTGAAAGCAGCAGGGAAGCAGTAGTAGCGCAGCACAATCACAGCTACGGGGTGAATATATCAGGCATTAGGAATTCATAACAATATAAATACTAAAATAAGGTAGTTAGAATCCCGCCTATTTATATATATATATATATAATACATTATATTTTACACATGTAATATAATTTGTTATATGAATATAAATTGGCAGTGCCTGCTTTAATATTATTATTTATTATTATTAAATGTTGTCTTTCTACCTATGTATATATATTGAACATGTCTATATATTAATATGTATGTATATATAAAACACAGACATATTCATATGTACACATACACAGGTCCATGTACATATATCGGAAGTACAATAAGGCATATTTATATATGTAGGTAGCCTACATACACAGATCAGAGGTACATGTACACACATATACACATATACATATTATTACATTTTTGAGGGAAATTAAGTTTTACCAAAAATTCATTTTCTATTTTTAACTTGGAAAGTTGTCTTACTGTTGGTTTTATTTATCATATACCACTCGTGATTTTAACACAGGTGTATGCTCTTCTGGCATACCTTTCTGTGCTTTATGTTACCTGCTTGAAATCTAGCTTAGTCAGTTATGTTTAACCACTGCATGACCCCCCAATAGTCAATGCCTGTTTTTTTTGTTGGGGGATGATTAAACAAATAAACAACCAAAGTAAGCCTCGCCGTGAATATGACCTATGCTGCCGACATGGGGTAAAGCAACCACCAATCAACCAACCAAAGTAAGCCATGCCGTGAATATGACCTATGCTGCCGACACAGGGTAAAGCAACCACCAATCAACCAACCAAAGTATGCCTAGCCGTGAATATGACCTATGCTGCCGACACGGGGTAAACAACCACCAATCAACCAACCAAAGTAAGCCTCGCCGTGAATATGACCTATGCTGCCGACACCGGGTAAAACAACCACCAATCAATCAACCAAAGTGAGCCTCGCCCCTGAATATGACCTATGCTGCCGACACGGTGTAAAAATATACGGATTTTCGGTTAAGAATTATATATTGGCAGAAAGCATTATTATGCCTGGGCGACGGAGTGGGGACAACGTTATATAAACTAAAAGTGATAGTATCCCACTCCCATTGTACATGATGATAAGTGATGTGAAATATATGGTATATCTGATGCCTGAGGTTACTGAAGAGATGTTCCTATATAAGAAACAAGTACATGATTGTTGAAATACTTCTCTATACATCCATAAGGAGTGCAATTGGAGAAAAGGTAATTTTAACAGAGATCTATTGTAACTGTTTGCAACTGCCTGTCCACCCATGACCATGGGGCAGGCCCACCACAGCCTCATTTGCATATCCACCCAGGGCACCACCTGCAGCTGAGTTGAGTGACAGCCACAACCACTGGGGGGTGGCTTCCACCCAAGCTGTGGGGATGTCTGATTGGCTGACTGTGGTACTGCCCAGTCACCTACACTTACCTTGGGCCTCTGACCACACTAGCCTCATTCTGAGATTCAAGACTTTGCTTCAGACACACTGAAGAGAGATCACTCTACTCCTGGCTCTTGAGTGAGACACACCTACTCTAGAGCAGGAACCACAGACACTCTGTCTGATGCTAGGCAAATTCATTGGTGTTCTCTGTGGCAGAGTGGTTAGAGTGTCTGACTTTTTTCTAGGTCGGACTCCTAATCTGAAGGTCAGTGGTTCGATTCCCCGTGCCCCCACCTCTGTCACATTGGATTTCCACCGCTGTGTATAACTTACAGTGTCATCAAAGGCCAGTTGATCTCATACCATGTCTATGTGGTGTGGGAGGTTAAAAATCCCTTGGGTGGGTAAAAGTGTAGGCTCGGGCTTTCTATCGACAAACTGTCTAATGGTGAAAACAAGTCTGTTCAGACTTATCCATGATATGCAGTATAAATCTTCTTCTTCTTCTATATATCTAAATTGAGTTGAGTGCAACATCCAAGGGACTCCGGTTCAATGGGCTCTAGGCACTGATTCTTATACAGGCTAAAGTAGTCATGAGATTATGTGTGGACAGAAGGTAAGGGGTGTGGGTGATAGGTCACTAGTAGGTGGACAGGAGTTGATGCCATTAAAGCACAACATCACTACTGTTCATCTGTGTGACTTGTCTTCCTTTTATTGCTTAGGAGTTTGCAGAAGGGTTGTTTAAGGGATGCATCAGGGAGTGAGATGAAGGGGAGAGTTTTGTAGTATTATCTGGTGTCCATGCATCCAGTAATATTATAATGGGGTAAAACAACCACCAATCAACCAACCAAAGTAAGCATATGTAGATATACATTTACATAAATTGCATATATTTATGTAAACGTTAATATTTAACTTATAGTGACCATAATCAAAGGGCCGGACCACTCGCTGGTACCACCAGTGGCAAGAACAGGAACTAATATGGCTATAGTTAGTTACACACCTGTTATGGATAGAACCATGTGGAAATAGCATCCTTTTTTATATTCCCATAATGTCATTATGCAGCACATATATGATGTAAATCCCATACATTGAAACCCCGTTATAATTTAATACCCCCTAATTTAATGCGAATTCGGATATAACGCGATAGTTCCATGGACCTAGAATTGTTTATTTTAAAGGTAATTAAGTAAACTGAATCCCGATTTAATACGACTCTGGTGTTATAGCGATGTCGTTGTAAACTTGTATGGCCCCCCAACGACGATGCTTTAACAGCGGTTCACTGTGTATAAACAAAGTACATTCTAAGTACGGAAAGGGGACCAGTCAGCAGGTAGGGCAGAGGAGGAGGATTTTGGAATATCCGGGTCCCCTGTCCCACCCACATGCTGCCATCCCATTGGCTGACAAGAATAGGTTAATATGGGTGTTTCCTATAATTATGCGTTGCTTCAGGGATCATCACTATCTATGCTTTATAACTAATCATGCATTGCTGCATAGAAGAAGATACTAAACCAATTTACTAGAACCAGAAACTGCTGAAACCTATGGTCTCGGAACGTTGATGTGTTTGTCAGAATGAAATTAGCATGTCTGAATTATTTTACTTTGAATAAGTTAGTCATTTAAAGTCAAAGTTACTTCATGCTAAAGTAAAGTAGATTATAATGATAGATACTTATATATATATATATATATACATACATACCGTACATGTCCCAATAGAAGCACACTACCCAATAGAAGCACACACCCCCATTTCAAGATTGAAAACACGCCCAAATTTACAATCATATTCAAACTGAATGCACATAAAATATGACAATCCCACTTTATTTCAAAGACATGACAAACAAATCCATGAAATTCTTTAACTTTGAATAGCCGCGCATCCATGTGTCTGCACTTGCGTAGTGCGTGTCTATTAGGACATAGGTTTATATATATGTTATGTATAATATATTATTAAGATTCTACATTACGATTTGACGACAACATGTAGGTCGCGAGTTCAAATCCTGGCCGAATTAAACCGATGATTTACTAAATGTATCTGTGTCGCTACTTGGCCTGCCGCTCAATATTAATACTAATAAGAGGAATGGACAAGGACTGGTGAGCCTAGTAATAGAAGTATCCGAGTAATGTGACTGAGTGTCATATTGGGTCATGTTGCTGGTGGTCTGGTCTCCAAGTGGGGCAACACTATAGAATCAACATAAGTGCACACTGTTCCAAGTTGGTACCCATCCTGATATGACCTCAGGTGTTGCAAAACACCACAATCTGGACAACCAAACCCTCCTCTGATACTGATTGTGGTCAACCGTCTGGTCTCTGGTATTGGATCCAGGCATGCTTGCTCATATGGGACCAATTAGTCGGGTTTGTCAGGCATTAGGCTGTGTATAACTTACAGCGTCATCAAAGGCCAGTTGCTCTCATACCATGCCTGTGTGGTGTGGGAGGTAAAAATCCCTTTGGTCAGCAAAAGTGTAGGATCAGGCTTTCTATCAACAAACTGTCTAATGGTGAAAACAAGTCTATTCAGACTTATCCATGATTGGCAGTATATATCTTCAAGAAAAATATTGTTTCGATAAATACAAGTGGCTGGTTCACTGTGCTGAAAGGGGGTACTTTAACAAACACCAAAGGGAGTTTCTTAGGCCCTTGTGTACCTACGGACGGATGGTGAGCCCTGGCTGTATTATATACTGACTGTAAATGCTTCACAGCTGCCATATATACATACATAGACCTGCATCTACCAGTCACTACACCGGTTCAGAGCCTCTACATCGAAGCCAATGAACCGACACTTAACAACAGGAGAATCAAACTGGCCATGCAATATGTAGTCAAGATAAAAACTAATGCATTGAATCCTGCACACAATTGTCTATTCGAGCAACATGGCGAATCCAGGTATGAAGCCAGGCCGAATTACATCTGGCCACTGAGGATCTGAATGAAACCTCATTTGGAGGCTTTGGGCATGGATTTGGACGTGTTGGAGGATGCCAAAGTCCCAGAACATCCCCCGTGGTCGTTGAAGAAGCCATCGGTTATCCTCCGACTCACGGAACTGAGGAAGTCTGGGATACATCCACTCGAGTACCAAGGGCTGCATGCAGAGATTCAAGGCCAGTTTGCAGACCACCTCTACATATACACTCATGGTTTGAAAGATCAAAGCCGGGTAGCTGCTGTGGCAGTCTACCGACGGGAAAAATTTGGCGTACGCTTGCCTGACCAGAGCTCGATTTTCACTCCAGAAGCCCGAAAACTCCTTCTCGCATTGGAGTGCATTGAGCTATCCAACCACACTAACTATGTTATCTACAGTGATTCGTTCTCTTGCCTCCTGGCTGTTGCTGGACTGAATACGAATCACCCTATTCTAGCAACGGTCATTTATAAAATGAACCAACTGGCAACGGATGGGTATGACATCCACCTGTGATGTGTGCATCGCCATGCCGGCATACAAGGAAACAAACGAGCTGATCGGGCTGCGAAGAAGGCCCTGAACTATGATCTTGAACCATGTCTGCTCCCTCACTCTGATCTGAAACCACTAATAGCCACCCACATAAAATCCAAATGGCAACATGAGTGGGATGAAAACATTAATAAACTTAAAGAAATTGAACCATCTGTGAGAAAACCACCACAGACTCATGCGGGAGGTCGGCGGGACCAATTGGTCCTTAGCCGCTGCCGTATTGGCCACTCGTGGCTTACACATGCTTTTCTGCTCAAGGGGGAACCTCCCCCTGAATGTATTGGGTGTCAGTCCCTGCTGACACTCAAACACATTTTACTAAGTTGCGTTGATTTTTTGGCCCTGCGCCAACAATTCTACACTGCAGACAGTATGCATGACCTTTTTACTAACGTAAAACAAGGAAACATGTTAGCCTTTTTGAGGGCAGCTGGACTGTACCACCTCATATAGTTTACTAAATAAATTCTATCAATTATTAATAAAACTTGTCTTTTTCTATGGGAATTTGTTTCCCTTGACCACAAATATATGGTTGTGAGCTTTCTAATTTAACGAGTGTCTATTGGCACATAATTGATTGTCTGCTTTTACATGTAAAAGCGATGGTTTGAACAAAATACAAACATTTCTCGCCGTGAATATGGCCTATGCTGCCGACATGGCGTAAAGCAACCACCAATCAATCAATCAAAACCAGTCACAACACACATACACATATATACATATATACCTATATACAGTCTCTGTGTCAGAATAATATGACTGAGCGGGATATCGGTTCATGGTACTGGGGCGTGATTTCCCAGGGGGGCAGCACTATAAAGTTATCATGAGTGCACACTGTCATAAGTACTAGACATCCTGATATGACCTTATATGTTGCGAGGAAGAAAACTTCCAACAACCAAACAACTAACCATCGCTACAAACTGTTGCTAAATCCCCAAAATCACTCAAGTGCTTATATCAAAATTTGTCTATTTTGAACAGTCATAACAATAGTGTTAAACTTAAAGTAATTACGCCATAAGAAGACGACGGATGGGCAGCCTGTGGAAGGAATCTCATTGAATAAGACAGGTATCCATGCAACCACAGTGCCTTGCTTCGAACAGGGAAGGTCTGTCGGCAGTATTTAGCCAGAATTGACGAGAGGCGGCCGCTCCCTTGTTATAATATAGATTTAATTAGAGCTGGCGGGTATCTGATGGCAGAGGACGTAAGGCGAGTGGCTCCCGCTTGGAGGGTGTGGAGGAGGAGGAGGACGGGGGGGGGGGGGAGGAGGCAGGGAACTCGGTGTCATCTTACACAAACTGCAGGCGCCGCCACGGGGGGTTCCCATTTGTCAGCACGGGCCCGACGACTCCCGAACATCTCATCAAACCCGGCCCGCGCGTCTACACGGAGTTGACACTACACACAGCCCGCGCAGCACCAGCAGCACCAGCACCAGCACCAGCAGTAGTAGCAGCACCAACAGCAGCACCAACAGCACCAGCAGCAGCAGAAGTAGCAGCACCAGCAGTACCAGAATCACCATCAGCAGCACCAGCAGCAGCAGCACCAGCAGCAGAAGCACCATCAGCAGCAGCAGCAGCACCAGCAGCAGCAGCACCAGTAGCACCAGCAGCATCAGCACAAGCAGTAGCAGCATCACCAGCAGCATCACCAGCAGCATCACCAGCAGCAGCACCAGCAGGAGCACCAGCAGTAGCAGCAGTAGCACCAGCAGCAGCACCAGCAGTAGCACCAGCAACAGCACCAGCAGTAGCACCAGCAGTAGCAGCACCAGCAGCCCCAGCAGTAGCAGTAGCACCAGCAGCAGTACTAGCAGCACCAACAGCAGTAGCACCAGCAGCACCAGCAGCACCAACGGCAGTAGCACCAGCAGCACCAGCAGCACCAACATCAGTAGCACCAGCAGCACCAACAGCAGTATCACCAGCAGCACTAGCAGCACCGGCAACTGCAACAACACCAGCAGCAGCACCAGCAACATCATCACGAACAACATCAGGACATCATCGACGAACAACATCAGGACAACATCAGGACAGAATCGCTTCTCTCCTTCCCGCCACCCCCCCCCCCCCCAAACTCCCAAACTCCCAAACTCCCCCACACCCCCACACCCCCACGTACACTCCCACATTCCCATCCCATCATTACTCGAACCTACATCTAGTCTCTTCTGACTGTCTTTCACAAATCTGCCCGCTCCTTCCTCTGCACCTCGTTATCTACTAGAACCTCCTCTCTTTAACATATCTTCCTTCATCCTACTTTTCCCAATCTTGATCCTTCTTCTTCTTCTCGCTCCACCTCCCCTCTCCTCCTCCCTCCTCCCCTCTCCGCCCTTCTCCTCCTTCCTCCTTCTTCCTTCCCACCCCCCTCCCTACCTCCTCCCTACTGCCCCATCTCCCTTCTCCCCCTCCCTACTCCCTGTCCCCTCCTCCTATCTCCTTCTCCATCCTCCCTAACCCTGTTCCTCTCTCCTCCCTCCCCTCCTTGCTCCTCCCATCTCCCCCTCTCTCCTCCATATCCCGTCCTCCCTCCTCCCTCCTCCCCATCCCCTCCTCCCTGTCCCCTCCTCCCTGTCCCCTCCTCCCTATCCCCTCCTCCCTGTCCCCTCCTCCCTATCCCCTCCTCCCCCTCCCTCCTCCCTGGCCCCTCGTCCCTCCTCCCTCCCCCCTCGTCCTCCTCCCTCCCCTCTCCTCCTCCCTCCTCCACTCTCATCCCTTCTCCTCCCTCATCCCCTCTCCGCCCTTCTCCTCCCATCTCTTCCTCCCTCCTCCCCTCTCCCTCCCACCCCCTCTCCGTCATCTCTTTCCCCTCCTCCTTCCTCCCTCCTCCCTCCTCCCTCCTCCCTCCTCCCCCTCCCTCCTCTCTCTTCCATCCTCCCTCCTCCCTCCTCCACGCTCCTTCATTCACTCACAATTCCAGCCTTTCGACCCTTTCCAACATTTCCTTCATGTCCAACCATTTTCCACCTTCTCATCATATCCACCAACCCTTATATCCTCTCCAACCCTTCTATCCTCTCCAACCATTCCAACCATCCACACTTTTTGTTTAAACTTTGTCAGCCTTCACATCCGTTCCATCCTTCCAAGCTCCTTCCAACCTTTCTATCCACCCTTCTTAGCCTTTCAATCATGTACAATCCTTTCTACTAGCCTTTCTAGCCTTTCCAACTGTTGCTTTCCACTTTCCAACCTTTCAGCGTGTACGGCCATACTTCCATCTCCGACTATCCCAGCCTTTGATTCCCAGCCTTTACATTTGTACCACGCACCCCGCCCCCCTCCCTCCCCCCCCCCCCCACCAAGTCATCACAACCGTTCCACCCATTCTAGCCATTCCCTGTCTCACCGGCCTGTCCAACCTCTCGGGTCATTGCCGGTGTCGCAGTTTGAGCGCACTGCCAGTTTCAGCTGACTGCATACACTCAAACTCAAGGCATTTTCAATGGTCGTGAGCAATCTTTATACAGAAAATACAGAAGAAGTGAAATATCTCTAAAACCACACCACCTATTAACAAATCGCTTGGTACACATATAGAAAACATCTTCACCAAAAAGATTATATTAAATTTATAAGGTTAGGGTTCTTGATTTCTATTAATTTTGATTAAATCTAATGTTTTGCACTGTGCATACCATCAAACTCAAGGCATTGTCAATGGTCGTGAGCAATCTTCATACAGAAAATACAGGAAAAGTGAAATATCTCTAAAAGCACACCACCTAGAAACAAATCGCTTGGTACACATATAGAAAACATCTTTACCAAAAACATTATATTAAATTCATAAGGTTAGTGACAATGCTGTTAGATTTTGACGCATACGCATGAAACTGACAGTCAACTGAAACTGGCAGGGCGCTCAAACTGCGACACCGGCCGGTCGAGCCTCCGCACCTCCCCCCCCCCCCCCCCATACCCCACCTTCTGCCGTAGGCTCTCTCTCCCGTCCCCGTGTGTCGTCGACCCGTTCAGCAGTAGCAGCTTCAACACAGGCGGTTCAATGCCCTCTGCTGATCTAGGAGCGCCTGTGTGTGCAGCACACACGTGTTGACTATCGGCGCATGCGCATGCACACTACAGGGGCAGGCAGAGCGAGCCGAGGGAGGAGGGGGAGGGGAGGGGGAGGGGGGGGGGACTGAGCAGCGGGATGGATGAGCATCAGATGTGTTTGGGGAGATGTAGGTACCGTGTGGGGGTTGAGCGCATTAAGGGAGGGTTGGGAGGGGTTTGGGTGTTGGGTAGGTGTTAGGGGTTGGGGTTGGGCGTTAAGGGGTGGGTTGTGGTTGGGGGTGTGGTTGGGGGTTGGGGTTGACGCGGCGGTGGGTGGTGTGGATGGGGGTTGTGGTTAGGGGTGGGGTTGGGGGTTGGGGTTGGTGGTGTGGTTGGGAGTTGGGTTGGGGTGGGGTGTTGGGGAGGTTGGGGGTGGGGCTGACGAGAGTTTGGGGGTGGGGTTGGGTGTTGGGGTGGGGTGTTGGGGGGAGGCTGGGGGGGTTGGGGTATATATATATATATATATATATATATATATCGTTTGGTTTAACAGAGCTTGGTTTAACGCGGTTACACTGGTTATTCATAAAAAAACAATAATCAAAGTGTCCACATGCATTGTATATTATATGTGCATTGTGCAATACACGCTTACTCAAGGTCAAAGTCAAAGCCAAAGCTTGGTTAAACCAATGATCGGTTAATCCACACAAATTTCTAGGGTCCCTTCAAGTTTGGTTTAACGGGGTTATACTGTATATATATATGCAACTGTATTAACTCGTCTATATATATAAATATATATGGGTCAGCCTCACGAAAATGGGCCAATTGGAGGAAGTTGTCTGCGTCGATCATTGGATGTCGGCGTCGATCAGTATAATTATAGTTTAGCATTGACAGAGGTTTTGGAAAGTCCTTAAATTTATCCTGAATGTAAAGGTCGAGAAAATACAACAACCTTATTTGTTTCTAGGATAATTTAATATGAAACAAAGAAATGCACTACACTTTTAAGAATTGCGATGCCAACATCTTCAATTGACCACCGATTGGCACATTTTCGTGAGGCTGACTCATATATATATATAGACGAGTTAAGACAGTTGCAGGCATGTATGTAGTCCAGTAAATCCACCATTTGCGAACATCAAGCCCACTTCTAATATGTGATGTATAACGTACTATGCGAGTATGCGTAAGGGAATTGTTATTATATTGTTATATTAGACTCAACACTGTACCATTGGGGCCACTTTTGACCCACTTCGCCTCCAGCGGGTGTCGACAAAATTGTTAAATCGCTGTGGGTCAATGCTGGTGATGGGTATGGCTTTTTGTATCGAACAACGATGTGTATTAATTGTGTCATGGAGCGACTATCGGTGCATGTTCATAGACATTTGAAAAATAGCGCATATGAATATAGTTCGAAAGCAGATATGTGTTATGCTCATGCGCATAAGGCACATATATATATAACATGGCCTCTACGGAGTGTGAGACTCCGATGTTGGGTATGCGGATCGCATACTGTATGGTTGTATACAATCATGTTCATGCACATGGAATGTTAGCTTAATGGAGGATGTATAATTATTATGTGAGTACTCCGGTGCCATGATGGATGTCTTTCGAAGGAGCTTGTAGGGGAAATCACCTAAATGCCGATTATGTCTTTTGTCACTGAATATATATTTGTTGTTGTGAGGGGAGTACTGTCGTGGTGTTTCACACATATATTGAAATATTTCTGTTGTGTTCTCTGTGGCAGAGTGGTAGGAGTGTCTGACTATTTTCTAGCTCAGACTCCTAATCTGAAGGTTGGTGGTTCGATTCCCCATGCCCCCCGCCCCACCTCTGCCAATTTGGATTTCCAGCACTGTGTATATCTTAAGTTACAGCGTCATCAAAGGGCGGTTGCTCTCATACCATGTCTGTGGTCTGGGAGGTTAACAATCCCTTGGGTTGGTAAAAGTGTAGGCGCCGGATTTCTATCAACAAACTGTCTAATGGCGAAAACAAGTCTATTCAGACTTATCCATGATAGGCAGTATAAATCTTCAAGAAAGAAAATGGAACAATGTGCCTAAAATAAGACTCAAAAGCATTATAAATAATATCCACTAATTCAATTAAATGTTCACATCATGGACATAATGAATCCACTATTCAGTATTTAATGCAAATATGTCCACAGCACTGCCAACATAAGCTGTGTTTACACGGGCAATTCTAAACCGATTTAGACAAAGCGATTTATATGAAGCGATGTAGTGGCACGTTTACACTACGAATTTGCCTGTAGCCGGCAAGCACCGCTATTTGACACTATCGCCGCCCGGGAACCAGCAGCCTTAGTGGTGAGCCTGTAGCCGGCAAACACCGCTATTTTACACTATCGCCGCCTGGGAACCAGCTGTATCGCTTCATCTATACTACCTGGCAAGGTGGTTTACATCTACCGATTTATATGAATCGATTCAGCCCTAAAATGCCACAGTGTCGCGTTTACACGGCAAATGTAAATCGATCTAGGCAAGTGGTTTTATATGAAGTGTTTTAACTCGTCCGTGTAAACTCGGCTATAGGCTTCTAGCGAAATATGTACATTGTTGTAAACATAAATTTTCTGATCCAGTCTTCTTTCTACGTATGGATGCACATGGAAGACTATGCCTAAAACAAGACTTGAAACAATTGCTCTTTCTATCAAGATGTAATCCAGTTGGTGTGATGTGTTTTGAAACTAACATTATGGCAACTAAATAATGCTTAGTCAGTGTGGTCCATTTTCCTTTTGGTGGTTTTATTGCGAAGATGATTGTCAACACCAACTTGCCCTCTAGTGGCAATGGTAAGAACTAATGTTGTGGGTGGTACCTCGCTGTCCAGCATACTCTGTGGAAAAGGCTTATACTTATTATAGCGGATTTTCACTACCAACCTGCCCTCTGATGGCAATGGTAAGAACTAATGTTGTGGGTGGAACATCACTCTCCAGCATACTCTGGAAAATGCTTATAATTATTATAGCGGATTTGCACTACCAAGCTGCCCTGCCCTTTGATGACAGTGTCAATACATAAGATTGGCTTAAGCCCCCCGGTCCCACCTGCCCAGATGAGCCTCGGATTTTGAGCCGGACCACCCCCGGACCATTCGCCCGGACTGTCCCGTGCCCCGGATAAAATCACCATTTTTTGCCTCACAGTCACACCTTCCCGGACGAGCCCCGGACCAGAGGCTGGATCGCCCCGGACCGCCCCGGACGACCCCCGGACAACCCGGTGTAGCCACAGACTTGTCCCGGACGAGCCGGGAGTGATCCGGGAGTGATCCGGGAGTGATCCGGGAGTGATCCGGGAGTGATCCGGGAGTGGTCCGGGAGTGGTCCGGGCCGATCCGTGGCTGATCCGTGGCTGATCCGGGGTAATCCGGGTCTTATCCGGGAAGTCCGGGAGTGGTCCGTGGCTATGCCGGGGGTAGTCCGGAGGTGATCTGGGTTAAACTGTGGCTCATCTGGGGCAAAACGGCCCCGGACCACCCTGGAACAGCCCGGACTGGCCCCGGTCCACCCCAGTCCACCGTCGGACCACCCCCAGACTACCCGGACCACCCCCGGATCATGCTGGATTGAGCCCGGATCGCAAAATCCCCCTGACCACCCCGGATGTTTTAAACATTTTAAAACATCCGGGGCAGAGCGCAGACGGGGACGGACGAGTGACGGATCACGCCGGATCACAGTGGGTCGCCACTGATGAGCCACGGACGAACCACGGATCACCCCGGATCGCCACGGACCACCCCGGATGACGGTCCGGGGCTCGTCCGGCCCCTGATCCGGGTAGGTGTGACTGGGGCTTTAGCAGTAGAGTGGAATGTGGGAGGGTAAGGGTAAATTTGAAATCAAGAGTAGATTGGAAAAGGTCTATAATTTGTATAGAGGATTTACACCACCAACCTGCCTTCTGATGGCAGTGGCAATAACTAGTGTTGTGGGTAAAAGGTCACTGCTTATATGCAATTTGGAAAAGTCGATTAGACAAAATCGGTTATTCTTTGATAACAGGACTCTACCCGCTCATGCAGATGCTTCCTGACTGTGGCCAATCACTGTAACATTGGTTTCAATACTACTAGGTCAAGTGGATTAAGCCCTCATTGGAGCGATTAATGAGAGACTCAAGCCGAGTCTTCTGTCTGTCACATGATCAACGTCCCAAGATGGTTGCTGAAGTTTTATGTCCTGGCAACATCTAAGGTCATATCAGGATGGGTATCGACTTGTGACAGTGTGTACTGATGGTGACTTTATAGTGCTGCCCCACTAGGAAATGTCACTTTATCCTGACACTGAGCTAACCAGACCTTGCCCTACCCTATTAATACTGAGCACAAGGCTAGGTAGCGACAAGTATCAATTTGAAAGTCATTGGTTTGACTTGACCGCAAACTGAACTCCCGACATTTCGCGTGCAAGCCCCGCACTCTACTGATTAGGCCACTGTGCCCGGTAATGTCCCAAGAAGATAAACCATGAAAAGAAAGTAACGATATGTAATTGGGTCTTTGGACAGCATACATGTATGGACCCGTTACTTCACTGGGCACAGCTGGTGCGGCATATTACTAATGTTGCAGTCACACTACGACGTAATGGCCGACGATTGTCCAACGAGTTGGACTTTTGGGAACTCGTCGGGTCTCGTTAGGGTGTCGTCGCAACTCGCCCACTCTCGTCGCCTCTTGTCGGCTCTCATCGGCAAGATGTCAAGGTTTTGGACATGTTGAAAAAGTTGGATGTAGCTCGACGAGTTCAGAACTCGTTCGCATCACGTCCCGGCCACGTTACGGTCATGTTACGGTCACGTTACGCTGTCGTCGTCGACGTTACGTACTCGTCGCCTCTCATCGGCGTCTCATTGGCTCCCGTCTTCGACGAGTGTCCAGCGTGACCGTAATGTCGTCACCGACTTGCAAACATCATCTGAACATGGTCTGAATGTCGGCCGAACATCGGCCGAACGTCGTCTGAACGTTTTGCCTTTGGGTATATATAAACCTGGGATGGGCATCTCTCTCCATAGCAGCTCAGCTCTTCACAGCAGACACATCTCCAGGAGTGCATCATGCAGGACTATCAGCTGGTTGTTTTAAAGTATGAGGACGACACAAATGTGTTGTTGCTCACCTATGTGGATGCTATACGGAGACGCAAGAAAAATCGGGCGGCGAGGCGAATGTGGGTGCGCAAGTGGATCACGAGGCAGCATGAATTTGGGCTTTAAATTTATAGTGCTGTAAATTAAGATTCCCCGTTCCCACTCCACGTGGGGTGCTGGCACTCTGGTTCGCCACCCAGGCCGCAGTTGCTGCGCTACTAGCCTGTGCTGCAGGCTGCGACTGTGGTGAGCGAGACGTTGCTCCGGGGATCCTGAAGGTTCCGAGGGCCATTTCCTGCAGCACCAGGCCTGTGCGCAGGTGGGCAGGTTGCAGGTGGGCAGGTTGCAGGTGGGCAGGTTGCAGGTGGGCAGGTTGCACCTGGGCAGGTTGCAGGTGGGCAGGTTGCAGCTGGGCAGGTTGCAGGTGGGCAGGTTGCAGGTGGGCAGGTTACAGCTGGGCAGGTTGCAGCTGGGCAGGTTGCAGCTGGGCAGGTTGCTGATGGGCATGTTGCAGCTGGGCATGTTGCTGCTGGGCAGGTTGCAGCTGGGCAGGTTGCTGCTGGGCAGGTTGCAGCTGGGCAGGTTGCAGCTGGGAAGGTTGCAGCTGGGCAGGTTGCAGCTGGGCAGGTTGCAGCTGGGCAGGTTGCTGCTGGGCAGGTTGCTGCTGGGCAGGTTGCTGCTGGGCAGGTTGCAGGTGGGCAGGTTGCAGCGTCTGCTGCATATATTGGTGCATTTAATCCGCACTTTGTGATGCCCATGGCGTCCCGGCCGTTGGTTGGTGCCGCCACATGTGTGGGTGGGGCTGGTAGGCATCTATGGCGACTGGCAGGAGGCATCAGATGGTGACGACGATGAGTAGGTGGATGCCGCAGAGGTCGGCCGCACCATCAGACACCTGGGGATTGTAGGGCCATTGACCTGCGACAGGGCTGGCCCTGAGATCATGGTCCCGTCGTGCGAAACTTCCGACGCCATCACCTGGTCCAGCAGAATGTTCATGGCCGAGCGCGTATATGTGAACTCGCCCTTTGGCATGGACAGGAGACAGTCCCTCACATAGTTAGCGAAGGCCGTCTGAGGTGTACGCGCGCTTCGCGCATCCAACATCTCGCCCGAGACCTCGACGCATTGTTTCAGGGCCTCCAGCAGGTCCTGCTCCGTCATCTTCGCCTGCTTGCCCTTGCGTCGCCGGTTGGATAGGGCTGGTTCTTGATGGTCATCCCCGATCTGCTGCTCAGTGCACACAGTCTCCGCAGCCCCCAGATCGCCTCGCGCTGCATCTACCACGGCCAACACCTGCAAGACAAAATAATAAAGCAACATAAGTACAATGAATACAAGACAACATGACATTACATAAGGGCAATAATACATGAATGCATACAACAAAGGCATGAAACATATCCAATAATTTATCCACAAAGAGGACAATAATAAAAGATTGGTAGCATATTATAGTGCCATCAAGTATTAGATTTGTCCAAAATGAGGTCTAAAGGAATTAAATAAATCAATAATTAAATACAAAAATGATCAATGAATGCAAATTAAAAAAATATAGTACGTACACTTCTGCAGGGTTCCGGCCAGTGCCGGACGAATGAGCGGAGGAAGCCAAACTTGCCGTGGATCCACTGCTCCCTCTCTGTCCAGTCGGGCGCACCATCTCTGCTTTTCTTCCTGTGAAGCCTGGTGTGGCTGTCACGCATGGACTTGAACCACCCCTGGAGATGTGTGGTGGTTCTCCCCATCTTTTGGGCCTGCTCCTCCCAAAGCCTGCCCTTTTTGTCTGTCCGGCGATAATCACTCAGCTTGACATTCCACAAAATTGGCGTCTCATGCAGAAACTCGAGCAGGACCTCCTCCTCGGCTCCATGCAGGGTGCTGTCGATCTGCGCCAACCTCTTCTTTCCTTTGCCTTTGCCTTTCCCTGCCAGACTGTGTGAGGCGGACGAGGTGGAGGCTGCAGATGAGGCATGTGAATGGCCCAAACAAGGAGACAGGGACCACCTGTCCATAATCTCATCTGTGTCCAGGCGAGGCAGTGACGAGACCATCGCAGACGGTGGAGATGGTGGTGATGGTGGTGCTGGAGGTGGAGGTGGAGGTGGTGTGCACAGCATGGTCTTCCTGCCCTTCCCTCTTCCCCTCCCATACCGGGGAGTAGAGCTGGAGCTGGAGCTTGCAGGTGGGGTCTGCTTTCCTGGCATGCTGGAGAAGTTGTGAGGAGACAGCAAGACACAGGTCATATATATACCCCGGCGCTCCTATAGTGGCACGTCGAAGCCCCGTCCCGCTGTCATCGCTGTCATTGGAGCCTCGCCGCGCTGTCGTCGAAGCCCCATCCCAATCTTGTTGCCATGACGTCTGAGCCTCGTTGAAGCCGCGCTGAAGACCCATCCCTATGTCATTGCGACGACGTCGGAGTCTCGTCGGAGTCTCGCCGAGATGTTGTCAAAGCCCCGTCGCAGCCCCGTCGAAACCCCGTCGCGACCCCGTCAAAACCCCGTCGCGATCACGTCGATGACGTTAATCTGTCGTTATTCGCTTGTCGCGCTAAACCGTTGAGTCGGAGGTGTCAACCCTCGCTCGACATGACGCCGCCGCTGTGGGCACGTTATCACGCCATCGAGCGCGCGAGGATCTCGCTAGGATCTCGTTAGGATGTCGCTAGGATATCATTTGGCAAATAAATATCTTTGACCTTGTCTCTCGTTCCGATGACTTTAGACCGTCGTTTCACCCACGTCGACCATGCCGCACTGTCGTTGGGGTGTCGTCCAACTTGGCCCCGAATTTGCATATGTCGTCGGGTTTTTAGAAAATCCAACTCGTTGGACACTCGTTGTCCATTACGTCATAGTGTGACTGCACCATTACATCATCATTAATCCCAACAGCTGGAATTACAAAGCTACAATGCTAACAAGTGCAGACATTACTACTAGACTAGTAGAAGGTTGTTAACAGCAAACTGCAACTAATGAGAACCTGTAAAGCTAAGATTCCATATATGTGGTATGCAAATGCGACAACAAAATAGTTGGTTGTTGGAATGTTATGTCCTGGCAACATGTCCGTCCGGATATCAGGAGACACAAATATGGAAAAGTGTAAGCACACGGTGGTGCTTCCATATGTCCGGTTGCGAATGCGAAGGTGAATGTGAATGCGAATCTTAGCTTAAAACTAGATAACGATAGAATAATGACCCCATAGGTGTAGACCAATTTAATTTTCTAGATCCCAAATGTTGGTGAAAAAAAGGGTTGTGAATAGTGGGCGTGAGTGAGGGTTGGATGGTAGTGGATTTAAAGGGGGTGGAGTGGGTGGCAAGAGGGTGAAAGTGGAGGTGAGGATGGGAAGTGGGGGTGGATAGAGTTGGGGATGGGAAGTGGGAAGTGGGTGAAAGTGGAGGTGCGGATGGAAAGTGGGGGTGGGTACGGGTGAGGATGGAAAGTGGGTGGTGGGTGGAGGTGCGGATCTGATGGGGGTGAAGTGGGGGTGGATTGAGGTGGAGATGGGACCGGGGTAGGTGTGATATTGGACCGTGACAGTAGTCGCCTTAGCTACAAAGACTTTCGGGACAAAGAAGTTGCGTGTGGCTGGAATATGGTCGGGGTGTGGTGTCGGGGCAGTTGACAGGGTTCAGTGAAAGGTCCGTCGTGTGGACTGCCAATAGACCTATTTCATATGACGTCAGCAGAGGTATTTAGGTCAGGGCGTGCGCTGCTTGGCTGCAGGATGACACACTGTCACACTGCAAACTCAATGGCTATGAGCAATCTTCATACAGAAAAAGTGAAATATCTCTAAAACCACACCACCTAGAAACAACCCGCTTGGAACACATATAGAAAACATATTCAACGAACAGATTATATTGAATTTATAAGGTTAGGTTTCTGTATTTCTATTAATTTGGAATAAAATTGATGTTTTGCACTGCGCATACCGGTAAACTCAATGCATTGTCAATGGCCATGAGCAATCTTCATTCAGAAAAAAGTGAAATATCTCTAAAACCACACCACCTGGAAACATACCGCTTGGAACACATATAGAAAACATATTCAACGAACAGATTATATTAAATTTATATGGTTAGGATTCTGCATTTCTATTAATTTTGAATAAAATAAACGTTTTGCACTGCGCGTACCGGCAAACTCAATGGCAGTGTCCCTTCGTTCTGCACCTAAGCATTGAACATTGAAAGGGGTCTATTGGGGGCCATGTACAGGGGACACACGTATCCGTACAATATAGAACTGGTGGTAATATCAGCCAGTCTGTCCTTCTACGGATCGCCTCCTTTATGGTATAATCTTAAGAATATTTTCGTCTTCTTCTTCTTTTTCAGTTTCTTCTTCTTCATCCTCTTCTTCTTCTTCTTCTTCTTCTTCATCTTCTTCTTTTTCTTCTTGTTCCTCCTTTGCTTGTTCTAGTTCTTGTTCTTCCTTTTCTTGTTCTTCTTCGTCCTGTTCTTCTTCGTCTTGTTTTTCTTCTTCCACCCCTTCTTGTTCTTCTTCTTCATCTTGTTCTTCTTCATCATGTTGTCGCTGTTCTTCCTGTTCTTCTCCGACTTCTTCTTATTCTCATCCTCTGACTCCTCCTCCTTCTTCTTCTTCTTCTTCTTCATCTTCTTAGTCTTCATTTGTATTTCTGTTCATGTGATTTTATTCCTTTGAATAACATGTTGTCACAGCCTCGGGGAAGGGGGAGGCATGTTCTTCCAACCGTAATGACAAATCATGTTGCACACTGAATAAACACTATAGGTTTAGAGGGTTTTGTGGGAAATACGCAGATATGGATTGAATAAGCAAAGCGTGAGACGAAAATGGAGAAAAGAAAAAAGAAAGGGAAGACTGGAGAAAAATGGAAAGATCAAGAAAATATGGAGGTGCTTTAAATAAATGGTATGATGGATGAGAAAGTGGTTCTGTGAGATGGGGGCGGAGGCATGATGGGATGGGGAGGAGAGGGGAGGGATGAGAGAGGAGAGGAGGATATTTTGCTTGGAGTTATTCCGTACTGAATTACATTAGCGGAATAGATTGTACCAACAGACTCTCATTTCAGGTGTTTCCCCAACCTTTCAATGAGAGGGGAGAGGAGATGGTGAAGAGGGGAGAGAGGGGGTGGTCTTGATGACGACAGTTCTGCTTTCAGGCACCTCACGGTGTAATTATGTTCATTACAACAGAAGACGCACCGATGGCAAATATAGCAAACTAATAAGCAGCCAAGGTGAATTTGAACATGTGGTTATTGAAATTGTCGAAACATGGGAGAGAGAGAGCGGGGGAGAGAGGGAGAGAGATAGAGGGGTAGAGACGGAGAGAGGGAGAGAGAGAAGGATAGTGTGAGAGAGAGAAGGATAGTGTGAGAGAGAGTGAGAGAGTGCGAGCGAGAGAGAGAGTGGGGGGGGGGGGGAGAAGGAAACAGATGTTACATATTGAAGTATTTCTGTAAAGTTCCATGACCCCTGTGGAAATGACGCAGGGCCAGAGCAGCTGAGGTCCGTCGTCGTCCCGCTTGGTGGCGGGCGCGGGGGGGGGGGGGGGTGCGTGGGGAAAGGAGGGGATAGGTGGCGGGGGGGGGGCGTGGGGAGAGGAGGGGATAGGTGGCGGGGGGGGGGAGGAGGGGTGGTGGAGGACGGGCGGGAGTGAGGACATGGAGGGTGGGGGGGTTGTAGAGTGGTGAGAAGTGGAAGAGGGTGCGGGGGAGAGGTGGAAGTGAGGAGGAAGGAGAAGTGGGGTGGGGGTGGGGGTGGGGGTAGGGGTGGGGGAAGGGGCGCGGGTAGAAGGAGAGGGTAGGGATGGAAGGAGTTGAGGTGAGAGATGGGAAGGGAGCAAAGGAAGCGGAGAAGAGGGAGAAGCAGGAGGCCAGGGAGGGGGGTGGGAGATGGACGGGGAGTGGGAGGTGGAGGGTAGTGGGAGGTAGAAGTGAGGTGGAGGGGAGTGGGAGTTGGAGGGGAGTGGGAGGTGGAGGGGAGTGGGAGGTAGAGGTGAGGTGGAGGGGAGTGGGAGTTGGAGGGGAGTGGGAGTTGGAGGGGAGTGGGAGTTGGAGGGGAGTGGGAGGTGGAGGGGAGTGGGGATGGAGGGGAGTGGGATGTGTAGGGGAGGTGGAGGGGAGGTGGACGGGAGTGGGAGGTGGAAGGGAGTGGGAGGTGGAGGGGGTGGGAGGTGGAGGGGAGGGGAGGGGGAGTGGGAGGTGGAAGGGAGTGGGAGGTGAAGGGGAGTTGGAGGTGGATGGTAGTGGGGGGAGTGGTAGGTGAAGGGGAGTGGGAGGTGGGGAGAGTAGGAGATGGAAGGTGGAGGGTGTGGGAGGTGGGGGAGAGTAGAAGGTGGAGGGGAGTGTGAGATGTTGGAGGTGGAGGGGAGTGGGAGGTGGAGGGGAGTGGGAGATGGATGGGCGGGGAGTGGGAGTTGCAGAGGAGTGGGAGGTGGAGGGGAATGGGAGGTGGTGGAGGGGAGTGGGAGGTGGTGGGCGGGTTGGAGGGGGAGGTGGAGGACAGTAGGAGGTAGAAGGTTGAGGGTAGTGGGAGGTGGGCGAAGTAGGAGGTGGGAGGTGGAGGGAGTGCGACATGGAGGAGGCAGAGGGGTCGGGGAGGGGGGGGGGGGGTGCGGATTAAGGTGGGTTTAGCTCGGGTGAGGGGCATATAGGGGTTGCTGACCCCACCAGCTGTGGCGTACGCAGATACGCCACCCAGCGGCGGGCAGTGCCCGGGGCCTGGGGCTTACAGCGCCGCCTGTGGGCTAAGGGTGCATCATCGGGGAGCGGGGAGCGGGGCGCGTGTGTGGGTGTGTGGGTGTGTGGGTGTGTGGGTGTGTGGGTGTGTGGGTGTGTGGGTGTGTGGGTGTGTGTGTGGGTGTGTGGGTGTGTGGGTGTGTGGGTGTGTGGGTGTGTGGGTGTGTGGGTGTGTGGGTGTGCGCGTGTGTGGGTGTGTGGGTGTGGGTGTGGGTGTGTGGGTGTGAGGGTGTGTGCGTGTGTGGGTGTGCGCGTGTGTGCGTGTGTGGGTGTGTGGGTGTGTGAGTGTGTGCGTGTGTGGGTGTGTGTGTGGGTGTGTGGGTGTGTGGGTGTGTGGGTGTGTGGGTGTGTGGGAGTGTGGGTGTGTGGGTGTTTATGTGTAAAACCTTTACCAGAAGGCTACCTGACGTCACTAGGCGTGTAAGACTTTTGTTCCTTTTACATTCACCCATGTAAGGATGCTTGCTGCTCTTGGTTTACTTCACATGTTTACTGCACACAATGTGAATGCTAAACGCTATTATTTAAAACCGGACACTGTAGCCGAATCGGTAGAGCGCAGGTATCCCATGTAGGAGATCAGGAGTTCAATTCCCGGTCGAGTCAAACCAATGACTTATAAAATATATACTTGTCACTTCCTAGCCTGGTGGGCGGTATTAATAGGATAAGGTAAGGACTAGTTCGCTTAGTGTCAGGATAATGCGACTGAGTGGGATATCATGTCATGATGCCAGCAGCCTGATTTCACAGTGGGGCAGCACTATAAAGTTGCCATGAGTGTGCACTATCACTAGTCGGTACCCATCCTGATATGACCTTAGATGTTGCAAGGACGTAAAATTCTAACAACCAACCAACTAACGATCGTTAAAGATCCTGGTATGACATTGGATGGTGGCAGGATGTAAAACCCCAACAACCCCCAACCCCAACAACCCCCAAAAAACACCCAAATTCAAAGACAAACAAACAACCGAGGTTAAATTTGTTAATAGCCAGTGTATCTATCTATCCATCATTAGGGTCGCATTTAAATAAAGCATATCGCAATAAAATATCCAATGTTTCTGGATTATAACTAAACCAGGAGCATCATCCGGAAGCGGATAATTTCTCTTAGTCGGATATTGTAAGTAAGATTGAATCTCAATAAGTGTTTCAGTTTTGAAAATAGTATGCTTATATTGGATGTTGCAACTTTAACATAGTCATATTTAATGTATTAAGAACAACTAACCTTAATCAATACTATCAGAGAAAAACATACACATCGATTTGTATTTCGCATTCGAGAATCGGATGAGGTCAATTAAAGGAGCTGTAGCATGGCTGAACAAAACTTTACTTATCCACAAGTAGTATGATCAATTATGGCGAGTCATAGTTTGTATAGCTTCAAACACCTTATTCTTTAGGGCACCACAATGGTCTTAGGGTTTCTGTGGTTAATAGGGCTGTCACACTACGACGTAAGAGCCAATGTAAGCCTGGCATCGTTGACTTTTCGTTATTATGTTGAGGTATGTTGCGTTACGTTATGATGACATCAGAATGACGTTAGACTGATGTCGAGCTCGTCGGCGCGCGTCAAGGTTTTCAACGTGTCCAAAACTTTCGATGTAGCTCGACGTGAAGCCGTTACGTCGGGATGATGTTATGCTGATGTCACACCGACGTTAGACGACCGTTAGAGCTGCATCGGTGACGTTAGATCTATGGTCCCTTACGTTAGAGTGACGCACAGTCGGGGAGGAACGTGCGGCCACCATTAAGTCAACGCTGGTCTAACATATCACAACATCGACGGAACGCGTATATAGCGCATGGGCAATGTCGCCCCAACGCATTGCTAACATGTCCGGACGTACTTGACGTTGCTGACGACCCTCTAGTGTGCGCGCACTGTCTGTGATGTCATTCGAACGTGTTCTGAACGTGGTGTGAACATGTCGCCTTGGGTCGGGTACTTTGACTGATGTCGGCCCACGTTCCGGTTACGTTGAGCGCGTCAGCCACGTGCTGTCATCATGCTGATGACATTGGAATGACGTCAAGGCGACGTTATGCTCTCGGTGGACCGACGTCAACTGACGTTGAGATATAACGGTCGCATCGGACGTGGCAATATTAGGGCGGGCATGATCACACCAGGCCAAGTCTAAGACAGCGTTAAATTCACGCTAGCCCGGTGTCACGTGCGCTGGAGTGTCGCTAGTCCGACATTGACACAATACGCTAGCCCGAGGTTACGGTCATGTTAGACTAACGTCAACTACACCGCATCAACATCCAACTTGTGCCAAAATTTGCATGCTACATCGAGAAGTTCGATGTAATATAATTATTTTCACGTTGCGCCTACGCTGATGTCGTTACGTCATAGTGTGACAGGGCCATGAGCTGTGGCTGTTACTCTCCTTCAGCCATAATGACTGTCCCCGGATGATGTAGGCTAGGGCATATTCTTAATTCCTTCCATAACGTAATAGATAACAGAAATGGAGAAAAGACAGATTCGTATGGATCGATTCTATAACTCTGGCTGGCCCTTAAGACCTACCGTTAATTTTATTTAACTAAACCCTTGGCGAAATGAGCAGATAGCAGGTGGGTGAGGCGCCGCCTGGAGGAGAGGAGGGGAATTTGGAGGGCTGCTTGGAAGCCGGCCTCCCAGTCTCCAGGCCGCACCCCAACTTCCCGTAACCCACAGTAGAAAGGAGCATATCAAAAGGAAGGTTACAGAAGCAATATCGGAATAAGAACAATAAGAAGGCAGGAGAATTACATACATAATAATATTTTCATAAGTCCTTTATACGTCACATTACAGACTTGGTAATTAGTGCCAACCCTGCTGTCATTTGAAGGTGGATGATGGTTCTTGAGTATGCCTTATGACATATATAAGTCTACCTTTCGCTTTCCTGTATGACGTCACAGAAGTACTAATGCTCGCCATGGAATACCCGCACACTATGGTAGTGGGCAGATCAATCTGGACCTACTGGGTTCGACCTCATATATCCCATTCTCAGTGTGATCTTTATGACGTCACAGAAGTATTACTACTCACCATGTACTACCCGGAGACTATGGTAGTGGGCAGATCAATCCTGCCCTATTGGGTTCGACCTCATATAGCTAATTCTAAGTGTGATCTTTATGACGTCACAGAAGTATTACTACTCACCATGTACTACCCGGGGACTATGGTAGTGGGCAGATCAATCGTGACCTATTGGGTTTGACCTCATATATCCCATTCTAAGTGTGATCTTTATGACGTCATAGGAGTATTACTACTCACCATGTACAACCCGAAGACTATGGTAGTGGGCAGATCAATCGTGACCTACTGGGTTTGACCTCATATAGCTAAATCTAAGTGTGATCTTTATGATGTCATAGAAGTATTACTACTCACCATGTACATCCCGGAGACTAATGGTAGTGGGCAGATCAATACTGACCTATTGGGTTCGACCTCATATAGCTAATTCTAAGTGTGATCTTTATGACGTCACAGAAGTATTACTACTCACCATGTACTACCCGGGGACTATGGTAGTGGGCAGATCAATCGTGACCTATTGGGTTTGACCTCATATATCCATTCTAAGTGTGATCTTTATGACGTCATAGGAGTATTACTACTCACCATGTACAACCGAAGACTATGGTAGTGGGCAGATCAATCGTGACCTACTGGTTTGACCTCATATAGCTAAATCTAAGTGTGATCTTTATGATGTCATAGAAGTATTACTACTCACCATGTACATCCCGGAGACTAATGGTAGTGGGCAGATCAATACTGACCTATTGGGTTCGACCTCATATAGCTAATTCTAAGTGTGATCTTTATGACGTCACAGAAGTATTACTACTCACCATGTACAACCCGGAGACTAATGGTAGTGGGCAGACCAATCGTGACCTACTGGGTTTGACCTCATATAGCTAATTCTAAGTGTGATCTTTATGACATCACAGAAGTATTACTACTCACGATGTACTACGCGGAGACTATGGTAGTGGGCAGACCAATCGTGACCTACTGGGGTTGACCTCATATAGCTAATTCTAAGTGTGATCTTTATGACGTCACAGACGTATTACTACTCACCATGTACAACCTGGAGACTAATGGTAGTGGGCAGATCAATCCTGACCTATTGGGTTCGACCTCATATAGCTAATTCTATGTGTGATCTTTATGATGTCACAGAAGTATTACTACTCACCATGTACAACCTGGAGACTAATGGTAGTGGGCAGATCAATCCTGACCTATTGGGTTCGACCTCATATAGATCATTCTAAATGTGATCTTTCACTAAAGCTGCTTAGTCCGATGGAAGGATCAACATTTCAAAACCATAAACACTATCCTAGATTTGACATATCTAACTTAGATACTGATGCACTTATTAAGCATTTGTTGCCACATCGAACGGAATACCGAGTCAATTTACAACGCCAACAAGGAGCCTATGATATGGAAATTTATTGAACACAAGTTGATATATAGTAAGTACAGTAGAGAGGTAGAAGTTAGGATTGGTCAGTGATTGTTTGACTCAGGCCCTCAACCCCACGCGTTTGAATGTTCGTTTGAAGGATTGGGTGGGTGGCTGAGTTGAGGTGGTGAGTTGCTCGTCAGGCTGCCGGAGTGGAAGTGATGTATGGAGGTTCCCAGTAGTCCGAGGATGGGTGCCGTGACGTCAGAGTCTCGCGAGAGGCGGCATCATGACGTCAGAGTCTCTGGAGCTGCTGGTTGCAGACGAGACCGGTAGGTGGGCCATGGGGAGGATTCGAACCCAGGTGGCGCCACCATAAGGCTCCCTGTTCACGCGCAAATTACACATGTTGGCGAACCAACATGAACAATTTACTAGAACCGTTAACAACAGAAGCATATGTTGCCACTTGTCAGAGTTTTGGCATGCTTGCCAACATTAATTTGGCATGTTTCTACTCCAAATATCTCAAAAGTTAGTAATTTAAAATAAAAGTCACTTAAAACTAAAGTAAGGTAGATTATAAAGATCAACATAATATTTTTATCTCAGAACATGACAACAACTCAAAATCATCGGACTATGCAACTTTAAGATACATAGAATATCCACGTATGGAATAAATGGAAGTAATCACGTGACCAGATCTTTACGTGTCAGCTGTTCCTTTCATATGACACCATAATAGTCGTCTCCAACCAGAAGTGGATATCCCCCCACCACCGCACCTTCCCGCCAACTAATTAATTACTTGGAACCTTGTCTAAATATAACCCATCACCTGCCTTGTGTTAAAACAGTGGATCCCGGCCATCTTGGAATGCTCGGTTCCTGGCAACATATGTAACATGACACCCTCTGTAACTGTCATATATCTCAAATGCACCAACCCTTTACCAATCCTAGTCCTCCTGCCCCACCCGCCTGTACAGAATGACCCCCCCCCCCCCCAAACAAATAAAAAATAAAAAATAAATCCACAAAAGAAATAAATAATATACAACAGCAAAAAACACAACAAAACAAAAGAAATCGACACCTCTGTTTATTGTTGCATCCAGCAAGCTTCATGGTCGCTAGAAGAGTCAGATTTTACTTTTCATTTTTTTGGGTAAATTATATTTTAATCATCGAATTAAGTTACTTTTTGTATCAGTGCTCTAGTTTCCCAGCTTCATCATGTTACATTTACTCACATATATAACATATTCCAACTTCAAGCTGCCTACTCCGATGAAAGCATCAATAAAAAATAATTAAAGTTCTTATCTAGATGTAATCCTAAATGCATCCAACTGAGATAACATTACATTTATTTAGCATTTGTTGCTGCATAAAAGGAAATACTAAGTCAATTTAAAAAAGACATGTCGTTACTGAAGCCTGTGGTGTCAGAATTTTAACCTGATGATTAACATTAATTTAGCATGTTCTCACTTCAAATATACTGTCCTTCACCCATAATTTACAACACAAACAAGGAACTGCATGACATGGACTTTATTCAAGACAGGTCATCATATAGGAAGCAATGGATAATCAATCAGTAAGGTCATTCAATCAAGGAATCAAATAATCAATCAATGAAGTCAAAAGTCAGGAAATCAGGCTCTCAACCCTGTCGGCTGTTCTTCTTGTAGGGATGGGTGGGCGGCCTAGTAAGGTGGTAGTTGTTGTCGGTCCGGCGCTGGAGTTAATGTGGTGTATTGCAGGACCTGGTGGTCCATCGTCGACCGGATGTGATGTCACAGATCTCGCATGGCGAGATGTGGTTCGATGGAGGTCCGGCAGGGGTGTCAGGGGGTTTCGGGTTCGAATCCAGGTGGCGCCAGTGCAGGAGCAGTCCCCTGTTCACGCGTAAATTACCCATGTTGACAAACCAACATGAACAATGGCTGTCCCCGGATGATGTAGGCTAGGGTGTATTATTAATTCCTTCCATAGGATAATAGATAACAGAAACCGAGACAAGACAGATTCATAATGATCAAGCTGATAATATATTTATCGAATAGTATAAACTAAAAACCATTGAACTAGGTAACTTTAAATAATTTGCTGCAATCAAACGCAATAATACTGCTATGACTGCACATAAATTGTGGGATGAACAGTTATACCATTTACAATTTCAGTGTCATTGGCAGGGCAACTTTGAACCATGAACTATGATCGACAAATACTCGGCTATGATTGGAAGAATAGTCACACACTAAGCTATGATCGGTAGAAGAATTTCACGCTGTAGTCTCCGGTTAGAAGTCATTAAAGCCTCTGTCACACTGTGCCGCATTGCATCAGCGTATGCCGACGTATGTGATTTTGTGGCAACACGTTGGTGTATGCTGGTGTATGCTGGTGTACGCTGAGACAAGTTATGGGTATGTTTGGCATCAGTAGTATTTGTTAACAGCCCACTGCTGTACGCTGAGACAAGTTATGGGTATGTTTGGCATAAGTAGTATTCGTTAACAGCCCACTGATGTACGCTGAGACAAGTTATGGGTATGTTTGGCATAAGTAGTATTCGTTAAGAGCCCACTGGTGTACACTGAGACAAGTTATGGGTATGTTTGGCATAAGAAGTATTCGTTAACAGCCCACTGATGTACGCTGAGACAAGTTATGGGTATGTTTGGCATAAGTAGTATTTGTTAACAGCCCACTGATGTATGCTGAGACAAGTTATGGGTATGTTTGGCATAAGTAGTATTCATTAACAGCCCACTGGTGTATGCTGAGACAAGTTATGGGTATGTTTGGCATAAGTAGTATTTGTTAACAGCCCACTGATGTACGCTGAGACAAGTTATGGGTATGTTTGGCATAAGAAGTATTGTTACAGCCCTGATGTAGCTGAGACAGTTATGGGTATGTTTGGCATAAGAAGTATTCATTAACAGCCCAATGGTGTACGCTGAGACAAGTTATGGGTATGTTTGGCATAAGTAGTATTTGTTAACAGCCCACTGATGTACGCTGAGACAAGTTATGGGTATGTTTGGCATAAGTAGTATTTGTTAACAGCCCACTGATGTACGCTGAGACAAGTTATGGGTATGTTTGGCATAAGTAGTATTTGTTAACAGCCCACTGATGTACGCTGAGACAAGTTATGGGTATGTTTGGCATAAGTAGTATTTGTTAACAGCCCACTGATGAACGCTGAGACAAGTTATGGGTATGTTTGGCATAAGTAGGATTTGTTAACAGCCCACTGATGTATGCTGAGATAAGTTATGGGTATGTTTGGCATAAGTAGGATTCGTTAACAGCCCACCGGTGTATGCTGAGACAAGTTATGGGTATGTTTGGCACAAGTACTATTTTTTAGCATGTTCAAAATTCCTGCCGTATGACAGCCTGTGTCACATACATCGGCATACGCCTATGCAGTGTGACAGGGCCTTAACTAGTGTTATTTTCATCAAATGTGGTGTAAATTACTTTTAAAAGATGATTATTCTCACACTAAAATTCACAACAACAAAATACTGGCAATTGTGATGTGAGTTGAGCACCCGCTTTCCTAGATAAAAGATTCACCCAGTACTTGTAGTACACGGTGAAGGACAACGTATTGTAAATACGGGCGAAAATAGGTTTAGTATGGAACCTGAAGTAGAAACTGTGGCTCCAGTATCAAATGGCTACCCATAATGATATAGGCACAGAGTTGGTGAAATGGGAGAGAATGCACAAAGACAAGATGGCGGCCACAGAACGCCGTCGATTTCACTTTTAAATCTTATTAAACTAGATATTATATTATATTTTTCAACTCAAAGGTAGCGGGCTATCAATAAGACATATGTAAAGAATAACTGTTGCTTCTTAGATTGTGAAATTAGGCTCTCATTCCCTTAACCCGCTTTTTCGACCGTTTTTATATAGGGTTGGTATTCACCCGTGTACTGCGACTGCGAGTACCGGGTGAATCCTTTATCTACCACTTTCCATGTGGCAGGTTGTGGGATCCCCAGGTTTGAATGCTGGCCGAGTCAAACCAATGACTTTTAAATGTTTACATGTCACTGCCCGGCGGTCAGCATTAGTAGGATAGTGCAAGGACCAGGTGAATGAGGAAGACTGCAATTGAAATTTCCTAAGTTGAATCAGCACATCTAACCAACAACAAAAAAGTTGGTTGTTGGAGTTTTACGTCATGGCAACATCTAAGGGCATATCCGGACGGGTACCGACTTGTGACAGTGGCAACTCATTGCAACTTTATAGTGTTGCCCCCCCTGGGAGACCAGGCTGCCAGCACCATGAACTGATATCCCACTCAGTCACATTATCCTGACAGCGAGCCAACCAGTCCTTGCGCTGTCCTAATAATGCCGAGCACCTGGCTAGAAAGCGACACGTATCAATTTTTAAAGTCACTTGTTTGACTCGACCAGGGTTCACAATAAATAAATAGATAAATAAATAAATAAAGAGGTAAACACACAAACCAGCATTATCGAGCCAATCGGGAAATCGCGGATGTCGTGAGTGTACACACGTCACGTGGCTCACTGGTTGGTTCTGACAAGTCTCGTCCACAAGTAAGGTATCCTTAATTATCGTGTGAATCCACCCCTTCCCATCATGCATCTGCTTCTCCATTCTCAGCGACCCCCGCGTCCCCCCCCCCCCCCCCCGTCCCTGCTCCACAACCACCCTCTTCCCCTCACGCATGCGCACTGCCGCCAGCGGAATAATGAAGAGTTGATGGCAGAAAGGTAATCTAATGAAAGCCAACCAAGAGACGGCGACCATTTTTTTAAATATAAACAGAGAGAGGGAGACAGGCCTAGGGGTGGGGGGTGGGGGGGGGGCTCTGTGGGTTGGGAGGGGAGAAATAAGAGCAGAGCGGTCCAAATGATAGGTCCCGATGGGAGTGGTTCCAAATGGCCGGAAGTGGCGCATCATCTACCGGCATCAGCGTCTGTCTAACGGAGGTTTCTGGAATTTGCAGTGTTTGGGTGCGTGGTCGAGGGGCTGCAGTGTGGTGGCTGTGGTGTGGTGGCTGTGGTGTGGGGGCTGTGGTGTGGGGGTTTTGGTGTGGAGGCTGTGGTGTGGGGGTTGCGGTGTGGGGGTTTTGGTGTGGAGGCTGTGCTGTGGGGTGTGGGTGGAGGGCTGTGGTTGCGGGGCTGCGCTATGGTGCTGTAAGGTTATGAGTAGAGGGATGTGGGATGTAGGAGTGTGGCATAGAGCTGTGCGGTGTTTGGGTGGGTGGCCAAGGGGCTACAGTGTGGGGGCTGTGGGTGTGTGGGTGGAGGGCTGTGGTTGTTGGGACTGTGCTATAGGGATGTGGGGGTACAGGTGGAGGGTTGTGGGGTATAGGAGTGTGTGGTACAGAGCTGTGGGGGTTATGGGTGTGTGGGGTGTGGGTAGAGGGCTCTTGAGGTATGGGTAGAGGGCTGTGGAGGTGTGGGTGTGTGGGTTGAGAGGGGTGTAGTAATGGTGCTATGATGTTGTGGGGTTATGGGTAAAGGGATTTGGGGTATATGAGTGTGATATAGAGCTGTGGGATGTTATGGGAATGTGGGGTGTGGGGGTGTGGGGGGGTGTGTGCAAGTGTCGGTGGAGGGTTGTGGAGGTGTGTGTGTGGATGGAGGGGTGTTGTTAGGGTTATGGGTAGCGGGATGTGGGGTGTCTGAGTGTGATATATAGCTGAGGGGTTGCTATGGGGAAGTGGGGGTGGAGTATGGGGCTACGGAGCTGTGGTATGGGGCTGCTGTGAGAGTATGGGGAGTCAGTGGGAGGCTATTAGGCTGGGATAGGACAGGGTATACTTCAAAATGACATCAGAGAATTCCCTCCAAATACACATGTGCTATCTGCTACGTGAGGGTGTTGGTTTACATGTAGGGAGATCCAGACGCGAACGTGACCTAATTTTCACACACCACTAAATGGGACGTTCGCGTATTACCGCCATCTTAACGTCTCAAGCCGAGAACAGGGACTTTGCTTTGGAACAACTCGAATAGGCTACTTGTTCAGTGGGGGTTTTATGCCCAACTAACATCTAAGTTCACACCAGGAGGGGTACCGACTGGTGGCAGTGGGCAGTGGTGGCGACTTTATAGTGCTGCCTTACTGGTAAACCATGACTCGATATCCCACTCAGTCACATTATCCTGATACAGAGAAAAACTTCCATTTCTTTCCCTATCCTAGTATTACCTAGTGAAAGGATAAGTAGCGACAAGTTTCAATCTTTATAACCCACTGGTTTGACTCGTTTGTGATTCGACCCCATGACCTTCTAAACGGGAAGCCAGCAATCTCACCGATTCGAAAAAGCACGTTCGGTAGCTGCGAAAGCAGGAAGACAACACAGATGTGGGATTGGTTGGTTGGTTGTTAGATTTGTATATCCTCGCAACATCTAAGCTCATATCAAGAACGGTATTGCCTTCTGACAGTGCACACTCATGGAGACTTTATAGTGCTGCCCCACTGGTAAATCAGGCTGCTGGCACCATGATGTAATTTCCCACTCAGTCACATTATACTGACATTGACCTAACCAGTCCTTGCCCTATCCTATTAATGCCGAGCACCAGGCTAGGCAGCGACAAGTTTCAATTTGGTAAATCATTGGTTTGACTCGACCGGGAACCAAACTCCCAATCTCCCGCACGCAAGCCCCGCATTCTACCGATTTGGCCACCGCGCCCGGTCACAATGCTGTTGAAATATGAACCAATAGCTTCTGAATGTGTGACATGCATCTTGATACACTTCCCTCCCACCACCCTCCATTACACTGTCATTAGCCAAGACAGCCCCTCCCCGCGCCGAATAATAATTGCACCTGCTGATATTAATTAGACGTCCCGCGTCACGTGACGTGCCGGACTGAGGGGACCTGGGTTGCTGAGGGTAATGCTGAGAGATCTGCATACCGGTCTGCTTTTATATATATGTGGGTGTGCCGAACTACTTTCTCTGTCTACTACTAAATACCCATATGTCTACTATTAACTACTCATGTGTCAAACTACTTTCTCTGTTTACTGTTAAAGATTCGTGTGCCGATTTACACTAGCAGTAGTGGCACTGGATATACACAGTGACAAATTTTGATTAAGCACTACTTATGTGATGGACATGACCACGATGCTAAGCTGATTATATGATTGATTGGTGATTGGTGATTGGTGATACGGTCATATCAGGACGGGGATTGGTGATTGGTGATTGGTGATTACATATTAGCACCAAAGGCCATATTCATGATGAAAATCTCATCATCATCATGCTGTCGGTCGTGATGCGACAAAGACTGCTTTCATTACTTGACTGCACTGTACATTTCATGAAAGCTGCCTGCAAAAGTGTTGAAGTGCTGCTGGCTTTTGCAAGTTACCAGCGGCACTCTCTCAGGGAGCAAATAGAGGTTTCACACCGGCAAGAACATGTCCAGACATGCGCAAAACTATTTGTCCCTGCAGTGGCTGGTCGGGAGATGTTGGGAGTTCCATACATCAACCGCCCTTAAGGCTGCCACAGTGACATGGTTTTCTGCTTAGGGTTTGTTTCCTTAGCCTTTGGTTTTATCAAGAATCTGTACCACAAAGCAGTGGTTTACAACCCTGAGGTATTGCAATACCTGCAATACCTGCATACCCAAAGAAAATCTAGTAGAATCAAATGCAATTTGACCATTGCAGCCAATTCAAAGTAATAAAACTATTCCTCCTCACCCCCAACCCCCGCACCACAAAACAAGTTTGCAGTCAATAGACGAGATCACTGTTCTCACTGTGCATGCACTGAAAACGGCGCTGGCAGCAAAGCAAAGGCATATGGTCATTGAGTTTGCCCATACGCGTAGGGCAAAACTTAAATTTTATTCAAAATTAATAAGAATATATAACACTTTGGCACAAACATGAATGGATGGATGCAATATAATAATATAATGAATAAGTTTAGCACACAACTCTCCATAATTAAGCATTTTGAGCCAAGAAACATACAATTTCAGTCACTTTACAGGCTGATATTTACATTACCATTGACTAGATATAAGTCATTCTTGTTCTAAATATTAAAATGTCAAATGTGTAAAAAAAAACTTATTTCAAAGAAATATATAACCAATATCTGATTAACCCTACTCATTTTCTAGTTCTACATATGTCATTAACCATAGGATATAAATAAAAATATGAATACAATTAGTAAAACTGACTCTGGCTATGGCCAAAACACTAGTCTAAGTGCCTAGATTTGTCTAAATCTAAATGCACATGGCATGCACTGTGCTGATTTATATTGATGTAAATGCAATGCTAGATAAAAGATTAATATCTTAATTAATTATATATATTGTTTAGTTGGTATTCTATGTATCAAACAAGAGCTGACATGAGCTGAAACTAGCACATTTCATAACTGCACCCAGTGTATTAGCATGTGCCATGTGCCTCTCGTGGGTTTGTTTTTCTTCCACGCATCCCACAATGCACCGCGCCGCTGCAATGGCGATGTAGTCTATTCAAAGAAATACAACTATTCATCCTCACCCCCCCCCCCCACGGCACACAAAACAAGTTTTGATTAATGCAAAATAAATAAGCCTGGATATACACAAGATGGTGGAGCCTGAGTTATGCTGTGTAAAGACGCTGAATATACACACGTGATGCTGAACAGAATTTGTCACAGTCCAGAAATGGCCGATCCTGTCCATAGGTGTCGCCTCTAAGGTGAACAGCCATGAGATTACTCCTGATGAAGGTGATGCTTTTGACAGGGCACCTTTTAGTGTTGGAGGTCTGGCCTTGCCTGCCCTGGCTGCACTCACTAAGCTATTCGCAGATAGCTTTCTGTGTATATTCAGTGCTATTTACATAGGATATATATATAAACAGTTGGCCCCTGGTAAGACAGAATAACAAAAGACCGGAGTGGTTGAGAAAGAGTATATATTCTCTGGCAGGAATATATTAAATGCCCACCTAAAATTAGAAATCCGACCGTCTGAGCGGGTCTGGCAGCAATAGTGACCCGACGCAGTTGGTATCAGGGCGGTCAGGAGCCACACACAGGTGGCAGACTAGTGGAGGATGAAGGAACTAGACTAGGCAGCAGCACAGTAGGTAGTAACTAACTCAATGAACTAGTACAGTAAGGGTAACTAAATCACATGACAGTACAGGATGTAGTAACTAATAGAGAGAGAACCGCTAGGTGGTCGTGTCCTTGTTTATATTCCCATAATAGATTATAGAGCACATATATAGTAAAACCTACCGACCATGGGACCGACTTTAAATGGTCCATTTAGGGAGGTCGTCGGCTTAGGGAGTTTTTGTATTGTTACAATGGTGTTGAATGAGCTTAGGCTCATTCGGGGTCATTGCAGGGCACATTAGAAGAGCGAAGCCGTTGCCCCCCCCCCCCCCACCTCCCCTTCGCCTTCCCCCTCTCTCTCCCCCAGCCGCCGGCCGCCACCCTCTGGGTGGGGCCGTGGCAGGGGGGCGGGGGATTGGGGTGGGGGGAGAGGGGATGGTGGGGGGAGGGGGGACGGGGGGAGGGTGGGGGGACGGGGGGGAGGTGGGGGACGGGGGGGTCTCCCCAGGAAGGGAGCCACAACCAATCCCACATGCCAATCATGCCGCGCCTCCTCACTCCACCCCTCCCATTCGTCAGCTCCCATGACACACCCTCTCTCAGCACCCAATCACAGTCATCCGAAGCCGAGCCCCCTCAGCTTCTCACCAAGCCTGGTCACTCCGCTCATCTCCACTGGACTGACCACTAAGCTCCTTTTTCCCCACCCACCCATTCCACTGAGATCTTAAGACATCAGACTATATAATTTATTAACATTTTAATTAATGACATTTAACATTGTAATACATATACACTACATTACATAATGTAATAACATTTTCATTATGACATTTAACATTGTAAACCATATGCATGATTATTACTGTTAATAATTAACTAACTGCTACCCGCTAGTCGCTCTGTCATTATTCACATCACATCAATTATGCACTTGTCGCATCTCCCCTCTCCTCACTCACATCCCTCACCACTCCGATCACCACATGACCTTTTCCCTGCAGCATTCGGATGCCACACCTGAAAATGTAAAGCCCCCGGGGGCTGCCCGGAATAAAGCTATGTCCTTCAGCTCATGTTTCCTGTTGTGTGTAAGATAGACTGTAATG
Source organism: Branchipolynoe longqiensis (assembly GCA_030323885.1). Classification (NCBI taxonomy): domain Eukaryota; kingdom Metazoa; phylum Annelida; class Polychaeta; order Phyllodocida; family Polynoidae; genus Branchipolynoe; species Branchipolynoe longqiensis. Next base: position 49,693,324 of record CM059194.1, read on the forward strand.
GTATTGAATGGGCGATCTTTTGGGACCCAAATAAAGCGATTAATATAGGGGAGTGGTCGTTCTGTAGAGGTGGTCGGTTAGAGAGGTTTTGCTGTATATATGTGAAGTGGGCGAGACTACTCAACTGATGGAAATGCGGGCAGGGCTGATAAGCTCGCATTCTGAAATGCGGGCTACTCACCAGATTCGCATTTGCCACCATTTGCGGGGCCGAGTTCCCTGCTGTAAAGCATTGCTAGGATACCTCAATTGTGACTTTCCTAGCAATGGTGAGAGGTCGGGCGTTCGGGCCCAGACCCATCAGACGTGTTTTTGCATGGTCTGATGTTTTAGATGAGATTTAGGCTTTTATTGTCAAAATTCCAAACTTATTCAACTTAATTATATAGGAGGAGATCTACTTGTTCATATCCATCATATTGCTAAACTTATATTGTTAGTTAGGGTAAGAATAAGGCTGTGAGCTCCTAAGAAGTAATTGGAATGTTCCTTGCATTCTTTACTATTGTCCAGTCTTATATTATTAACCGCTATGGTCCACCTGATATTGGTATTCGATTGTTCTATAAATGTATTTAATTAAGGGCCTTCCGCCCCATGGACTGTATGGAGTTGAACTTCCCACATCCGAGGATATAGTAGCCACCTTTCTAGCCCGGGTCAAGTTAGCATGAAGGCGGTCAACCAGCGGCGGGACGAGAGGCGACAGCGGGCCGGCGTCAGGCCCGGAAATTCACATGGAAACAATTATTTATTAACACGTAGGCTCGCCTTAAGCGGGGGTGGAATAGCCCTATGGTTAAACTTCCCATAATCCCATATCTGAAATTCTTTAATCTGAAAAGCTCCAAAAACTGAAGGTAATTTAAATAAACTAATATTATTTGTAGTCTTCACTTATCCCACTTAATGTGAGTATGTATTTGTTACTGCAGGATTAAAGTTTGATTATGGCGTGCTGCCCTAGACTCGTGGGCATGGCTGTATGTTCATATGTATAAATGTGTATATATATATATATAGATATATATATATATATATATATATATGTGGGTTGTTCTCAGAAGTTGTGTACCAATAGTGTGACATCAGTACCACAAAATCAAAATGCTGTCAAAGTCCTATAAACAAGCTTCCTCAATCTGTATGTCCTTTTGCATCTGAATAATTGAAAATAAACATGTTCTGACTTTTTAAGTAGGTCAAATGATGCTCACACCCAATAAATAGCAATATAGCATGGAAACCAATCTGACTCCAAAATCAATTATTTTCCACACAAGGCTTGACATTTTTAGGACATTTCACATGCCACTTGCTTTATAAACAGTAGTAATAATAATTTGAAACCTCATTGCTATGGTTTTGTCTCATTTGTGATGATTAAAGAGAAAAGCCCAAAAATATTAGCAAGGTAACAGTCCAAGTGGAAACAACAATTTTACACAAATGTTCAGCTCAAATTTCAATGTTTAGGGGCAATTTCAGGATTGATCTTTTACTATACCATAACTGGGTCCATGCATAGAGTGTCAAATGGTGAAAATAGTTACTGTACTGTATCTGTACTCAGTGTTTGAAACAGAGTTTCATAGTACTTGCAAGTGGAAACGAATGTTACGATGTTAATGACTCCAGAAAAGGTTAACTATTTCATCATTTTCATAATTTTTTTTAGAAATAAATGTCTTCAACTTAATGAAGACATTGTGTATGACCATTTGAAGTGAAATATGCTGTTGGTCAGAGGTTTCATTAAGTTTGTGACACTTTCTTTTCAATGCTGTTGACAATGTCACAAATTAGTGATGTAATTTTCTATGTATTTAGCTACATCCATCCCAATAAGATACATAATACACAATATTAACATTTACTTTTGATCTAAAATATCTCCCACATTATTTGGCTAAATGATGAAATCTAAATATTGACACTCCAATCATGGGTTTCTTTGAAATATGCATTTCATGTCGACTACCTCAAGTGGTACACAGTTTCTGAGAACGACCGATATATATAAATTCCTGGTACACAAAAGAACATAGGAGGGAGAGTAAGTTTGATTTGTCTTTAATAACTGGCTCAGGGATTAATAGCCTCCAGAGTGTGACGCAAGGGGGCGCCTGCCCGGCAATACCCGACAGCTGGGAGGGGGGGGGCGCTCCACCAATGCGCACAAGGAAATATAGGATGTACATGTTACCCTTGCATTTATACTCACATAATGCATTATACATCACATATGTAGTATCTACCTTTATTGCCAAATCTGAAAAATTCTGCATTCCGAAACCCAACTGGTCCCACCTTGAGGATTTCGGATAAGGCAGTATCTTCTGACTAGAACTACTATATAGTTGACTAGTTGTAAGTGTATTAGTCTAACACTGCATACTCTCTGGGTTTGCTAACTAAGCAATTACATATTCGCCACTTACACTGCCACTTGTCCCAGCTCAGTAGGATTAACCTGGGTACTGTTATATAGCACCCGGCTGATTGGTCATGGACATGGGTTAGGAGAACGATTCGGCTAAAGAATGACAGAATGGAGGAGTGCAGCTAACACAGTTTATTTAGTCATCACGTGACGGGAGCGTCCGGTCCAACCCTTAAAGCTAAGTACAACAATTCACCCTATTCATGCCGCGACCATGTTGAAACCAGACCGAGGGCACTTACCCGTCTGCGAGGCGCGGTTGTATGTAAAGTAATGTGAAAACATTTTTGTCAACCAAAACCTCTCGGAATCACTCAAATTTGAGGGTATTCATTTTTTAACATAACATATTCATCTTTGCATACCTTTTTTCTATCTATTGGCCAATTTTCACGAAGATTGGGTGACTCTTGCATGATGATTTTCCCCATTCTTTAACTACAATGTGACAATCAACTTCAAGTCTGCATAGTTATGGTGGTATCATGTAATGCAGCACTGTCAGCATAGCTATCTGTGCAACAGAGTTAAACAACTAGTCTTAGTAATTACAAATTAATAAAAGCTTTAAAAGGGTTAAAATATATTTTTTTAATATATCTATATTAAGAAAGTTATGCAATTTTGAATTTAAGAAAAGATTGGTAGCCAAGGTGAGTGACTTTGTTGACATTGCCTACTGAAATGCATCTGATCATCACTCAATCTTCATGAAAATTGACCAATAAATAGAAAAAAGGTAAGCAAAAATTATTATGATAGTTTCTAAAGTTAATATCCTCAAATTTTACTCCTTTAATTTATCTAGTAGTTCATATGCATCAGCACACAGTAGTGTCTTATGGCCATTTCCAATACCGATGCTTACTCAGCCTCGTTCTGATGCCTAATTAGGTCACGCATGAATAGGGTGAATAGTAGTAGGGTGGGTGGAGAAGTTTGTACCTACATAGGCAGCTAGCCAACGAGTGACATTGAATGAGTCGGCTGTGTAGACGATGGTGACAGAGGTGTGGAAAGCCTGCTGTAAAGTATTAGTGAACCCGATGAGTTGCGTCGTAGAACTGACTATATTATCCGGCCCCACGGCCCAGCTGACCTCCCGTGACTTCTCGCGACCTCTCATGACCTGAGGCTACCTGTCGCTATATGCATGATACACCTATACATTACACCTGCCAGGGCCAAATGACTGAAGCAGTGTTAGCGCTTCAAACCCGTGGTTAGCGGCGATCTAAGGGTTAGTGGCGAAAAGTCGGTATGTATGGAGCAGTGTTATGGAAACACTGTGAGCTTAAGGTCGGCTACGCTAACCCCAACCCTTATCAAGTTTACCGTCGGTGTTAGGGACCGACTAGGGCCAAATCTATTTAATGCTATCATATTTAACAGAGTTGCATACTCAAAACGTGAAATTTCATTAATTCAACCCTAAAATCGAACAGATATTAATGCCGCTGCTACATCAGCGGCGATATTCATATTGTCGAATCGACGAATGTAAGCAGAACAAATCACTGCTGGCGCCGCATCCGCAGTGATATATTAGTGCCAAATCTATTCAATGCTGTCATATTTAACAGAACAACATGGTCAAAAAGTGAAATTTGGTCAAATTAACCACAAAATCGAAGTGATATTAACGCCGCCGCTAAATCGGCGGCGATATTAATAGTGTCGAATTGATGAATGTAACCAAAACAAATCCCCGCTGCCGCCAAATCAGCTGCGATATTGGGAAATAGCGGTGCTTGCCGGGAACAGGCTCAGAGGGATTTCCCATAACTTATTGGTTAGCTAACGCCTCCACGCTTTGGACCCGTACATACCCTGTGATCCATTTCCCAACACTGGCGTTAGCTAACCCAAACACGGTCCTTAACATTGGAGCCGATAAATAATTCTTCATGCATACGGCCCCTGCTGGTCAATCAGGTGGAAAGGAGTTGAATTCACTCGTCCACCTGACGATTAGTCCCGGGTGCAGCGGACAGGGGAGAAGAGTGTTTTGTTATTTCAGCTGAATGACCCGCAATTAAACATTGTGAACAATGATGTTGGAACTGTTCCAAGATTCTTGCTAATTTTGGTTGTTTACAGAAAGTGGTCAAAAAGGGAAGCAAAACACTCTAACTGTGAAGTGTCCCGTAATCACGTGATCAAGATTGTGATATAAACCTGTAGAGCTTAATGGGAACCACTGGAGGTGTGGGACAGGACGGGATGGCCGGGTGGGTCGGGCGCCTGCTTCCTCTATGGGATATCATGGGATCAATCCCCAACTGCTTCAGACTAAAGCTTTGCAGAAACGATGCTTGTCTCGACGTTTTCCTAGCACTGGGCATTGTCAGGATAAGGCAAGGGCAAGGATTGGCCGACGCCGGACCAGGATAATATGACTGAGTGTGATATTTTGGTCATGAATCCCATCATGACTGCCACACTCTAAAAGTCACTATGAGGAGCGTACGTCATTTAACTGTTATTAGGAGGTAAGACCCCAATGAGCTAACCCCATTTGCAATGGTGGAGTGATTTTATTCTCTTATAGCTGACTATTTCATTGGGCCCTGAAAACTGGTCAGCTGCAGCAGTGGAGACGCGCCTGTGGTTTTGTGTTGTTCTTTTCTCGCGGAGTAACGCTATCACGTGACCGTTATCACGTCGTTGCCCTCGGGTCCGGCAGCTAGGTAACCTCCTTATCTGGCCGCCAGACGCTTGGTGGGTGTGCAGGCGCAGGACGGCAGCGTATAATCTGCCAACCATATCGTGGACAGCGCCTGCTGAGGTTAAAGCTGCCTACACAGCCCAGCGAAGGCCTCAGGTTTGAGAAACCGAAGCACTTCATGTACATGTGTTCATATATATATATATATATATATATATATATATATATATATATCACATATATATATCACATATATGCACTAAAACCTAACTAACCGACTACCTCCACAGATCGACCACTCCCCTGTATCGATCGCTTTATTTGGGTTCCAACAATACCATTGTAACCATATTCTAACTCTCTACACCAACCACCTCCCTAAATCGACCACTTAAAGTCCGTCCCAAGGTCGGCAGATTTAGAGAGGCTTTATATATATATATATATATATATATATATATGTGTGTGGGGGTGTGTGTGTGTGATGTATAACGCATTATACAAGTATTAATGCTAGGGGAACATAATACTTTGCCATGTCCACCACCGGCGCATTGCTAGAGTGCCCCCCCCCGCCCGGGAAGTTGTCGGGGAGTTGTATACGGGTGGCCCCCCCCTCGCGCCACACACACAGTACATATATATATATATATATATATATATATATATATTGGAGCGAGTGACACGGGCGTGAGGCTCCACCAGGCGAGTAGGAAGACGGCAGGCGCCGCCACCAGGGGCCAAATGTAAGAGTCACAATTTATCGGCTGCGGAGTTTAGGGCGGCCAGCGGGTTATCTATTGTCGGCGTTAATAAATGTGTCACGGGGGATGTATCAGTCCAAAGCACGCGCGGGTTAGCTAACGTTTCAGTTATTTATAGATTTGGGAAATCCCTCTGCCTTTGTAGCCATATATTAGGCTCAAATATATTAAATGCGAGCATATTTAACAGAATTACATACTCAAATCGTGAAATTTAATTAAATTAACCCGAAATTCGAAGCGTTTTTATGGCTATCGCCGCATTGGCGGCGATATTACTAGTTATATTTTCGAATCGACGAACGTAAAGTAAACAAAAACGCCGACGCCGCCGACGCCAGTATGGAACGCGACGTCGATGCAGCGGCGATTTGTTTACATTACGTTCGGCGATTACTATCGCCGCCAATGCGGCGGTAGCCTTATTAACGCTTCGAATTTAAGGTTAATTTAATGAAATATCACGATTTGAGTATGTAATTCTGTTAAATATGGTCGCTTTGAATAGATTTGGCCCGAATCCGTCCCTAACCTGCACGTTATCCCAGGCTCAAGTTGGAGTTAGTGAAGACGTCGTTAACGCTCGAGGCGGTAGCCTAACCCGCCCTGATACATTGAGACTTTGGCCGCTAACCCGGGAAATCCGCACGACGCGTGGGTTACGAGCCTTAACCCGGACTCTTACATTTGGCCCCAGGCTAGGCAGAACACCTGACCAGTAGATGACTGGAGGAGTGTCAGTTAGTGGGTGTGGTGTCAGGTTGATATGAAACGGTTCATAGATAATCGGTTTGCAGGTAATTATACTCATATACTTGCTTATGCAATACATATATAAATGCCGGCTATATTACATAAGGTGTGTTTGTTGTTATGTTAAGTCCTAGCAACATCTACGGTCATATCAGGATGGGTACCGACTTGTGACAGTCCACACTCATGGCGACTTTATAGTGCTGCCCCACTGGGAAATCAGGCAGCCAGCACCATGACCTGATTTTAAGTCATTGGTTTGACTCGGCCAGGATTCGAACTAGTACATAAGGAACAAGACAATTAAAGGTGGGTTGATATACTGTATTCTCTGGCATAGGGAATATGTTGCGTTGCCTAATAAAGAAATAGTTCTCAGGCGAGAACGACAATGTGTCTGCCCATAGTTGTTGTTGGTTCAGTGGTGGCGCCACCAGTGCAAGGATGGAATGAACGGAACAAATACGTTGTGAGTAGTAATTGGTAATAAATTGAAAATAAATGGATAATAGTAATACATTCCCTTCTGCACCTTTATACTCGCATAATGCTTATACATCACATATATATATATATATATATATATATATATATATATGCAGCAATATATGTATATATCTATGCAGCAATACATATTCAATGGGTTTTTTTCTTGAAGATTTATACTGCCTGTCATGGATAAGTCTGACTAGACTTGTTTTCACCATTAGACAGTTTGGCGATAGAAAGCCTGAGCCTACACTTTTACCGACCCAAGGGATTTTTTAACCTCCCACACCACATAGACATGGTATGAGAGCAACTGGCCTTTGATGACGCTGTAAGTTATCCACAGCGGTGGAAATCCAAATTGGCAGAGGTGGGGGCATGGGGAATGGAACCACCGACCCTCAGATTAGGAGTCTGAGCAGAACAACATTTAATAAGTTCATCCGGATACATATATATATATATATATATAGATATAGAGAGATTGATTGATTGATTGGTGGTTGCTTTACGCCGTGTCGGCAGCATAGGCCATATTCACGGCGAGAAATGTTTGTTTTTTGTTCAAACCATCGCTTTTACATGTAAAAGCAGACAATCAATTATGTGCCAATAGACACTAATTAAATTAGAAAGCTCACAATCATATATCTGTGGTCAAGGGAAACAAATTCCCATAGAAAAAGAAAAGTTTCATTAATAATTAATAGAATCCATTTAGTAAACTATATAAGGTGGTACAGTCCAGCTGCCCTCAAAAAGGCTAAAATGTTTTCCTGTTTTACCTTAGTAAAAAGGTCATGCATACTGTCTGCAGTGTAGAACCGTTGGCGCAGGGCCAAAAAATCAACGCAACTTAGTCAAATGTGTTTGAGTGTCAGTGGGGACTGACACCCAATACATTCAGGGGGAGGTTCCCCCTTGAGCAGAAAAGCATGTGTAAGCCACGAGTGGCCAACATGGCAGCGGCTAAGGACCACTTGGTCCCGCCGACCTCCCGCATGAGTCTGTGGTGGCTTTCCCACATATGGTTCAATTTCTTTAAGTTTATTGATGTTTTCATCCCACTCATGTTGCCATTTGGATTTTATGTGGGTGGCTATTAGTGGTTTCAGATCAGAGTGAGGGATCAGACACGGTTCAAGATCACAGTTCAGGGCCTTCTTCGCAGCCCGATCAGCTCGTTTGTTTCCTTGTATGCCAGCATGGCCAGGCACCCAGCACAGGTGGATATCATACCCATCTGTTGTCAGTTGGTTCATTTTATAAATGACCGTTGCTAGAATAGGGTGATTCGTTTTCAGTCCAGCAACAGCCAGGAGGCAAGAGAACGAATCACTGTATATAACATAGTTGGTGTGGTTGGATACCTCGATACACTCCAAAGCGAGAAGGAGTGCTCGGGCCTCTGCAGTGAAAATCGAGCTCTGATCGGGCAAACGTACACCAATTTTTTCCCGTCGGCAGACTGCCGCAGCAGCTACCCGGCTTTGGTCTTTCGAACCATCAGTGTATATGGAGAGGTAGTCTGCAAACTGGCCTTGAATCTCTGCATGCAGTCCTTGGTACTCGAGTGGATGTGTCCCAGATTTCCTCAGTTCCGTGAGTCGGAGGATAACCGATGGCTTTCTCAACAACCACGGGGGATGTTCTGGGACTTTGGCATCCTCCAACACGTCCAAATCCACGCCCAAGGCCTCCAAATGAGGTTTCATTCGGAGCCTCAGTGGCCGGATGTAATTTGGCCTGGCTTCATACCTGGATTCGTCATGTTGCTCGAATAGACAATTGTGTGCAGGATTCAATGCATTAGTTTTTATCTTGACTACATATTGCATGGCCAGTTTGATTCTCCTATTGTTAAGTGATGGTTCATTGGCTTCGACATAAAGGCTCTGAACTGGTGAGGTGCGGAAGGCCCCAAGGGCCAGGCGCAGTCCCTGGTGGTGGATCGTGTCTAGCAGCCCAATATATGATTTCCTTGCGGAACCGTATACTATGCTGCCGTAATCCACTCGTGAACGAACCAAGGTTCTGTACACGGAGAGCAGAACATCTCTGTCCGCTCCCCACTCTGAGCTGGACAGCACCCTCAGAATATCCAGCGCTTTCAGGCATCTTGTTTTCAGGTACTTTATATGTGGCACAAAAGACAGTTTTGCGTCGAGAATGAGGCCCAGAAATTTGGTTTTCTCAACGACTTTAATGGGATCCCCATCCAGGGTCAGCTCCGGTTCCGCATGTATTCTACGCAGCAGGCAGAAGTGCATGCAGACTGTTTTGGTCTTGGAAAATTTGAAACCGTTCAGAACTGACCATCGATGGATCCCATTTATGCTTGGTTGTAGCTGTCTCTCAATGACATTCATGTTAGCACCGCTGTAATATAAAACAAAGTCGTCCACGAAAAGACTACAGGAGACCCCCTGCTTTACAGCAGCAGCAATACCATTGACCTTGACCCCGAAAAGGGTCACTGCCAGTATGCTGCCTTGAGGTACTCCTAGTTCCTGTGAGTGCAGGCGGGAATAGGTAGTCTTGACACGGACGCGGAAATGCCTGAAGGCTAGAAAGTTCCTGATGAAAATTGGCAAGTGGCCACGAAGGCCAATCGCATGAAGATCCTCCATGATGCCATGCTGCCACGTTGTGTCATAGGCTTTTTCGAGGTCGAAAAAGACAGCCACAACGTGCTCCTTCTTAAGGAAAGCATCTCTTATGAAGGTCTCCATGCGCACCAAATGGTCGAGGGTGCTGCGGCCCCGTCTGAAGCCACATTGAAGGTTGGACAGGTGGTGTCCTGACTCCAGTAGCCAGACGAGGCGGTTGTTTACCATGCGCTCCATGGTTTTACAGATGCAGCTTGTAAGGGCTATGGGACGATAGTTGTGGGCTTCACTCTGGTCTTTACCAGGTTTGGGAATCGGTATTACTGTCGCCTCCCGCCAAGAGGCGGGGACGACACCCGACTCCCAGATGTTGTTGAAGAGTTGAAGCAACAGTCTCAGTGCATGTTCAGGGAGATGTTTCAAAAATTGATAATGAATTCCATCAGGTCCAACTGCTGTGTCATGCGAGCTTTCCAAAGAACACCTCAACTCACCCATACTGAATGGGGAGTTGTAGTGCTCCTCGCCATCGGAAGAAAAGTCCAAGAGCTTTTGCTCTTGGCGTTCCTTGACCACCCGAAAGCCCGGGAGGCAGTTTGCCAAAGACGAGTTTCCAGCAAAGGTGCGAGCCAATTCTTCACTTATTTCGTCGAGTGATGTGAGAATGGTGCCGTTGTGTTTCAAGTGCTGGACTACAGAAGAATCACCTCCCCTTCGTTTGATTCTTCTGATCATTGTCCATACTTTGCCCAACGGCGTGTGCATGGTGATGCTAGAAACAAATTGTCTCCAACACTGCCTCCGCGCTTCTTTGATTGTTCTGCGAGCGCGAGCACGCAGAATTTTAAAGAGCGCCAGATTTTCAGCAGTCGGTCTCCTGTGGAATTTACGCTGAGCTTTCTTTCGTTCCTTAATAGCCCTCCTACAGCCGTCATCTAACCATGGAGGCGTCAAACGCTTGGGAGTTGCCGAGGTCTTCGGAACAGTTTTCTCCGCGATCCATCCCAGCATCTCAGTGAAGGCATCGATGTCACTGATGTCTGGAGTGAACTTCTCGCAACATAGGGTCTGGAAGGTGGGCCAGTCGGCTTTACAAAGCCGCCAGCTCCTCTCTCGCTCTATGGGAGATGCCCCCCCACAATTAAGAATAATTGGGAAGTGGTCGCTCCCCGCAGAGGTCATCCCAGACCCTCCACGAAAAGTCCAGCGCCAGTTCTGGTTCTACAATGCTGAGATCGATGGCGGAATATGTTCCGTAGCCGGGATGCAAATATGTGTATGAACCATCATTCAATACACACAGAGCATGAGCGGCCACAAGGTCCTCAATTCTCTTGCCTTTAGCGTTCCTATTGTCCCCCCCCCATAATGGGTTGTGGCCGTTAAAGTCACCCATAAGTAAATATGGGGACGGTAACTGGTCCACAAGGGCGTCCAGTTCTTGTAAAGTGAGAACGGAGCTCGGAGGAATGTAAATGGAACAGAGAGTTACAGTCTTATGCAGCATCAGACGAACAGCTACAGCCTGTAGTGTTGTGTCTAACGCCACTGGCGTACACACCACATCACGTCTGACCAAGATGGAGGAGCCGCCAGCGGCTCGGTCTCCATCTGGTGCGTGCTTGTTATGAATGGTGTAGCCTTTAAGACTACAACTCTCAGAAGCTTTTATATAAGTTTCTTGTAGGCAAACAGCGAGTGGATTGAGGTTGCAACAAAGAAGAGACAACTCTTCGATGTTGCTCCTAAAACCTCGGCAGTTCCATTGAATAAGAGATGCACTTGTCACTGTCATTTTGGAGCAGTGACAGGTGTTCTCCCCCTCGCCTTTGGTTTGAGGGAGAGACTTCGACTGCGGGTTTCCACAGTCTCAGGCATCTCAATATCGGCCAGCGCCCGATATCTATTTGATGTTAAGTTTTTGGAGATCGATGACCCCCTGGACGTTTTGTCCGTAGGGGTCAAAGATCCCTTTGGAACTCGGTCCGACAAATTCTTCTTCTTTTTGGGCATCGCCGGCTCGGCCAGCGTCTGCACCGCAATACTAGTATTACTATTATTACTTTTGATCGAAACCGGCGTCGGATTTGGGACTGGGGTGAAGGCAGTGGGCTTCCCTCCAGTCAACCACGTCAGTTCAGTCTGGCATTCAATTGTCCTGTTGGAGGCTTTGGCTGCCGCAGCATAGCTCTTGGTGATTGGCGAGGGAGTATTCACCTCAGCCAGCCTTCAAGCTTCTGGGTAGCTTAGCCGCTTCTCAGTCTTGATCTGCTGAATTAGCCTTTCTTTTTTCCAGACAGGACAGTCTTTAGATATGGCCATATGGTCACCCAGGCAATTGGAACATTTTGCCTGGTTTTGACAACTGGTGTTGTCATGACCTTTTTGACCACACTTAAAACAGGTGATTTCATTTTTGCATCTATCCTTGCCATGACCAAACTTCTGGCATTGGAAGCATCGAAGTGGGTTTGGGATGAAGACATCCACATTCACACTAAGGTATCCAATTTTCAAATTCTTGGGCGGAAAAGGCTTGCCAAACGTGAGGATATATGTCCCTGTTTTTATGGACTTGTTATCCCTCTTTATAACTATTCTTCGTACGTTTAACACTCCTTGAGACTTGAGCTCATGTGCTATCTCATCCTCATCAACACCATCAAGATCTCTAGTCCGGATTACTCCTTTGCTAGAGTTGAGAGTTCGATGAGGAGAGGCCTTGATGCCGACGCCTGCTAGCGTGCTTGCACGTAGCAGATTGTCGCCATGCGCTTTCTTAGCACACTCCACCAGAATATGTCCACTTCGTAGTTTCTTCACGTCTTTGACTGTGCCAGCAATTCCCATAATGCCCTTGTGAATGGCAAAAGGGGAAAGTTTGGCAACTGATGCCTCGTTATTCAATGATTCAATCATAATGAACCGTGGCCAATCATCAGCGTTCGGACGTGAGTCCGAATCAGAGTCCGATTTCATTTCCGTGTCTGGTAATCTTTTCTTATTATTTGGGGGGTTTTGAGTATCCATATTGAATTGTTTTTGGTTCGTCATCCTCGCTCCCCACCCACCACGGAGCCCTCAAAATTGGGGTGTGCAGCACTGTGGTAACCGACAGATACACACCAGGGATACGAGGATAATATACGCTAGCATGGAGAGAGAGATCTATATATAGATCCAGGAATACTAAGTCAAAATATTAGTACTTATCGCTGCTGGAGCCATTGGTGTCCAACAATGCAGTGCGCATGGCAAAATTAATTTGGCATATTTTCTTTTCAACAATCTCAAAAGTTACTCCTTAAAATTCAAATGACTTCAAAGGTGTTTTGGTTTCAACAACTTGGTTTCATCGGACTATTCAGCTTCAATGAATACTTTCTTTGTTGATACAAAGTGATTTGTAAAGTCGACGGCTGGCATCTGTGGGTTGTGTAGGCAGGTTTGTAGGAAATCAATACAGGCAAGAAGAGAAAGGAAGAGTATAAAGAGTGAAAGTAGAGTGAGAGCTTGCACCCTCAGGTTTATTATTATATAGTGGTACATGGATCTGATATTGCATACCACCTGACCACTATCTCCAATCAGCAACAAGCATTTCTAGTTCCACCAATGAACAGTAGGCATTCTGGGGTCACCATGGCTACTGTGATCTACCCACCACCACCATGCAGTGTGGCTGCTTGGCCTGCACCTGCCTGCTGTGTGTGTGTGGTGGGGGAAAGGGGTAGTGAGTAGAGCTCTTGGGCTCTTTACACACTAACAGTAGTGCCTCCTTCACACTATCTACCTAATACACAATGACTATTGACCACAAGTAAAGAATCACCAGCAACTACATAAATACATTCATGCACCTGGCCCTATACATCATTTACATTAATAGACCATTTGTACTCCTTTATAGACCATTTCGCATTCTCCACCAATGCGTTTTATCAGAATATTTTACAACGTACTCCGCCCCTCCACTTCTTACCACCTGCCCAAGCAGCGTAGAAAGATGGTTTCACTCAACCAGGGTCTCGGAATCCCACAACCTATCAAAATGGGAGGCGGGCGCTTAACTAATTTGGACATTCCGTCTGATCATAATGATGTCCACCTCAACGACTCAGTGTCGGCTGGTGTACGGCGGGCATTATAACTGAAGGCCCTATCCCTGTGTGCTGCGGTTGTGTGTGTATGTGGTGAGTAGTTGAGTAGTGTGTGTGTGGGGGGGAGGGATGTCAGACGTGGAGGTGGATGATGGTGGGTGGTGGGGGGTGTTTGTGGGGGGGGGGGTGTTTGTGGGGGGTATGGGATGGGTGTGGTGGGATTGGAGGCGGGAGGACATTGGGTGTTGACCTCTCAGGACAAGTTAATGAACCACTCTCAAGACCCTCTAATTAGGACGAGAGGCCTGCGCCCTATGGACCTGGGCCCATCACTCACCAGCCCCGGGATATGTCTGCCGAGGCTTTGTGAGCTTGCCGCGTACGTGGGTAGGATGGGTGGGGGTGGGGGTGGGGTGGGGGTGGGGGTAGGGGTGGGGGTGGGGGTGGGGGTAGGGGTGGGGGGGGGTGGGGTGGGGTGTGGGGGGTGGGGTGGGGTTGGGAGTGGTGGTGGGGGTGGTGGTGGGGGTGGGGGTTGGGCGGGGGTGGCCGAGTGCAAAAACAAGGCCATACCAGTTTTAACGACGCTATTTTAACTTCTCAAGGGCCTCATGCCAATAAGTGATGTCTTCAATACAAAGTTATGATTCCCTTAACTCTAATAACTCATGAGCTGGTGTGGGTACGTGGTGCATATATATCATTTATATCATATCATAATACATATATATGTTTATTTACTATATTATATCATTTATATAGTAGATTATATAATTTAAGATTTGACCACCCGCGCAGGTGTGGAGGTGGCAGTGACCAGACACATTTGGTATCAGGGTGACCACGAGCCACTCACAGGTGGCGCCTTAGTGGCAGAAGCAGGAACTAAATCCTATGACAATAGGATATTACTCAATAGATAGTAACTAATATAGAAAAGGGAACGTGTAAGTGGTAGTGTCTTTGTTTATATTCCCATAATATAGTATAGGACACATGTATGTTTATGTAGTTTATTATATCTACATATACATTATATATTATTATATATACGTTTGTATCATATGTATTACATTATATCATATACATGTATATGTATCTCATATTACATATATTCTTATGTGATATATATGATATATATAATTTCCAATTATATTCATTATATGTATATACATTATATGATATATGTATATTTAATTAAACAATATTTCAGCGAAAACTGACTATTGGATGGAACAGTTAGTTAAGCAAACAACCGGTGGTGGTGCCACGGGTATGGCTTAAAATAAAAGACTGCCTCAATAATGGAGCTAGGCTAGGTATATACACGATATTCGAGGAACCAGATCTTATTTATACTCGCATAATTATTTATCCATCACACCTATATATTTAAATTTAGAGAACTATATATTGAACACAATTTTTATCTATTTTTGCTTCAATTTCTTTTCTTGTATCATTTGTCATGTGTTTTTTTCTCATCCATTGATTTAAGAAAGAACAGAACAATCTAGGGAGCATGTATTTGAATTGTACATGTTATATTTAACATGGGTAATTTACGGGCGGAGACCAACCACCCGATAACACTGATCCGAACCTTGCTGCCACCTGGCAGATCGAACCCACACTACCCCAGCGGCCACTGATCTACGGTGGCGCCCCCTGTAGTAACTTGAGAGAACCACAGGCCGCTGGGTGACGCCAACGTTTGAACTTTCCAGCCAAAAACCATCACGTGACCTAACGACCGACTGACCAGCTCGCACAACCGATCCATCGCCGCATCTAACCACCTATCTTCACCCACCCACCCACACCGCTGAAAAATAAGAACTCGGTAGGGCTGAGGATTTGATTCCCGCCCGGCCAGATCATTGACACAGCAGGGAAGTGACTTGATGAAATGTGGTTCCAGTTGATTGACTGAATGACTTGATAATGACCCATGATGAAAAATAAAGAAAAGAAAATCCACTATAACCACATGATGTCTCCACCTTAGTAAATTATTATTTACATAACCTGTTTTTAATCACGCTAATCTACTGTTCACTAACCAGGTCATTTCATAGCATTTTTTATTTATTTTTTGTTGTGTGACAATTTTTAAATTCTGCCCATAACGTATAAGCATCAGAAGATTAATCAAGTTTCCAAGTGATGCAGCGTGATGTGTACCTCCTAAATCTGTTTTCCCAAAGAGGCTGTGGTTTTCTGAGTAAATGTCACTGAGACGGCGAATGTCTGAGAAGCCATACAGCCATGGGGCCGGATATTAGCCTTGCAGACATATCTATATTAATATTATACTCACACATATAGCACAAGAATTCTACATCATAATTAAAGTCACGACTGTAGAAGATCAAATGGCCATAGCTCCCAATTTATGGGTCACCAAAAGTTTGTCAGTAAATGTCATACTATATAATGTATATATATATATATATATATATAATCTATATACACATGTGAATGTATGTATGTACATAAGTATAAATATGTGCAAAGCGTCCATTGGCTAATAATATAATATCAGAATAATATTAAATAATATAATAAACATATAGAAAATCGCTTTAAACTCGCTTTAAACTCGCATAATACTTAGAAATCACATATATATATATATATATGATGTTTGTTTGTTGTTGTTTTACGTCCTAGCAACATCTAAGGTCATATCAGGACGGGTACCGACTTGTGACAGTGTGCACTCATGGCGACTTTATAGTGCTGTCCCACTGGGAAACCAGGCCGCCGGTACCATGACCTGGTATCCCACTCAGTCACATTATCCTGACACTGAGCACACCAGTCCTTGTCCTATCCTAATAATTCAGAGCGCCTAGCTAGGAAGCGACAAGTATCAATTTTAAAGTCATTGGTTTGACTCGACCGGGACTCGAACCCACGACCCCACGATCTACCAGCATGGGAGACGGACGCTCTAACTCATTCGGCCATCCCGTCTGGTCTTATATATATGATGCCGAGCAAATAGATAGCCCTACCCGTAAAAGTTTTTAAATCAAGCTCATGTGATGCCCGCGCCGGCCGAATGGCATATGACATGGCGTGGGGAGACGACAAACTATCCTGGAGCCGCACAGGAACTCCATAAATTACAGAATGGTCCAGAATTTGGCGAAATAAAAGCATGAATAATAAATAATATAATAAAATATAATAAATAGCACAAGCCTACTCCGCCCATTTTATACTCATATAATTAATTATATATCACATATACAAGGATGTCATATTCTTTTCACATTGAAGACTATTTCAGCTGACGTTGATGTGGAGGGATGTTGATCTGTAGGATCAACATGTTATTTGGGAGGAGGTGTTTTAACTGTCGTCCTCGCCAAATACAAAAGACCCCAGGAACAATGAGTACACTCATGTTCAACACTAGTAACCCTCATGCCTAACACTGAGAACACTCTTGTGCATCACTGAGAACACTCATGTTCAACATTGAGAACATTCATGTTCAACACTAGCAACACTCATGCCTAACACTGAGAACTTTCATGTGCATCACTGAGAACACTCATGTTCAACACTAAGAACACTCATGCCCAACACTGAGGACACTCATGCCCAACACTGAGAACACTCATCCCCAACACTGAGAACACTCATGTGCATCACTGAGAACACTCATGACCCACACTGAGAACACTCATGCCTAACACTGAGAACACTCATACCCGACACTGACAACACTCCTCACTACACTGAGTACACTCAGGCCCAACACTGAGAACACTCATACCCCACACTGAGAACACTCATGTGCATCACTGAGAACACTCATGCCCAACACTGAGAACACTCATGCCTAACACTGAAAACACTCATGCCCCACACTGAGAACACTCATGCCCAACACTGAGAACACTCATGCCCAATACTGAGGACACTCATGCCCAACACTGAGAACACTCATACCCAATACTGAGGACACTCATGCCCAACACTGAGAACACTCATACCCAAAACTGGGAACACATGACCAGTGCGCAAGGTCATGGGTTTAAACTGCGACTGAGTCAAAAGAATGATTTACAAAACGAATACCTTCTGGTACTCGCCATTACTAGGGTAAGGCTAGAAGGGCCGGTTGGTTCAGTATCAGGATAGCGCGTCTGAATTGGATATCGGATCAGGGTGCCGACAACACGGCATCCCAGTGCGGCAGCACTATGCATTTGCCATCAGTTCGCGCCGTTATAAGACATATCCTGATATATATAGCCTTAGATTTTCCTGGGACACCAAACCCCTAACATCCCATTAACCGGAATAATACTTGGCGCATAATTTCCGGTTTGCGGATTCCACAATGTATTGAGCAACTACACTGAGAACAACACTCAAACACACCGACACAGGGTGCATCACTTTTTGTTGTTGAAGATTGATACTGCCTATCATGGATAAGCCTGAATAGGCTTGTTTTCACCATTAGACAGTTTGTCGATAGAAAGCCCGAGCCTACACTTTTACCGACCCAAGGGATTTTTAACCTCCCACACCACATAGACATGGTATGAGAGCAACCGGCCTTTGATGACGCTGTAAGTTATACACAGCGGTGGAAATCCAAATTGGCAGAGATGGGGGCACTGGGAAATCGAACCACCGACCCTCAGATTAGGAGTCTGACCTAGAAAAAAGTCAGACACTCTAACCACTCCGCCACAGAGAACTCCACTCACAATAGGGGTATTCTGACCTGGCGGCGAATCCACGTATTACGACAATACAAGAACAAAATTAACTGGGGGAAAGAATTAAAAAAAAACCCACCTAAATAAAATCCACACGAAAATTCCATAACGAATTCCTGCGAGTCATTTTAATTTGATCGCGCCGTCAATCAGGGGCGGCCCATTTTTGCTGAGGGTTCCCGACATTGTCAATTAGGTGCCGAGTGACTCCACTCGTCTCTCCTGTCCTGTGGCAGCGAATTGGGATGCTTCATTCCAGCGCCGGTGTGGTGGTTTCAGCGTGTTCCCGTGCTCAGACGTGTCCCGTTGCTTCTGCGCATGCGCGGATTTCGCATCAACTCGGATCACCCGAGACACTTATTGGTGCATGCGCACATCCTACAATCTCGAGTCGAATAATCGAATACGCTTCTCCGCGCTCGGGTGGAGAATTTTTTTTTTTTTTAATAGCCGATAAAAAGTACAGCAAAATAGGATTTAAAGTATTTTATGATGGCCTAGATTACCTATATTTCCATTTAATTAATCTAAGTTATTCTTTTTTGGCACACGGCACGTGTATTTGTCGACTCCACTCGCCGTGTTCTATTTGAAATTCTGACGACTGGGATGACCCGAGTCGCCCGGGTAGTGTTAATCGATTACGGCCATGTTTATTAGATTCTGACGCATGCGCAGAAGCGAGGGACACGTCTGAGCACGGGAACACGCTGAAACCACCACACCGGTACACCCCCTACCTAACCCTCCCCGCTCCCACCCTCCCCCCAACCTCCCCCCCCCCTCGTCCCCGCTCGCACCCTCCTCTGACCTGCTATCCGCCCGCCTGCCTCCGCCTCAGCTCCCCCCCCCCCCCATTGAATAGCTCTTGGTGATTGGTGAGGGAGTATTCGCCTCAGCCAGCCTTCAAGCTTCTGGGTAGCTTAGCCGCTTCTCAGTCTTGATCTACTGAATTAGCCTTTCTTTTTTTCCAGACAGGACAGTCTTTAGATATGGCCATATGGTCACCCAGGCAATTGGAACATTTTGCCTGGTTTTGACAACTGGTGTTGTCATGACCTTTTTGACCACACTTAAAACAGATGATTTCATTTTTGCATCTATCCTTGCCATGACCAAACTTCTGGCATTGGAAGCATCGAAGTGGGTTTGGGATGAAGACATCCACATTCACACTAAGGTATCCAATTTTCAAATTCTTGGGCGGAAAAGGCTTGCCAAACGTGAGGATATATGTCCCTGTTTTTATGGACTTGTTATCCCTCTTTATAACTATTCTTCGTACGTTTAACACTCCTTGAGACTTGAGCTCATGTGCTATCTCATCCTCATCAACACCATCAAGATCTCTAGTCCGGATTACTCCTTTGCTAGAGTTGAGAGTTCGATGAGGAGAGGCCTTGATGCCGACGCCTGCTAGCGTGCTTGCACGTAGCAGATTGTCGGCATGTGCGCTTTCTTAGCACACTCCACCAGAATATGTCCACTTCGTAGTTTCTTCACGTCTTTGACTGTGCCAGCAATTCCCATAATGCCCTTGTGAATGGCAAAAGGGGAAAGTTTGGCAACTGATGCCTCGTTATTCAATGATTCAATCATAATGAACCGTGGCCAATCATCAGCGTTCGGACGTGAGTCCGAATCAGAGTCCGATTTCATTTCCGTGTCTGGTAATCTTTTCTTATTATTTGGGGGGTTTTGAGTATCCATATTGAATTGTTTTTGGTTCGTCATCCTCGCTCCCCACCCACCACGGAGCCCTCAAAATTGGGGTGTGCAGCACTGTGGTAACCGACAGATACACACCAGGGATACGAGGATAATATACGCTAGCATGAGAGAGAGATCTATATATAGATCCAGAAATACTAAGTCAAAATATTAGTACTTATCGCTGCTGGAGCCATTGGTGTCCAACAATGCAGTGCGCATGGCAAAATTAATTTGGCATATTTTCTTTTCAACAATCTCAAAAGTTACTCCTTAAAATTCAAATGACTTCAAAGGTGTTTTGGTTTCAACAACTTGGTTTCATCGGACTATTCAGCTTCAATGAATACTTTCTTTGTTGATACAAAGTGATTTGTAAAGTCGACGGCTGGCATCTGTGGGTTGTGTAGGCAGGTTTGTAGGAAATCAATACAGGCAAGAAGAGAAAGGAAGAGTATAAAGAGTGAAAGTAGAGTGAGAGCTTGCACCCTCAGGTTTATTATTATATAGTGGTACATGGATCTGATATGGCATACCACCTGACCACTATCTCCAATCAGCAACAAGCATTTCTAGTTCCACCAATGAACAGTAGGCATTCTGGGGTCACCATGGCTACTGTGATCTACCCACCACCACCATGCAGTGTGGCTGCTTGGCCTGCACCTGCCTGCTGTGTGTGTGTGGTGGGGGAAAGGGGTAGTGAGTAGAGCTCTTGTGCTCTTTACACACTAACAGTAGTGCCTCCTTCACACTATCTACCTAATACACAATGACTATTGACCACAAGTAAAGAATCACCAGCAACTACATAAATACATTCATGCACCTGGCCCTATACATCATTTACATTAATAGACCATTTGTACTCCTTTATAGACCATTTCGCATTCCCCACCAATGCGTTTTTATCAGACATAGTTATTTTAACATACGTACTTCCGGCCCCTTCCCACTTCTTACCACCTGCCCAAGCAGCGTAGAAAGATGGTTTCACTCAACCAGGGTCTCGGAATCCCACAACCTATCAAAATGGGAGGCGGGCGCTTAACTAATTTGGACATTCCGTCTGATCATAATGATGTCCACCTCAACGACTCAGTGTCGGCTGGTGTACGGCGGGCATTATAACTGAAGGCCCTATCCCTGTGTGCTGCGGTTGTGTGTGTATGTGGTGAGTAGTTGAGTAGTGTGTGTGTGGGGGGGGAGGGATGTCAGACGTGGAGGTGGATGATGGTGGGTGGTGGGGGGTGTTTGTGGGGGGGGGGGTGTTTGTGGGGGGTATGGGATGGGTGTGGTGGGATTGGAGGCGGGAGGACATTGGGTGTTGACCTCTCAGGACAAGTTAATGAACCACTCTCAAGACCCTCTAATTAGGACGAGAGGCCTGCGCCCTATGGACCTGGGCCCATCACTCACCAGCCCCGGGATATGTCTGCCGAGGCTTTGTGAGCTTGCCGCGTACGTGGGTAGGATGGGTGGGGGTGGGGTGTGGGGGTGGGGTGGGGGTGGGGGTGGGGGGTGGGGTGGGGGTGGGGGTAGGGGTGTGGGGGGTGGGGTGGGGTTGGGAGTGGTGGTGGGGGTGGGGTGTGGGGGTGGGGTTGGGCGGGGGTGGCCGAGTGCAAAAACAAGGCCATACCAGTTTTAAACGACGCTATTTTAACTTCTCAAGGGCCTCATGCCAATAAGTGATGTCTTCAATACAAAGTTATGATTCCCTTAACTCTAATAACTCATGAGCTGGTGTGGGTACGTGGTGCATATATATCATTTATATCATATCATAATACATATATATGTTTATTTACTATATTATATCATTTATATAGTAGATTATATAATTTAAGATTTGACCACCCGCGCAGGTGTGGAGGTGGCAGTGACCAGACACATTTGGTATCAGGGTGGCCACGAGCCACCTCACAGGTGGCGCCTTAGTGGCAGAAGCAGGAACTAAATCCTATGACAATAGGATATTACTCAATAGATAGTAACTAATATAGAAAAGGGAACGTGTAAGTGGTAGTGTCTTTGTTTATATTCCCATAATATAGTATAGGACACATGTATGTTTATGTAGTTTATTATATCTACATATACATTATATATTATTATATATACGTTTGTATCATATGTATTACATTATATCATATACATGTATATGTATGTCATATTACATATATTCTTATGTGATATATATGATATATATATACATATCCTATTATATTCATTATATGTATATACATTATATGATATATGTATATTTAATTAAACAATATTTCAGCGAAAACTGACTATTGGATGGAACAGTTAGTTAAGCAAACAACCGGTGGTGGTGCCACGGGTAAGGCTTAAAATAAAAGACTGCCTCAATAATGGAGCTAGGCTAGGTATACACACGATATTCGAGGAACCAGATCTTATTTATACTCGCATAATTATTTATCCATCACACCTATATATTTAAATTTAGAGAACTATATATTGAACACAATTTTTATCTATTTTTGCTTCAATTTCTTTTCTTGTATCATTTGTCATGTGTTTTTTTCTCATCCATTGATTTAAGAAAGAACAGAACAATCTAGGGAGCATGTATTTGAATTGTACATGTTATATTTAACATGGGTAATTTACGGGCGGAGACCAACCACCCGATAACACTGATCCGAACCTTGCTGCCACCTGGCAGATCGAACCCACACTACCCCAGCGGCCACTGATCTACGGTGGCGCCCCCTGTAGTAACTTGAGAGAACCACAGGCCGCTGGGTGACGCCAACGTTTGAACTTTCCAGCCAAAAACCATCACGTGACCTAACGACCGACTGACCAGCTCGCACAACCGATCCATCGCCGCATCTAACCACCTATCTTCACCCACCCACCCACACCGCTGAAAAATAAGAACTCGGTAGGGCTGAGGATTTGATTCCCGCCCGGCCAGATCATTGACACAGCAGGGAAGTGACTTGATGAAATGTGGTTCCAGTTGATTGACTGAATGACTTGATAATGACCCATGATGAAAAATAAAGAAAAGAAAATCCACTATAACCACATGATGTCTCCGCCTTAGTAAATTATTATTTACATAACCTGTTTTTAATCACGCTAATCTACTGTTCACTAACCAGGTCATTTCATAGCATTTAAAAAAAAAAAAATTTGTGTGACAATTTTTTAATTCTGCCCATAACGTATAAGCATCAGAAGATTAATCAAGTTTCCAAGTGATGCAGCGTGATGTGTACCTCCTAAATCTGTTTTCCCAAAGAGGCTGTGGTTTTCTGAGTAAATGTCACTGAGACGGCGAATGTCTGAGAAGCCATACAGCCATGGGGCCGGATATTAGCCTTGCAGACATATCTATATTAATATTATACTCACACATATAGCACAAGAGTTCTACATCATAATTAAAGTCACGACTGTAGAAGATCAAATGGCCATAGCTCCCAATTTATGGGTCACCAAAAGTTTGTCAGTAAATGTCATACTATATAATGTATATATATATATATATATATATAATCTATATACACATGTGAATGTATGTATGTACATAAGTATAAATATGTGCAAAGCGTCCATTGGCTAATAATATAATATCAGAATAATATTAAATAATATAATAAACATATAGAAAATCGCTTTTAAACTCGCTTTAAACTCGCATAATACTTAGAAATCACATATATATATATATATATGATGTTTGTTTGTTGTTGTTTTACGTCCTAGCAACATCTAAGGTCATATCAGGACGGGTACCGACTTGTGACAGTGTGCACTCATGGCGACTTTATAGTGCTGTCCCACTGGGAAACCAGGCCGCCCGGTACCATGACCTGGTATCCCACTCAGTCACATTATCCTGACACTGAGCACACCAGTCCTTGTCCTATCCTAATAATTCAGAGCGCCTAGCTAGGAAGCGACAAGTATCAATTTTAAAGTCATTGGTTTGACTCGACCGGGACCTCGAACCCACGACCCCACGATCTACCAGCATGGGAGACGGACGCTCTAACTCATTCGGCCATCCCGTCTGGTCTTATATATATGATGCCGAGCAAATAGATAGCCCTACCCGTAAAAAGTTTTTAAATCAAGCTCATGTGATGCCCGCGCCGGCCGAATGGCATATGACATGGCGTGGGGAGACGACAAACTATCCTGGAGCCGCACAGGAACTCCATAAATTACAGAATGGTCCAGAATTTGGCGAAATAAAAGCATGAATAATAAATAATATAATAAAATATAATAAATAGCACAAGCCTACTCCGCCCATTTTATACTCATATAATTAATTATATATCACATATACAAGGATGTCATATTCTTTTCACATTGAAGACTATTTCAGCTGACGTTGATGTGGAGGGATGTTGATCTGTAGGATCAACATGTTATTTGGGAGGAGGTGTTTTAACTGTCGTCCTCGCCAAATACAAAAGACCCCAGGAACAATGAGTACACTCATGTTCAACACTAGTAACCCTCATGCCTAACACTGAGAACACTCTTGTGCATCACTGAGAACACTCATGTTCAACATTGAGAACATTCATGTTCAACACTAGCAAACACTCATGCCTAACACTGAGAACTTTCATGTGCATCACTGAGAACACTCATGTTCAACACTAAGAACACTCATGCCCAACACTGAGGACACTCATGCCCAACACTGAGAACACTCATCCCCAACACTGAGAACACTCATGTGCATCACTGAGAACACTCATGACCCACACTGAGAACACTCATGCCTAACACTGAGAACACTCATACCCGACACTGACAACACTCCTCACTACACTGAGTACACTCAGGCCCAACACTGAGAACACTCATACCCCACACTGAGAACACTCATGTGCATCACTGAGAACACTCATGCCCAACACTGAGAACACTCATGCCTAACACTGAAAACACTCATGCCCCACACTGAGAACACTCATGCCCAACACTGAGAACACTCATGCCCAATACTGAGGACACTCATGCCCAACACTGAGAACACTCATACCCAATACTGAGGACACTCATGCCCAACACTGAGAACACTCATACCCAAAACTGGGAACACATGACCAGTGCGCAAGGTCGTGGGTTTAAACTGCGACTGAGTCAAAAGAATGATTTACAAAACGAATACCTTCTGGTACTCGCCATTACTAGGGTAAGGCTAGAAGGGCCGGTTGGTTCAGTATCAGGATTAGCGCGTCTGAATTGGATATCGGATCAGGGTGCCGACAACACGGCATCCCAGTGCGGCAGCACTATGCATTTGCCATCAGTTCGCGCCGTTATAAGACATATCCTGATATATATAGCCTTAGATTTTCCTGGGACACCAAACCCCTAACATCCCATTAACCGGAATAATACTTGGCGCATAATTTCCGGTTTGCGGATTCCACAATGTATTGAGCAACTACACTGAGAACAACACTCAAACACACCGACACAGGGTGCATCACTTTTTGTTGTTGAAGATTGATACTGCCTATCATGGATAAGCCTGAATAGGCTTGTTTTCACCATTAGACAGTTTGTCGATAGAAAGCCCGAGCCTACACTTTTACCGACCCAAGGGATTTTTAACCTCCCACACCACATAGACATGGTATGAGAGCAACCGGCCTTTGATGACGCTGTAAGTTATACACAGCGGTGGAAATCCAAATTGGCAGAGATGGGGGCATGGGGAATCGAACCACCGACCCTCAGATTAGGAGTCTGACCTAGAAAAAAGTCAGACACTCTAACCACTCCGCCACAGAGAACTCCACTCACAATAGGGGTATTCTGACCTGGCGGCGAATCCACGTATTACGACAATACAAGAAAAAAATTAACTGGGGGAAAGAATTTAAAAAAAACCCACCTAAATAAAATCCACACGAAAATTCCATAACGAATTCCTGCGAGTCATTTTAATTTGATCGCGCCGTCAATCAGGGGCGGCCCATTTTTGCTGAGGGTTCCCGACATTGTCAATTAGGTGCCGAGTGACTCCACTCGTCTCTCCTGTCCTGTGGCAGCGAATTGGGATGCTTCATTCCAGCGCCGGTGCTGACAGCCTCTCACCTAACCCTCCCAACGTCCCGTCCTCTGCCCATGCCCGACCTCCCCCATCCACCCGCATCCACCCGAGACACTTATTGGCGCATGCGCCGCCTGCCTCCGCCCCCCATCACCCACACGCTCCCCCGCCTCGGTGCGAGCCTTCTTCCCTTTCCTTCAATCGCCCATCCAAACTACCGCCAAATCCGCTTTAAAGTATCCTATGACGCCTCGATCACCTCTACTCCCATCTCATTAATCTACGCTATCCTTTCCTGGCACACGCGCACGCCGCTTCCGCCGACTCCCTCGCCCTGTTCTATTCGAAATCCTGACCGCCTCGGACGACCCGCTCCGCCCGGGATCTCACTCGTCTACGCCCACGTTTCCTAGCTTCTGACGCATGCCACAGCGACGGACACGTCTGCGCACGGGACCACGCTGAACCACCACACCGCCACACCCCCCTACCTCCCCCTCCCCGCCCGCCTCCGACCCCCTCCCCACGCCTCCCCCCCCCCTCGCGCCCGCTACCGCACCCTCCTCTGACCTGTTAAGTGTCCGCCAACAAGACATAGATTTATATGACATTAATTGTCTTTGAATAACTTTTCCCCAACTGACCACCCTGTTCCATACACACTCAAAATAGAACCACTAAAAATTAAAATGATCCCTTTTATGTTATTAAGCCTACAGCCTTGTGGCTACTCTCCTAATTTAGAAATTCTAAATTCTAAATGTGGGTGTGTTAGTTCCAGATTAGATGGCAAAGAGTACTGTCAAGTCATGTTAGATATTTGAAAGCTGCATAATCCGATGAAAGCATACACTTTTCAATATTGTGCGCATATTGAGCAACTACACGCATGTATTGAGCAACTACACTGAGAACAGCATACACTTTTCATAACCGCAACTATAGTTAGATTTATTATAATCGACGTTCCTTTAGTTTGAAGTAATTTCTTTTTTATTGATTGGTTTACTAATCTTTTATACATGGTCACCTTTGGAATGAATGAATAAATGCTTAACGGCATATCAGCACACTAAGGGCTATACAATGCCATCAAAATGTCTTAAAACCGGTTAAACAGTCCAATGTGCTTTAAAAACGATAAAACTAAGGCAGTACTAACAGTGTCAAATAAACATTTCATACTTGCTACATTAAAATACTGTGCTCGAACATTTGCAAAGTCAATGCATTCAATCAAAATATGTTTCACAGTCAGAGGCACTCCACATGGTATGCATTCTGGCTGGTCTTCTGCTTTAAAAAGGTAACTATGAGTCAAAAAGCTATGTCCAATTCCCATACGTGCAACAACGGTCTCTTCGCATCTATTTCTATGACAATCGCCTGAAAATTTGCCAAGGGTGGGCTGAATTGCATGAAGCTTGTTCATGACAGCTTCATCCCATTGTAATTGCCACTTTTTCCTTATGAGTGCACTGATGTGCCTTTTGAGGGTCACCTTTGGAGATGTTTTATGTGAAATCATGCATAAGTATTTTTGGTATGCACATCAAAATTCGGACACCATAGGCTTCAGGAGGAACAGATTAAATTGAATTAATGTTCCTTCTATGCAACAATGAATGTGTAATAAATTCAGCAGTGTCTAACCTTGGATATGTACGGTCAATCAAGCTAATATATCTATCTCTTAAAAAAATGGCAGAAAGTCAAAAGCATCGGACAGTGTAATTTAAAATGGAGCTTATTACAATATGAAAATTGAAAGAGCAGGTTATACTGAACTGACCCCAGTCTAAAATCAAGCTTATCGAAGTGACGGATATGTCAGGTAGCCAGCCATTGCAATGAATATCACAACCGATGATGTGGTATCAATCAATGCCAATTAGCGCAGCAAGATGTTTTTTTCTTCAAGCTAATTCATGGGAAGTCTCTTGTGGACACCTAGGCGTTTCAGCAAGTGGAATTGATGCTAGCAACAGTAATGGCTGGTGTTTGCAAGATGATATATGCCCATTGTATTCTGTATCATCGACTATAATGTGAGGTTGGTGTTGTCAACACAATGTGACATCGGTTAAGGCAGTGTTTCCTTTATTGTTAAGTAACGCTGTTCAATTTTGTTTTTGTTTGTTGTTTTACGTCCTAGCAACATCTAATGTCATATCAGGACGCGTACCGACTTGTGACAGTGCATACTCATGGCGACTTTATAGTGCTGCCCCACTGGGAGACCAGGGTGCCAGCACCATGACCTGATATCCCACTGAGTCATATTATCCTGATACTGAGCCAACCAGTCCTTAACCTATCCTAATAATGCCGAGCACCTGGCTAGGAAGCGACAAGTATCAATTGTTAAGTCATTGGTTTGACTTTACCATTGTTCGAACCCCCAATCCCATGGTCTACCAAAACGCTGTTCCAACTGTGACTGACACAATGTGCTATTCAGTATCCATGATGACAGTGGATTACTCGTTAAGAGCGCTGGCTGACTTCTCATACAGAAAGTTGTCGATTCAAATCTGAGGCGAGTCAATCCGATGACTTAAGGAAATGTATACCTGTCGCTACTAGCCTAGCACTTGGTATTAATAGGATAGGTTTGCTCGGTGTCAGGATAATGTGACTGAGTGGGATATCGGGTCATGGTATCAGCAGCTCATTGTTCCAGTGGAGCAGAACTATGAAGCTACAATGAGTGCACACTGTCAGAAGTCGGTACCCATCCTGATATCACCATATATGTTGCTGGGATGTAAAACCCTAACAAACAAACACGCATTACCGATGTGGGTTTGGATCGTTCACACCGCCTACGCAAGGTGGCGCCGCAAAGTACAAAGTGGTTCTGCCGGCTGTGGATTGTTAAGAGGTGACATAAACCCCCCGGTGCGCGCGCAGTGCGATATTTGGCGGGTAAAGCTGCGAACACACCGGACGCGTATCTCGCGCGTGCGTCAAGCGTCGCGCGTGCGTAAAAAATCAAAACGTATGTAATAAAGAGAACCCGAACACACTGGCGCGTGCGTTTGTCGCGCGTGCGTCACGCGTGCGTCACGGATCGCTTTTGGAGCGATTATTTACGCTTGACGCATGGTAACGCTTGGCTTTTGCCCGACTTTGCCCGACTTTGCCCGACTTTGCCTGACTTTGCCTGACTTTGCCTGACTTTGCGTGTGTCTCTGTGTCTGTGTGTGTGTCTGTGTGTGTCTCTGTGTGTGTCTCTGTGTGTGTGTCTCTGTGTCTGTATGTGTGTGTCTATGTGTGTGTCTCTGTGTGTGTCTCTATGTGTGTGTCTCGGTGTCTGTATGTGTTTCTCTGTGTCTATGTGTGTGTCTCTGTGTGTGTCTGTCTGTGTCTGTCTGTGTGTGTGTCTCTGTGTGTGTGTCTCTGTGTGTGTCTCTGTGTATGTAGGTGTGTCTCTGTGTCTATGTGTGTGTCTCTGTGTCTGTGTCTCTGTGTCTGTGTGTGTGTGTCTGTGTGTGTCTATGTGTGTGTCTCTGTGTCTGTCTGTGTGTGTGTGTCTCTGTGTCTGTATGTGTGTCTCTGTGTCTATGTGTGTGTCTCTGTGTGTGTCTCTGTGTGTTTCTCTGTGTCTCTATGTGTGTGTCTCTGTGTCTGTATGTGTGTCTGTGTGTGTGTCTGTGTGTGTGTCTCTGTGTGTGTCTCTGTGTGTGTCTCTGTGTCTCTATGTGTGTGTCTCTGTGTGTGTCTCGGTGTCTGTGTGTGTGTCTCTGTGTATGTGTGTGTCTCTGTGTGTGTCTCTGTGTGTGTCTCTGTGTGTGTCTCTGTGTCTGTATGTGTGTCTCTGTGTCTATGTGTGTGTCTCTGTGTGTCTCTGTGTGTGCCTCTGTGTCTCTATGTGTGTGTCTCTGTGTGTGTGTCTCCATGTCTGTGTGTGTGTCTCTGTGTATGTGTGTGTGTTTTTGTGTCGGTATCTGTGTGTGTCTGTGTGTGTGTGTCTTTGTCTCTGTGTGTGTATGTGTGTGTCTCTGTGTGTGTCTCTGTATGTGTCTGTGTGTGTGTCTGTGTGTGTGTCTCTGTGTCTGTATGTGTGTCTCTGTGTCTCTGTATGTGTCTCTATGTGTGTGTCTTTGTGTGTCTCTGTGTGTGTTTCTGTGTGTGACTCTGTGTCTCTGTGTGTGTCTCTATGTGTGTGTCTGTGTCTCTGTGTGTGTCTCTGTGTGTGTCTTTGTGTGTGACTCTGTGTCTGTGTGGGTCTCTATGTGTGTGTCTGTGTCTCTGTGTGTGTCTGTGTGTGTGTCTGTGTCTCTGTGTCTCTGACAAAGAGACACACACAGACACATATACACACAGAGACACACACAGAGACACACACAGAGACACACACAGACACAGACACACACAGAGACACACACAGAGACACAGAGACACAACACAGAGACACACACAGAGACACACACACACTCAGACACACACACAGACACAGAGACACACACACAGACACAGATAGACACACAGACACACACAGAGACACAGAGACACAACACAGAGACACACACAGACACACACAGAGACACAGAGACACAGACACACACGCAGAGACACACACACAGACACAGAGACACGCACAGAGACACACACAGAGACACAGAGACACACACACATACACACACACAGAAACACAGAGACACACACACAGACACAGAGATACACACACATACACACACACAGCAACAGAGACACAAATACACAGAGACACAACACAGAGACACACACACAGACACACACAGAGAGACACACACAGACACACACAGAGACACACACACGGAGACACACACAGACACAGAGACACACACACAGACACAGACACAGAGACACACAGAGACACACACACAGACACAGAGACACACACACAGACACACACACACAAACACAGAGACACACACACAGAGACACAGAGATACACACACAGACACACACACAGCAACAGAGACACAAATACACAGAGACACACAGAGACACAACACAGAGACACACACACAGACACACAGAGAGACACACACATACACACACAGAGACACCCACACAGAGACACACACACAGACACAGAGACACACACACAGACACAGAGACACACACACAGACACACACACAGACACAGAGACACACACAGACACACACACAAACACAGAGATACACACACAGACACACACACAGCAACAGAGACACAGACACACACAGAGACACAACCCAGAGACACACACACAGAGACACACACAGACAGACACAGAGGAAGCAGTCTTCATGAGAAATATGACGCGTGGCAGACGCGTCCAGTGTGTTCGCTATTTACGCGTGAGAACCGCATGACGTACGCTTGTACTTTACGCATGCCCGACGCACGCGTCCTGTCTGTCCGCACCTTAAATTTCCGGTGACGAGACTTGTCATAAATGTCGTCTGCGCGCCGCTGCGCCGTCTACTTCCTGTGCCGGCGTCGCCATGGTAACGGCACATGCGCGTCACTAATCCCTGTGTATTACTTTCCCCGACCAGGGCTCAAATCAAATGCAGATATTGGAAAACAACTGGACGTGTAGTGTAGTGGCGAATATTAATCAGTAGCCATGTAATACCCCTGTCACACTACGACGTAACGAGCCAACGTGAGCCTAACGTGGTCATTTTTTATCATTACGTTGACGTACGTTAGGTTACGTTATGATGACGTCAGAATGGTGTTAGAATGACGTCGAGCTACGTCACATTACGTCGTATTATGTCGAGTTACGTCAAGGTTTTGGACATGTTCAAAACTTTCGACGTAGCTCGAACATAAGGGTGTACGTTCACCGTACGTTCTGTTCACGTTCAGTGAACGTCAATGACGTTAAACGGATGTTATTCCAACGCTGCTCACTACATTAGACTACGCTCCACTACGTTGACCCACATTAAACCGAGTGCAAATGCCCACGTGGCATAATGGGAATGTCAGGAGAACGTCAGGAGAACGTCAGGAGAACGTCAGGAGAACATCAGGAGAACGTGCATTCAACGTACGTTCAACGTCTCATGATGTATGTAACATCACGTAATGTTCTTCTGGCGATGGAATAATGTTCATAACGTTCCGTGAGCGTAATGACGTTGTCATCTCTCGTTGAATGATGGTATCACTACGCTTTACCGATGTTACGCTCTCGTCCACTACGCTGCATCCACGTTCAACTTGTGCCCAAATTTGCATACTATGCCGAGAAGTTCAACGTTCTTCACGTTCTCCCTACACTGACGTCATTACGTCGTAGTGTGACAGGGCCATTAAGTGAATAGCACAGATTAATTTACTTTCTAAGCCCCCTTTTTGTCCCCCTCCCCCGACCCCCAGCCCCAACATGTCTTAATTCTAATTTGTTCAAAGGTCGGCTCAACATTACAGTTCTTAACACAATGTTTCTTCCATATGTTTTTAAAGATATTACGTTGATTGTTGGTCGGTTGGTTATTGGAGTTTTACATCCTTACAACACCTAAGGTCATATCAGGACGGGTGCTGACTTGTGACAGTGCTCACTCATGGCGACTTTATATTGCTGCCCCATTGGGAAATTAGGCTGCTGGCACCATGCCATGATATCCCACTCAGTCACATTATCCTGACACTGAGCTAACCCGTCTTTGCCCTATTCTATTAATGCCGAACACCAGGCTAGGAAGCGACAAGTATCAATTTTATAAGTCATTGGTTTTACTCGACTGGGAACCAAACTCGCGATCTCTCCCACACGAGGCTCGCGCTCTACCGATTCAGCCACAGCGCCCGGTGATGATGCTTGTTATACTTGACCTTATTTGAGCCTGAAGTAACTTTTATTTTAATATAATAACTCTAAAACACTTAGTAATTAATTCCAGAGTTGACCCGCAGCTTCCGGCATCATAGCATAGTGCGCATGCGCCACGGAAATCGGCTATGCAATGGCATTAACCGTCTACCCTGCTATCCCTGTCTGTTTTCTATCGTTTATTTGTGACCATCAATAGCCAATGTTTATTTGTGTGTGTGCTGCTGGGGAGGGGGGAGGGGGGGGGAAACAATCAACCAAACTGTCCATTCAATAATCGAGATAAAATAAGTTGGGTTTTTTTCACGTTCAAGACGGATATATTATATATTGTCATAGACTATGACAGCATTTACATGACCTTTAACTTGTTTAATGATAAATGCTGAACGAAGATTGTGAGAATAACTATAACTCCGCATGCCATCACCTCTGCCAATTTGGATTTCCACTGCTGTGTATAACCTATAGCATCATCAAAGGCTCGTTGCTCTCATACCATGTCTATGTGGTGGTCAGGGGGGGGGGGGGGTTAAAAACCCCTTGGGTCAGTTAAAGTGTAGGCTCAGGATTTATATCGACAAACTGTCTAATGGTGAAAACAAGCATATTTCCCATTTTCATCACCTCCATGACACTGACTTCCATCCGTGACTGTGATCCTGTACAAGCTACTTGCTCCATGGTTGTTGAACCTATCCTGTGTATGTAAATATGTAAGTGCATTGCCTGTATGTAAGTAATTGTAAGCATTAAGGGACCATTTAAAAGACTTCAACTTCCAGGAGGATGAGTGTAGTGGTCTACACTGACCTCTCAGGCAAGGAACCACATAGACAGGCAAGCGTCGATAGGGTGGTGACATCAGGGAGCCTAGGTGGTGAAATGGTGAGCACACTCACCCCGGAATGCGAGAGAAGTGGGTTCGATTCCCGCTCTAGGCGCAATATTCCCCATTGTTAACCCCCACCCACGACAAAAGGATATATAGTATATAAAGAGAAAATGTCGATGAACTCTTTGTAAGCCATCCACACAGTTTTGTGTTTTGCAATGTCCCCCCAAAAGGAAACTACCAAAGCCCGCCCAATAACGCCACCCCGCACACGTCAAACAGAAAACTTAATAAAACCCGATGCCACGCATTCTGTTCCTATGGCAACGGCGCCGAGGGTTTGACCCGCGGCGGGTGAAAGCCGTAAGTCGTGGCGCGCCCGCGAGGTGGCGCGTCGGTTACTTTAGTCATTACCGCCAGCCGACCCGGGCCATGGTTGTGGGCGCGTAAATGAGGTCAGAGGTCACGGTTAGCGCCACTCGCCGCTATCAAGATGGACAACAAGAGGCTGCCTTCCCCGGGCCCAGAGGAACCGGTGGAGGTTGAGGGTGGTGCTGGGGTGAGAGTGTCTGGGGGTGAGTGTGTGAGTGTGTTGTGTGGCTACGAACTTTGGTATCTTTCTTTCTTTCTTTCTGGCCTTTCCCCTTTCAGTGTGACTAGTTTTCTCTTCCTGTTCCCCCTCATTATCGCCCAGTCGTTCGCTCTTCCGTATCAATATCTCCCATTACCCTCTACTTCCCTCCTTCCTTCCGTCCCTTCTACTCAAATCATATCTCAGCTGACTAATGTTTCTTGTTAAGATTGCAATTCAAATTTCTTTAAAGCTGCATGGTCCGATGAAGCATCAAATTTTCAAAACCAAAATAATTATCTAGATTTTATTTTACATATCTAACTTAGATACTGATGCACTTATTAAGCATTTGTTTCTGCGTAGAAGGCAATAATACTGAGTCAATTTAACCGAACCTGTTACTGCAGAAGTCTATGGCTCAGAGTTTTGGCAAACTTGCCAAAACTAATTTTCAATGTTTGCATTCAAAATATCTCAAAAGTTTACCATTTAAAATGAAAGTAACTTTGAACTAATGTAAAGTAGGTACTACTACTAGTGATCGAACTAATATAGTTATCTCAGAAAAAATACAGAAATCCAAAACCATCGGACTATGGAACTTTAAGTAATCATTTAGACCACTTGGGTAAAGTTGCATGATCTTTTGAGTGTCTGTGATATCTTTTTAGATACATGTATTGGGTGAATCATTGTAGCCTAGTTTAGTTATGTTTCCAGTTGAGTTTTATTTCAACAGATTAGCTTTAGGGACATTTGAAGTGAAAACATACCAATTAGTTTCGGTGTGCTCATTAAAATGCTGGGACATGTGATTAGATTGCCCATTTCCGGGAGTAGCAATGTAGTACAAGAGCATAAACAAAACTACAATACATTTGTACTGACTGCTTCAGTATTGAAGCTGGATATTTCGGATCAAATCAGGACAGTATTTTAGCTGAGAAAATGTCATGCTTTCATCGGATGCTTTAATACAGTGACACCCCATTATGACTAGATCATTGGTGTCCATACAATGTCATCGCGAAAACAGCGGGGTCGGGCTAGATCGGGGTTCAGTTTATTGAATCACCTTTGAATTAAGGAATTCTGGGTACAATGAATCATCGCATTATTTCAGAATTTGCATTAAATCAGGGCGCGTTATAAGTATAACAGGGTTTCAGTGCCTCATTTGAGAACACCCACAATTAAATAACACGTATCGCTACTATTGCCAGTAGCGAGCCACAGCAAACCGACCTTTCTAACTGACCTGATTGCACCCGGGCTTTTGTCATGACCTGGATTCGAACCCATGACATCCCCCTCCCCACACCCGAGCTCCTGCTGTTGCTCTCAAAGCCTGGGACTGCAAATGGCTTTCGGATATGCCTGTGTCACCAACGGATAGTAAGTAGCCTCAGAACGCGTCCAGTACTCAAGTAATGTACTTACCAGCTTGATGGTTTTATGGAGGCATTCCGGTATTAGACAATATTCTTTTCATGTAGTTTCATTTCAAATACAACACAATTAAACACATGTTTGACCGTTAACATCACACATAGCGGTCAGCATGGTTTATTTGGCGACATTTCTGTGGGAACACACAGGCCAGAGGTTGGCTGCTCATATAAACACGCCTAAATGGGGCACATCCCACAGGGGCACGGGGGCATTACCAAGGTAGCCAGGGCACACTTGGCCGTTGTGGTCGGCTCATGTGGGGGTAACAGTTTGAATCCCAGATCATTGCCTTCCTCTCCGTGACCTAACCCCCTCAGCTCACCTACACAAACCTTATCTATGTACGCACTGGTACCCGGCCTGACCTGCCGCCCTTATTTACACCAATCACGCCGAGCGCAAGCACCCCCCCCCCTCACACCCACACACCCACACACCCACTCACCCACTCACCACCATCACCACCACCACCACTGCCACCCTTGTCTGCAAACATTTGGTCTGCTGCCATTCTTTCCACAACCATCCGGTCCACAACCAGCCGGTCCATAGTCACATGGTCCACAAACCATCTGCTCCACAACTGTTTGTTCCAAAGCCATCTGGTCCACAAGCATCCGCTCCACAGCTATCCAGTTCACAACCATCCAGTTCAAGACCATCTGGTCCACAATCATCCGGTCCACAACCATCATATCGAGAACCATCTGGTCCACAACCATCCGGTCCACAACTACCCAGTTCACAACCAGCCGGTCAACACCCATCCAGTCCACAACCACCTGGTCCACAACCATCAGGTCCACAACCATCTGGTCCACAACCATCTGGTCCAAAGCCATCTGGTTCACAAGCATCTGGTCCCCAACGATCGGGTCCACAGCAGTCTACTCACAACCATCCGGTTCACAAGCATCTGGTCCAAAGGCATCTGGTACACAACCATCCGGTCCACAACCATCCGGTCCACAACAACCCGGTCTACATCCCTCTGGTCAAAAACGTCTAGTCTACTACAATCTGGGTTGCAACCCATTCTCCACAACCATTCGTACCACAACCGTCTGGTACACAACCAACCACACGGTCCACAAAGATGCGGTCCACCCCCACCATGTCCACAACCAATCTGCCTATCACATGGAGTGTCGAGTCTCGTCTAGGCCGAGTCTGGGCGCAGTGCATGCTGGGTCCCACCTCACCCTGCTACAGAAGGGGGGGGGGGGGGGTAGCCAATAACATTCCAGACATTATTACCCACGATAACGGTTTATCGCCATCCATATATATGTATATGTACACACACACACACATATATATATATATACAAATATGGACCAGACAGGATGGCCGAATGATTTGAGCATCCGTCTCCCGTGTTGGTAGATCGTGGGATTCGAACCCACAGATTCAAACCCTGGTCGAGTCAAACCGATGACTTAAATATTGATATTTGTCGCTTCCTAGCCAGGCACTTGGCATTATTAGGATATGGCAAGCACTGGTTGGTTCAGTGTCAGGATAATAATACTGAGTGGGATATCATGTCATGGTGCTTGCAGCCTGGTCTCCGAGTAGGGCAACACTATAAAGTTGCCATGAGTGTGCACTTTCACAAGTGGGTACCCATCCTGATATAACCTTAGATGTTGCTAGGACGTGAAACTTCAACAACCAACATATATATATGTGTATATGTGCATACGTATTTATACATATATACATATATCTACTATATGTGTATACTCTATAATGTCACTATAAATAATGAATGTGATCCTCCCACCATTGTTTATTTCCTGCTTCCGCAGTCTGATATATGCAGTTTATTCCGACACTAGTGCCACCTATGGACAGCCATCGCAGTTTATTATGATTCCACTCTTGTATTATTATATCGTTCGCCACTGAACTTAATTTATTTCAGGGTGTGAATTTAATCATCCTCTGTACGAGATCGCATATCTAATCCCAATGGTTCTCCTGTGTTTACATTATTCCATGAATGAACTATTTATATACACATATATAAGTATATCAGTTGGTGACTTTCTTTTAGTAATTCGCAGGCGGAGCGGACTTTGTTAGTGAAGCCGGCCCTATATTGGAGAACTCTCCGTTCGGAGGTAGAGATGCATACAAATGCGCCGTGCCCTGAAACGCTGACCTCTGCAGGCCATGTGACCCTAACTTGGATTTTGATTACTGCTCAGGCAGTCCTGAGTGGAGTCGAGGAAAGACACGGGCAGCGGCGTACATGTTGCGTGGGTAAACTTGAAAAATGTCCGGGTGCCGGTAGCCGTAAGGTTCCACAACGCAAATTTAAGTGTCTGTCACACTATGGCGGATTGAGCAACGGACAGAACTGGACAAAGAATATTCTAGTCCGGTGTTATTCAGACTTGAAATGTATCGATTGTGTAACGGACGGGTAATGGACGGGTAACGGATGGGTAACGGATGGGTAATGGACGGGTAACGGACGGGTAACAGATGGTAACGGTTGATACC
Source organism: Branchipolynoe longqiensis (assembly GCA_030323885.1). NCBI lineage: Eukaryota > Metazoa > Annelida > Polychaeta > Phyllodocida > Polynoidae > Branchipolynoe > Branchipolynoe longqiensis. The sequence goes on from CM059194.1 coordinate 49,731,862, forward strand.
GTATCTAATGATCAACGGACAATTCAGAATACAAAAAGAACTATAACGAATGGCAACTAACGTGTAATGGATATGTAAAGGATTGGAACATACGGGAACGGATGGGAATGGACAGGAACGGATGGGAACGGACGGGGAACGGACGGGGAACGGATGGGGAACGGATGGGGAATGGATGGGGAATGGACGGGGAATTTGCGGAGAATGGACGGGGAACGGACGGGGAACGGATGGGGAACGGACGGGGAACGGACGGTAATGGATAATAATCACATAGGTCAGTCCGGCGCAACCCATTACAAGTTTTGTGCATGCTCAAAACTTGTAACGGATCGGGCCAAATATCAATGGATATCAACGGATATGTAACGGATATGCAACGGACACAAACAGGAATGTGCCGGATATCAACAATCTTTGTTCGGTTTCTTTCCGCTTCCCCAATCTGGTGATGTGTGACAGAGCCTTTAGGTTTGATGTATTCCCCGAATGTTATACGAGCAATGTTTAAGCTATAGAAGAGCCCATGCATGATAAAAACACAAGTAATGTAGTCCCATATTAAAAGTGATTGACTATTTATTGTCTATGGGAATTAGTCTTTGATATATTTACGGAATGTTTTAGGTGTTGTAAATATAGTTTATTCATTGGATGAAGTCTTTTGTCAGTGAATTGACACTGATCTTCAGGCGAAATGGCCCTATATATAGACCATATATATATATATATATATATATATATATATATATATATATAGTGTGATATTGCCATCAGCAACTGGTACAAATCACCGAGAATGACAATATTATCCATTTCAAGAGTGACACATGGCGTAGATTGAAAAATGAATATGAGATAGTGCAGCGGGACGTAGTTCAGGCGATAGAGTGTCCACCTGTGATGGTGTAGGTCATCCGATCGATCCTGCTCAGTGGACCCATTAGTAGTTTGGGCTATTTTCCGTTCCAACCAGTGGTCTACAACTGGTTCATCAAAGGCTGTGGCATGTGCAAAGTAACATGTCAGAATGGCCATATGATTGACGTCCAATAGCCAATGGTAAAAATCAATGTGCTCTAGAGGCATCATTAAATAAAACAGGCTTTTTTAAAATTAAATATGAGATAGTATTCACATGCTGTAGTCTACATTAACAGTAAGCTATAGTTGGGTATGTTTGAGGTGTACAAATAACTTAATCTGTTATGGGCATGTGTGCATGTGTAATGTGAAGTAAAGTATGGTAGGTTGGGTTGTGAAAGGTGGTGTGGGCGAGTTAAATCTGTGTGTGAATATTTTTTTTCTTTTTTTTTCTTGAAGATTTATACTGCCTATTATGGATAAGTCTGAATATACTTGTTTTCACCATTAGACAGTTTGTCAATAGAAAGCCCGAGCCTACCCTTTTACCGACCCAAGGGATTTTGAACCTCTCACACTGCATAGAGAGCAACTGGAATTTGCTGTATGAGAGCAACTGGCCTTTGATGATGCTGCAAGTTATACAGAGTGGTGGAGATCCAAATTGCCAGAGGTTGCGGGGCACAGGGAATTGAAGAACCGACCTTCAGATTAGGAGTCTGACCTAGAAAAAAGTCAGACACTCTAACCACTCTGCCACCAGAGAGAACACCGCAAATATTGATTGGATTATTCAGTTATGGAGTGATTAGGTGTATTGTTTCCGTTCCAAGGTTTGCATACTTGCAGTATCAAAATTGTGCCTAGGTGTCACATTGTTAGAAAAGGCATATTGAAATGCAGTGTAAGGAGAATGGTTTGTTTAATCTGTCAGAGTGTGGTTAGCTGAATGGTTGTGCTTATAAGGTGTGTTCTTGGGGTGTGTTTTTTACTACAATATGTAGTTCGGGGAAGTACATTGTTACAAAGACCCTATAATACTAAATCGGCTCACTCAGCCTGTACTGTGTAATCAAAATGATCAAACCCACCACTTGGTGCGCTGGCTGTTCTCTTGGTTAAACAGTTGCTATATTATATGTATAATTGTATATATGAATGTGAAAGATGTGTGATGATGGTGATGATGATGATGCTGATGATGATGTGTATTTGTTCATGGCAATTTCATATTGATGTGTATTCATACTTACCTATCTCATGTATAATATAATTGTATGTGTTTACATGTGAAACACCAACCAGCAGTCGGGCTGATCAAACCCACCACAAGGTGGCACTGCAAAATTTACATTACCATGGGAGAGATAGGGAGTGAGCCATCTTAGTATTATAGGGTCTTTGGTTGTTAGTAGTAATGATGGGATAAACTCAGTTCGGAAGATTGTAAATTTCTGACTGGTAGTACAGTGATTGGTGACTATGTTTATATCAATACATCTGGACCGATATGGAGGCTATTATTATTAAAGGCATTTCCTGATGTTGGTGGGCAAAGAAAATGGTCATTGTCAGGATAATAATAGGATAGGGCAAGCATTGTTTGACAGGATGGTCCACAACCACCCGGTCCACATCCCTCTGGTCAAAAACATCTGGTCTACAACAATCTGGGTTGCAACCCATTCTCCACAACCATTCGGTCCACAACCGTCTGGTACACAACCACACCGATGACTTAAACATTGATATTTGTCGCTTCCTAGCCAGGCATTGGGCAATATTAGGATAGGGCAAGCACTGGGTAGCTCAGTGCCAGGATAGTAATACTGAGTGGGCTATGATGTCATGGTGCTGGCAGCCTGATCTCCGAGTAGGGCAACACTATAAAGTTGCCATGAGTGTGCACTTTCACAAGTGGGTACCCGTCCTGATATGACCTTAGATGTTGCTAGGACGTGAAACATCAACAACCAACAAATATATTTAGGCGCATAGAAAACTTGCTTCGAAGGTTGGTATGCAATAACTGTTGTAATGGTGCTGTCACATTACGATGCATCGCGCAAACGTACATCGATGTATGTGATTTTTTGCCGCTATGTCGGGATACATCGTTATGCGTTACGTGTGCGTTAGGCGCTAGTTGGTATACCTCAATGTACGTCAACGTTCGTCGAGATATGGTGTCGCACGTCAGGGGGTCGGCAAAGTTTTGTGCATGCACAAAACTTTCGACACACGACAACGTTCGACAATGTGTGGATTTTATGTCCATCGTATGTTATGTAAGCATTAAGCGTATGTCGATGTACGTTAGATGTACATTAGTCAAACATTGTTATCTACGTTGCACTACACTGACCTACTTTAAAGGCAGTGGGAATGTACAGTCCGCATACTGACAACGTATGGATAACATATGCCTAACATACATCTAATATACGTTTAGCATTTATCAAGCATGTCTTGATGTATGTAACATATGACGCGTAGTTCTGGCAATCGAATAACGTATATAATGTTCACCGGCATTCTGTGAATGTACCGTGAGCATAATTCAAGCATTTTTCGCTGGGAGGTATGTTAGCCATACGTTGGTCATATGTTGGCCATGCGCTGTGTATACGGTATGTATAGGTCAAACTTTGCCCCCCACGCCGAAAAGTTTGACGCTTCTCGACGTAAAAAAAAGTGATTTTACGTGTTGGCGGAGCACTGGCGAGATGCGTCGAAATGTGACAGGGCCATAGACTTACAGCTTACTATACACATCTCTATTCTTGTTATGCGTCGTCATAAATGACAAAATTATGTATAAAATAAAAACAACTGCAAATTCAAGTTCATCATCATCCCTTAACGGTGAGGGCCGGGGTACCACACTTGGCTTTGCACCAAGTTTCCTCCAGTTGTCCTTGCTTCTTACATATAAACATAGCCAGCTAATAGTATCTAAATTAGTAGCTTGAGACAGGTTAAACTCTAAATATAGATGTATTGGTAGAGCGCGTGCATAACGTGCGGGAGATCGGGAGTTCAGTTACCGGTCGAGTCAAACCAATGACTTATAAAATTGCTACTTGTAGCTTCCTAGCCTGGCAGTTGGCATTAATAGGATAGGGCAAGGACTGGTTAGCTCACAGTGTCAGGATAATGTGATTGAGTGGGATATCGAGTCATGGTGCCAGTGGCCTGATGCAGCACTATAAAGTGTCCACGAGTGCACACTGTCACAAGTCGTTACCTGTCCTGATATGACCTTAGATGTTGTCATGACATAAAACTCCAACAACCAACCATTGAGTTGTAAGTGCAGATGTCAGATGTGTTGAGAGGAACTTACTACGTAGGAATGCATGTATTAAGCTGGCCCAAAATGGAAGACCATGCCTTTCTAAAATATGCTATTATATTTTCTTCACGTGTTCTTTCAGTAGTTTTGTGCTCAGTTCTGTTGTTTTGGGTAACATCCAATGCATTAGTTCTTAAATCCTACTCAGACTACAAGTTCTTGCCACTACCATCAGAGGGCGGGTTATTGGACGAAGTTGCTTCTTTGGAGGAGTCTAGAAGGTATACAAGTTGTGCGGCTGTTGTATTTCTCAAAGTGAAATATACTAGCATTAAACAGAAATTCCTCCATTTTCTTTAACATGCCATTCAATTTCTCTATTTCTATTTTAGTCTCCTTAAGTTGTTGTGCTGGCCTCTGTTGCTTTAGGTGTATTGGTTCTGAATCGCCATCCAGAACCGAGCTTCTGTCACTGCCGCCAGAGGGCGGGTAGGTGGTGGAAATGGTCTATTTATAGAATTTGAGTAGCATAATAAACTGACACTCCTCTTACGTGCATTGATTTTTTTTGGGGGGGAGGGACATGCTACTCTGGACTGAGCCTCAAAGACGTCATCAAAACTGTGTTTATCTTGTTGACGGTTGGCACCCCATAGTGACCTGCATTCATATCACAGTTCTCCATGAGCCATCTAAATGCGCTGCTCAGCGGGAACCCTGCTATATTGCCTAAATATGAGTGGCGACTCAGCTCTGCCTAAGCGATTATTGGTTATTGCAAGTTAGAGTGCGTTGACTTGACTTCAAAGCGAGGCTAGACTGGCCAAATACCACCAGATATACATGTATATATGGGTCAGGATCACGAAAAGAGCAAGGAAGTGCGCGTGAGCAGGATGTCGGCGTCGGTAAATAGTTGTGACAGAGAGTTGGACTTGAATTGCGACGCACTGGATATCGGCGTCGATCGGTATAATTATAGTTTAGCATTGACAGAGATGTTGGAAAGTCCTTAAATTTATACTGAATGCATAGGTCGAGAAAATACAACAACCTTATTTGTTTCTAGGATAATTTAATATGAAACAAAGAAATGCACTACACTTTTAAGAATTGTGATGCCGACATCTTCACTTGACCACCGATTGGCCCATTTTCGTGAGGCTGACTCATATATATATAATATGACCATATGACTAAATTATTAGGTGGGCATTATTTACACAGAACATAGATTCTGACTTATTGCTAACCGTTTGATACTTGAATATTGCTTATTTTTTTATGTTTTTTCTTCTTTTTTTTCTTGAAGATTTAGACTGCCTATCATGGATAAGTCTGAATAGACTTGTTTTCACCATTAGACAGTTTGTCGATAGAAAGCCCGAGCCTAGGGATTTTTAACCTCCCACACCACATAGACATGGTATGAGAGCAACCAGCCTTTGATGACGATGTAATTTATACACAGCGGTGGAAATCCAAATTGGCAGAGGTGGGGGGGGGGGGGGAACAGGGAATTGAACCACCAACCTTCAGATTAGGAGTCCGACCTAGAAAAAAGTCACAGAGCCAAGCAGCAAGGGAATATACAAAATGGTTATATCAGCAGTAGATTGGGCACTATTGATATAAATGTATTGCTCTCACTACTAATGAAGATAAAACATATGCATGCGCTTCACCGATTTGTTGGATCTAACCTTTAATATGCTGTAGAATAGCCACCATTAAGAACATTTGTGTGCAATTTATCAATATGTTGGATCACACCTTTAATATGCTAAAGCAGGGCCACCATTAAGAACATATGTATGCACATTACCGATGTGTTGGATTACACCTTTAATATGCTATAGTAGGATCACCATTAAGAACATATGTATGCACATTACCGATGTGTTGGATTACATCTTTAATATGCTGTAGCAGGGCCACCATTAAGAACATATGTGTGCACATTACCGATGTGTTGGATTACATCTTTAATATGCTGTAGCAGGGCCACCATTAAGAACATATGTATGCACATTACTTATGTGTCGGATGACATCTTTAATATGCTCAAGTAGGGCCACCATTAAGAACATTTCTATGCACATTACCGATGTGTTGGATTACATCTTCAATATGCTGTGGCACGGCCACCAGTAAGATAATATGCATACACATTACCGATGTGTTGGATTACATCTTTAATATGCTGTAGCAGGGCCACCATTAAGAACATATGCATGCAGATTACCAATGTGTTTGATTACATCTTTAATATGCTCAAGTAGGGCGACCATTAAGAATGTATGTATGCACTTTACCAATTTGTCAGATCCCACCTTTACGATGCTGTAGTATGGCTGTCATTAAGAAAATATGTGTATGCATTACAATGTATGTATCACACTTTAATATGCTGTAGTAGGGCCACCACTAAGCAACTAAGAACATAACATGTATAATTATCAATTTGGATCGTACAATTTCCCCTACAATGGAATAATCCAATCCTGACTACCAAACCCTGGGGTCCAGAAAACCTTGATACAAATAATAGAGGCAGTTAAGAAACCACCACTAATTCCCTCCAGCTATTTGGACTGACACTTTGCATGGAAACCACCCCCACACCCACACACCCACACACCCGCACCCACACACGCACCCACACCCACACCTTCATCCCCCAACGCACACACCCACACCCGCACCCACACCCACATCCCCCCAACTCACATACCCACACCCACATCCCCCTAACTCACACACCCAAATCCACACCCACACACGCACCCACACCCACACCCACATCCCCCAACGCACTCCCCCGCACCCACCACCACACACCTACATCCACGCTCACACACACACCCGCATCCACATGAACCCCTCAGCATACACCCACCCGCACTCCCTATTCACATTGTGCGTCATCACGCTATAAAGAGTTCTCTCATAGATGACCTTGGTCCCCATGTGACATTCATTTTTTTTAGGAGGATTACTAAAACAAGTTTTTGTTATGATAGATAGATCGACACTCGTAGTAAGTAACTTATTCTCAGCTAAAAAGGCGAAGGGTTAAATACACAGGTCGGTGTGGTGTGGTTACTGTTTTGAAAGGAAAGTTTGTTTTATTTAACAAAGCCTCGAGAGCTCATTGATTTTTATCGTCGGCTATTGGACGTCAAACATATAGTCATTCTGACATATTTCTTTGGAGGAAACCTGCTGCCACCACATAGGCTACTCTTTACGATAAGCAGCAAGGGGGCTTTTATATGCGCTTTTCCACAGACAGGACAGCGCTTGAACCAGTTTTGGACCACTGGTTGGGTTACTGTTTTGAAATAAAAATCTGTTCCGACTAATTTTAAAATGCAATCCTTATGTGGTATATAATTCATTATGTGAATATAAAAAACAAATACTCACATAGTTTATTATACTAATTTAAAATTCTGTGATATGCGCTTGTATCTCATTCAACAATCTATTTCGCTTCACTTCTTCCGTTCCGGTTGTCTGTACAACTGGCGCCACCTGGATGATATCCTACTAACTAATCACCCCAGATTACTGCACCATCGACCGATCAAAATGGCTAAGATTTGGAAAGCTAAATTAAATTAATATATCTTTTAATCCCCTTGATATTGGGGTTCGAACCCCTCAGGCTTCTGGAATGTCTATTCTTATTAGGCCTTCTCTGTGGCGGAGTGGTTAGAGTGTCTGACTTTTTTCTAGGTCATACTCCTAATCTGAGGGTCGCCGGTTCGATTCCCCGTGCCCCCAGCTCTGCCAATTTGGATTTCCACCGCTGTGTATAACTTACAGTGTCATCAAAGGCCGGTTGCTCTCATACCATGTCTATGTGGTGTGGGAGGTTAAAAATCCCTTGGGTCGGTAAAAGTCTAGGCTCGGGCTTTCTATCGACCAGCAGTGGAGTGGGGAAGACCAGTCATCTGTGACTGGGATTTCCCCTGCTTGGGACAACTAATGTACCAAAAAAAACTAAAAGAGAGACAAATAAGTGTTCACACTTCCTGTCTACCATTCGCTATATCGCTATATCGTGTGTGGTTTAGCCTCGGCCAATATTGTTCCCAAAGCTCCTCAGGTTTATTGTCCCATATCATGCAAACAACTGCTTTAAATCTGAATAATCCGATGAAAACATGAAATTGTCTAAACCAAGCACTGACCTAGATTCCATATTACATCCAACAGTTTACCCTTAACAAATTAATGTTCCTTAAAAGTAAATTAAAGTAGAATTATAATACGCAGCTCTCCATATGGCAGAGCATCAAACAGCATCAGATTATACTGTGCGGCTTTAATAGTAAGCAGGTAAGTGCACACATGGACATCTACGTGTGGTAATTTCAAAAGGAGGCATTCTCCATTACTCCTCACTGCACCATACATTGGTAGGTCACGTGACAGAGTGCTCCCTGGTGGCGACATGTGGAATCGAATTGGGTAGCACCTATAGCTTACGCTTGCAATAAAGGGAGACTTCTCACAAGTTGACTTTTATTGTGATTATTAAGAGGTTCTCCTTTTTATTTTAGTTCGTGGGTTCGAATCCTGGTCGAGTCAAACCGATGACTTAACAATTTATACTTGTCGCTTCCTAGCCTGGCGCTCGGCATTATTTGGATAGGGCAAGGACTGGTTGGCTCAGTGTCAGGATAATGTGACCGAGTGGGATATCAGGTCATGGTGCCGGTGGCCTGGTTTCCCAGTGGGGCAGCACTATAAAGTCGCCAATAATGCGCACTGTCACAAGTCGGTACCCATCCTGATATAACCTTAGATGTTGCTTGGACGTAAAACAAAAAACAAACAAAGAAAACGTTTTTATTTAAATTTTGTAACAAATTCATGTAGAATCTGTATTTAAATAGAAAATAGACCACTCATGGGAGAATAGTCAGCATAGCATAATGTCGTCTGCCCCCAACGCATTCTAATCACAGACGACATTTGAGTTAATTTCTGACACCAATAGGCGCGCTTTCTTCGGTTTGTGCCATATACAGTGGTAAATAACGACTGAAAGGAATGGCCGAGTAGATATGGCTAGACATAAATTACATGGAACCACAGTGCTAAAGATATTCGATATTCATGAAATGGGAACCAGCTTATGAGCTTAACCTGATGGTACTCTTCGTAAACGGCTGGAACACTAGGGTTGCAACGTTGAAGCGATGCCGTATAAAACTCTACGAGAATACACAACCAAAATAAACATAGATGGCAGCTCCAGCTTAACAGTATGCAATTTGATATTTTGTTTGATGCAAACACCTTCGACACAAATCTAGGTTGGTTGGTTGTTGGAGGTTGACATGCTGGCAACATCTAGGGTCATATCAGGACGAGTACTGACTTGTGACAGTGCACACTCATGGCGATCATATCAGGACGAGTACTGACTTGTGACAGTGCACACTCATGGCGACTTTAAAGTGCTGTCGCACAGGAAAATCATGATGCAAGCACCATGACCCAATATCCCACTCATTCACATTATGCTGACACCAGTGCTTGCCCTATCCTATTAATGCTGAATGCCAAGCTAGGAAGCGACAAGTATCAATTTTGTAAGTCATTAGTTTGGAACACTGGCAAAATCAATCCAAGGACTAACAAATTTGACACATATCTCCACCTGACCTGATGCTTGCATTAATAAGACAGAGCAAGGACTGTTTTGCTAAGTGTCAGGATAACATGACTGAGTGAGATATCAGGTCATGGTGCTGACAGCCCTCAGTAGGGCAACACTATAAAGTTGCCATGAATGCACTGTCGGAAGTCGGTATCCCTCCTGATATGAACTTAGATGTTGCTATGATGTAAATCCTTGACAACCAAACCAATTAAATGTATATATATATATATATATATTTATATATATATATATTTATGTATATATATTTATGTATATATATATATATACATATACATATATATATGATGAATTGCATATTATACCAGTATAAGGATGTGGAAGGGAATATTACTTATTATTATTATCGTTATACTCCGTAAGACGCAACATTGTACTGGTGTTTCCATCTCGGCCCACCTCGTCTCCACCGGATGTTGACCAGTGTCAGTCGCACCGGAGGATTTGTACCTTTAATCCTTTGGCCTTTTCTGTTTAATCTGGATATTTGTACTCATTAAAATAGTCGTTCTTTTTTTGTTGCATGCAGCAACTCAGTACATACTAAATCAGTGGCAGAGTTTCGAAGGGCGCTGGACGGTTGCACCACGTGACCCACACACTATACTGAATTCCCTTGTGGCAGATCCAGAACGAGGCTCCACGGCAAATTGACTGCATTCACATCGAGCAGCTAGCTCTACATACTCTGAGCATGCGCTGTGGTAGCAAGTACTATGTGCGAGCATACACTGTGTGACCACTCGATATCTGTGCGAAATTTACACAAACAGCTATATATATATATATCATTAACATTATATATATATATACCGATATATGAAGAGCTTTTTTCCAAAACGTGACAAGCGCCGATCCAAAGAATGAGCTTGCAATGCCTATGCCCAGCTCGGAGCTCGTGCTTTGGAAAAGAGCTCTTTATATATATAAGTAAATATGTATATCCCAATATATATACCGGCATATATAGATATAAATATGTATATACCAATATATACACATATATACCAGCATATATATATATATATATATATATATATATATATATATATATATATATATATGCATACCATGGTATACAAGTACATATATATATATATATAAATATATATAAATATATGTATATACATACCAATATATACACATACCGAGTGACAGTATTTGTGCACTGGTCGGGTTGTGGGTGGTTGCGCCACTTGTCCCAACTGTGAAAAGGGGTCACCCATAAAGTAGTAGTAGGGTGATCAATATAGGGAATCTTCCCTTTCACGCCTTTATACTCGGATAAGTCTTGTACATCACGTATATAGCATTATATTTCAGAGCCTAACAGACTCTTATTATGAGTAGATTATTGCTTAATTTCAGGAAGGAATTTTCTATAATTAAAAAGAAATGGTTTAACAAAACTATTAATTTTGTATAAATGGGCGGGGGGGGGGGGGGGGGGGGGCGGACGAAAACCTGAGCCAAAAGCAAATATCAACACTGGTTAGCTAGTACTTTTAATAGGCAACATTTATGGACATTGATAAAGTGTAAAGCCAGGCCATGCTGCGAAACCGCGAGTGGCCATGTACAGCAGGCGGCTCGAGTGACCTAGAAACCCAAGGTTTGCATTCATGAAGGCGTGTAATGGAGGAGAGGATGACCTGGTCCACTCCATCACTAGTCTCTGGCCAAATATCCATTACGCCAACCTATTGGTCTTATTACATATCATCCCTTTGCCTCGTTTCCATCTGTCACCCACCCACTCACCCACCCACTCACTCACCCACCCACTCACCCACCCACTCACTCGCCGGTAGCCGCGTCTGGCCTCTACTCAGGCCACCCTAGATTCCATTCCCCCTCCCCTCTTACTTTAGGACTTATTTGTTTTCTTCCTATTGTTTTCCTTTTAATTTCTTTAATTTATATTTTTATTATTTACTTATTCTTTCCATCTAAGGACAATGGACTAGTTTATATAAACACTGCTTTGTTCGCAGTTCTGGGGAAAATACCGCGTGGTTTATGCATGCTCCATGGTTTTATTTTGTGTTCTGCTACCTATGTCGGTTAAATCATAAATGGCCGTACAAGCTATACAATGGTCATTTATTTTTCGGACAAAATATATTATTTAGGTAGAATGAGTACTTGGTATCCTTTCTACAATTAAATCACAAGAGATATATATATATATATATATTATATATATGATAAATATATTATATTATATATATATATATGTTGTCACTACAGCACTACCCAACAATACCTTTGATCCCCAACCATGACTTCAACATGGAATGATTGTCTGCCCCATCCCAGACCTAGCCTCCCACCACTCCCTCCCACCACCCCTCCCTCCCACCACCCCTCCCTCCAACCACCCCTCCCTCCAACCACCTCTCCCTCCCACCACCCCACCCATCACCACTCCCTCACACCACTCCCCCCAACTACATCCCCCTTCCCCCCCACCCCTCCCTCTAGCCACCCCACCCACAACCCCTCCCGCCACCCCTACCACAATCCCTCCCATCACCACCACCCTCCCTCCCATCACCCCTCCCTCTCACCACCCCACCCACAACCCCTCCCGCCACCCGTACCACAATCCCTCCCACAACCACCCCCTCCCTCCCACCACCACTCCCTCCAACCACCCCACCCACAACCCCTCCGCCACCACTACCACAACCCCCCTCACCACCACCACCCCTCCTTCCCACCATCCCTCCCTCTCACCACCCCACCCACAACCCCTCCCACCACCCGTACCACAATCCCTCCCACAACCACCCCCTCCCTCCCACCACCACTCCCTCCAACCACCCCACCCACAACCCCTCCCTCTCACCACCCACCCACAACCCCTCCCGCCACCCCTACCACAACCCCTCCCACCACCACCACCCCTCCCTCCCACCACCCCTCCCACCCCTACCCCACCCCTCCTAGCTCCCCCACCACCAGCCCCCACCACCCCTCCCCTATTCACCGACAAAGAACCCCGCATGCCACCTGTCTATGACCCGTTTCCCCGGCCTCCCCTTGCCCTCCGCCCGGTGACATTCAGCCGCCCTGCCCGAAGTCTACGGCGCCACATTAGTCTTCTTTATTCGCTCGCTTCGCGGCATCCATCATTTCGATGGCCGACCCGGGGCGGGGCGGGGCGGGGCGGGGCGGGGCGGGGCGGGGCGGGGGCGGGGCGGGGCGGGCGGGGCGGGGCGGGGGCGGGGCGGGGCGGGGCGGGGCGGGGCGGGGCGGGGCGGGGGGGGCGGGGCGGGGCGGGCGGGCGGGGCGGGGCGGGGCGGGGGGGCGGGGCGGGGCGGGGCGGGGCGGGGCGGGGCGGGGGGGGCGGGGCGGGGCGGGGCGGGGCGGGGCGGCGAGGCGGGGGCGGGGCGGGGCGGCGGCGGGGCGGGGGGCGGGCGGGGGGGCGGGGCGGGGCGGGGCGGGGCGGGGCGGGGCGGGAGCAGGGCGGGGCGGGGCGGGTCGGGGGGTTACTTCTTCGCTCCTCTTCCCCAGCACCAACTATCTGCTCGTTCACCACTAACGTTTATTTGCTGTCGCCTGCAATGACTAACCTGTGTTTGCTTTCATCGGGCGGCATTAAGCTGTCCCATGTTTCTCCTGCCCTCTCTATCTCCCTGAGGGTCGCCTGGTTTTACTCCGGGAGTCTCTTGACGGGGACTAAGTGGTCTACACAAGTAGGGACTTGTGTAGGGTTACGAATGTGAGTGCTTGGAGACCACCACCTCACTGTGTAACGCGATGGGTGTTTTTTTTGTGGTCTGATGTGCATCATCTTGTGTAGTTTGTTTTAGCCTACACCGCACAATTGATATGCACCTTATCCATAACCGAGTCCAATTGGTAAGAGCGCCCGCTTCCCGTGCGGAAGGTCGGGGCTTTCGAATTCCGGTCGATTCAAATCAATGACATACAAAATTGATACTTGTTGTGATATATGCGTAATAGACGTATAGCAATGTGGCTAATATATGTTAACGAGATGCAGAGTTTAAGACAAAGGATTATGCTAATGAGATGATGTCATGGAAAGTTTAGCCGGCGGGTTGAGTGAGCTCTAGGCCGTGAATAAACCATTCAGTATCCAGAAGTCAAAGTGTTCAGACGTTGTACTTTCACACTTGTCACTTTCTAGCTTGGATAGATTAGCGGTCGACATTAATAAGATAGTGGAAGGACTGGTTGGCTCAGTGTTAGGATAATGTAACTGAGTGGGAAATCAGGTCATGGTGCTGGTGGCCTGGTCACCTAGAGGGGCAGCACTATAAAGTCGCAATGAGTGCCCATTGTCACCAGCTGGTACCCATCCTGATATGACCTTTTTGCTGGTGAGCTAGTCACCTAGAGGGGCAGCACTATAAAGTCGCAATGAGTCCGCATTGTCACCAGCTGGTACCCATCGTGATATGACCTTTTCTCTTCCGGTACACCATTTGATTAAGTAGGGGAAATCTCAATCGTGGACAATTGGTCCTCCTCATTCCACTACCCCTTTGCCCTATCCTAGCAATGCAGAGCGCCATGCTAGATAGCGATAAGTATCAATTTTTAAGTCATAGATGTTGCTAGGATGTAAAACCCCAACAAACAAAGAAACCCTCACCTCGACCATCTTTTGTGCGGTATCTCTATGCAGCCCATTGTGTTGAGTGAGTGTAGTAGTGGTAGTACACATCGACTTTTTATTATAGAACAGGACATGTGATTCTTGTTATATCAACATTTTATTTGATTAGACCATACAAGTCATACACAGCTGACAGTAACACCCCCCCCCCCCTCCGGCACTGCAGTCTCTATGCTTTGTATAACCATTACAATGTTGAAAACTTTGAATGACGATCTATTTATAGGAATAAACATTTTCACCAAAACAATGAAATTATTATTTTTTTAAATCTTAAGGAATAACATGTATTTGATCAGTGGCAAGGATGTACCTCAGTCATGCATCGATTTATTTCAGTGGACCGGAAGCAATATCACATTTGTAAAGTTGTTAATGCGGTCAATAGTAACGATGTCTTTAACTTTTCAGGGATGGCATCCGAAAGCCTGATTTAAAATAAAAAAATATAAATAAAGATTTGGTTGTGGATAAGACGGCAATTGCAATAAATGTGATGGACATTGGAGCAGATAGGACGGCAACAACGATAGGGAACCCAACTCCCTCATATTTAGCTCACACCCACAGACTACCAATATATATATTTTTTTAAAGAAGAGGATAACAGAGAAGAAAGCAACAACTAAAGCCTCTTCTCTGCCACCGACACAAATAGGCACGAACACATTCTGTAACCAGCAAGCTTTCCAACGTCTAAACAATCCTAGTGGTGGGTAGTCGGCGATACAACGCATACCAACCCGACTTGACGCCGATTTCGGCTGTAGTCTGGGATCTTGGCTATTGAAGCTCTCAAATCCAAGTAATGCCTCGGTCACAAATGGGTTATGGCGTGATTGCGGCGACCATAAGTCGCCACTTCGGCCAGACCATACATTGACTGTACAGTGGGTGATGGTCGCCGTATGGTGACTGTATGGTTTTTTGCTCGCCACAAGCAGTTGCGGTTATTTTATGTCAAAGTTATCTTAACTTTGTAAAATCGCAATGCCGCAGGCTGGAATCCCGCTGGAATCCCCCCAATTTCTATTGTTAACAGATTAATATATTTGCACAACAATGTATAGAGATTGTGAATACAAAAATGTCTTAAAATGTCTTTAAAATGTCTTGTCTGCGGTTGTGCGGCGACACACACAAAAATATAAGGTGCCATGCGATGACCTATTCCTTGCGGTGACCGTACAATTTGTGAATAGATAAACCACAGACCATAACGCCGTAATATTTGCATAAACTGCAAGCCACACTGCAGATCGTAGCATCATACGGCGACCGCAGCATTTGTGACCTAGTCTTAAAGGAGGCTGGGAAGTCATACACGCACTGATAAAGTGTTAAGTAGATACAGTTAGACCCCATTATAACGCAACCGTTAGGGCCCATAAAATGTCATCGTGAGCAAAAAGATGTCATCGCAAACAAAAAACAGAGTTGCATTAAATTGGGGTTCAGTTTACTGAATCAGCTTTGAATTAAAGAATTCTGGATCCAATGAATCATTGCGTTATAATCGCGTTTATTCGGGGTTGTGTTATAATGGGGTTCCACTGTATAATGGATTAGCGACAGAGACCAATGTATTGTTACAATATATTGTGAATAGCGATACATTATACACATCACCATCGTGTAAGGACTGGAAAAATATGCTATGTGATTACAGTTTTAATCCATTAGATCGTAGTTTGTATATGGATACATTGCACAAGTAATTTAAATTAGAACACAGATATATAATATTTAATAAAGAAATTTCTATAAGTTGACAAGCTAAATGCGACACTCATTTACATATATACAAGTCTAAAACGACCGAGTGCAAACCCCATATTTACACAAGGTAATGGTTTATTTGTTTCTTGGGGGTTTAGATCCTAGGAACATCTATGACTTAAAAGTTGATACTTATCGCTATCTAGCATGGTGCTCTGCATTGCTAGGATAGGGCAAGGAGTAGTGGAAGGAGGCCGAGCCGTCACGTGATAAGCTAACCGCTTCAACATTTAACCGCGTCTCATGTCAAGATGGTGCCTGTGGATTTTAAACAGGTCTATAGCAGAATCAAAAAGCCTTTGCTGCCTTTGCTTCCTTCCGGCTTTAGCATCTCCCACCTGGTAATTGAAGTGAACACACTGATTGATTGACACCACCTTTTTTCCCCACCCACCCCATTTCCTCCCCTCTCCCTCCCACATCTCCCCTCCCCCTTACACCTCCCCCCTCCCTCCCTTCCCCCTCTCTCTCCCCTCTCCAACACCATCCGCCTACTCTCTTCCATTCCCCTCTTCCACTCATCACACTCTCTCCCCAGCAACCCCCTCTCCCATTCCCTCTCTACACACGCCTCTCTCACACGCCCATCTCCCACTTCCGGTCCCACTTCCGGTTCCACTTCCGGTCTCTCGTTGGATGGGGGAGGGAAGGACGGCACCCTGCTACGCTGTCACAACATGGAACATATTTCCCTTAAAGTTGCATAGTCCGATGGTTTGGAGTTTCTATAATTTCTTTCTGATATAAATGTATTCGATTGCTCGCTATAACCTACCTTACTTTAGATTTACTTTAGAAGTATCTTTTATTTAAATGGCTAATTCTTTTTAGATATTTGAAGTGCAAACATGTCAAATTAATTTTGGCAAGGAGCCAACCGTTTGACACAGGTTTCTGCAGTAACAGGTTCTATTAAATTGACTCAACATTCCCTTCTATGTGGCAACAAATGCTTAAGAAGTGAATCAGTATCCAAAGCCCCGTTCACACGCAAGGCATTAATTAAGTCGCCTCAACTAGTTCGCCTCATCTAAGTCGACTCAGATCATGCATGTGAACGCTCTGCTGAGGCAAACTAGGGCTGATTCAACTCAATTAGTTCACTTCATGTTGACTGCTTCACAAGGTGGATTAGATGAGGTTTTAGAATGAAATTTAGATAATTATTTTGGTTTTGAAAATTTGATGCTTCATCGGACTATGTAGCTTTAAGCCTAGTTTGTTTGTTTGTTTGTTGGGGTTTTACGTCCTAGCAACATCTTCTAAGGTCATATCTGGACGGTTTTAAGCCTAGTAGTGTAGACCTAGTGTAGTGTAATAATTCTCGCGAAGAGGAGACTTTTCTCTCTGCTGCTATTAACCTCCTTCCCTACCCTCACCACCCACACACACACACAGACACAAGCATGCTTTGAAAATATGCCTTTTATAATTTTTATTGGGAGGCGGCCAGTAGTAAGTAACCCAGTACTGTCAGGAATAAATACAATGCTGGTTCCGGCGTTATATATATCGAAGTATGAGCTCACATTATATTTCGGCGGAAATGGCCGGTGAAGGTCTAGTGACGGGGTTCCCGGATGGGTAGGTAGGTGTTGGGGGCCGGTTATGATGGGAGACTGACAGATGGCCTCCACCATGGCGGTGAGCTGCTCAATTAACTCCGCCTTGTAAGTGACTCCAGAATTAGATTCACAATTGGCACGCACTCACTGGGCCACGGCCCCGCTTAACTCGATTATCCCGGACACAAAAACTAATTGGCTTATTAGAGCTTTACGTCCTAGCAACGTCTAACGTCATCCTTCTCAAGGCGGACACCCGACTTGCGACAGGGCACTCTCGTGGTGGCTTTATGCTAGTTAGGCTTTATAGTGCTGCCATATTACTATACTAGATTCCTTCTAGTCCGATGTGATTTTCCCTTACGCAACTCTTTATCTAGGCCATCATTATGTCACTAGAGAGCTTGCAACCATGACGCAATCTGCGCGTTAATTTCTGAATTCTGGATGATTTGCGGAGGGAAGCCAGCTAGCTATCCGTCACGTGACCAAGTGGACAAGTCGAACACCAAACAAGGAAGAACCCTCCCCCCCCCCCCTACTACCTCCATTCGGTTTACATACTCCAGGGCAGAGACTTACTTTCACCACGCCCACTAACCCTCTATTTAAAAGACTACTTCGTAGGGGTTGGTTCAGGGGTGATCCTCTTGGGGTGCCCAGGTCCTCGAAGTCAGATCACCACTCGACATAAGCTGTATTCACACGGGCAAAATCTAAAGCGATCTCCAGGAGGCGATTCATATGAAGCGATTTAGATGCGCGTTCACACGGACACTGCGTGAGGCGGAAGTGGATATCTGCGCATGAGCAAGTCCAGGCTAACCAGCGCCATTTTGGGTTCGATGACAAAGGCACCAGAGAGTGTGGGTTCGACCTAGATATGTATTTAATTAATCGTATTGGTTTGGAACGGTCAAAACTTCTGCTGGGCAGTGAAACCCTAAAAATAAATGATGAAAAAAATATCTGTGCATAGATAGCAGTTTCATTAATTAAATTATATAATATGCGCTTTTGATCGACCGGAAAGTCAACAAACTGAAGTGTCGACTGCGCATGCGTGTGACGTCCTAAATCGCTTCATATGCGTTCACACGGGCAAGATAAAACGTTTCAACATAGATCGCTTCCTGTATACCACCTAGCGAAGCGTTTTACATTAAACGATTTATATGAATCGATTCAGCCCTAAAATGCCTCACCGTCACGTTCACACGGCAAATGTGAGTCGCAGTACGCGAGGCGTTTCGCGTGAGGCGTTTTAACTCGCCCGTGTGAATACAGCTATAGAAGACATTGACTGACGTGTGTGCTTTCGAATAGTGAAATAAACCTCCGCTTTCCCACCCTGGGGCGTATGCATGAATAATTATTTATCGGCTCCGGTGTTAAGGGCGGCGTTCGGGTTAGCTAAAGCCAGTGTTGGGAAATGGGTCATGGGGTATGTACGGTGCCAAAGCGCGCTGGCTTTAGCTAACATATAAGTTATTTATAGATTTGGGAAATCCCTCTGAGACTGTTCCCGGCGAACACTGCTATTTGACTAGATGGCCGCCGATACGGTGGCGGCGGCGGCGGAGTTAATATCGCTTCAATTATTGGTTTAATTTGACCAAAATTCGGCGGCGGTGTTAATATCGGTTCGATTCCTGGTTTAATTTGATCAGATTTAATTGTTTCTGAACCGCTATTTGCCAATAGATATCACCTATTCGCCACCGATGCGGCAGCGGCAATTTGTTTTGTTTATATCTGATGGTATGAATATCACCACCGATGTAGTGGTGGCATTAATATCGCTTCGATTTTGGGGTTAATTTGAGAAAATTTCACTTTTTGAGTATGTAATTCTGTTAAATATGATAGCATTGAATAGATTTGGGCCTAATCGGTACCTAACACCGCCCTTAAACCTGGTATGGAGTGGTGTTAGCCTACCCGACATTACACTTGTGGTGTTTCCGTAACACTGCTCCATACATAGCGACTTTTTGCCGCTAAACTAGAAATATCGTCCAAACCCAGTTTTGGCTCGATAACACCGACCCATGCATACAGGCCCTGGTGTCTGGCTTCTTTCCTTCCGAATCAAACTAATAATGCTTCCCCAGCTACATTTCTTCCCCTGTGCAGACACTCAATAACACTGTCCTTCTGCCCTGACGTCGTTTCAGACCGTGATGTTTTGTTTGTTTGGTAAAACAGTTTATTCATCAGAAAATACATTTTTTCCAGCGCCGAGGGCCTGGTCTTCCGGCAATAGATAATTCAGCGCTAATTCATTATACAGTGGAACACCGTTATATAATAGATCAGATTTGAAAATCTCAGGATTGGTTGGTTGGTTGTTGGAGTTTCACGTCCTGGCAACATTTGAGGTCACATCAGGACGGGTACTGACTTGTGACAGTGTGCACTCATGGTAACTATATAATGCTGCCCCACTGGGAGACCAGGCTCCCAGCACCATGACCTGATATCCCTCTCAGTCACATTATCCTGACACTGAGCCAACCAGTCCTTGTCCTATCCTATTAATCCCGAGCATCAAGCTAGGAAGCGACAAGTATCAATTTTGTAAGTCATTGGTTTGATTCAACTGGGAATCAAACTCCCAATTTCCCGCATCAGAGGCCTGCGCTCTACGGATTCGGCGACCGCGTCCCGTAAAATGTACTAAAAAGCTAGTGGTATCTATTCTGTCAGTCTTGTCAATCATATTTGATGCTTACATTGAAATTTACCTGAAATTCTTCAAATGATAGCAAAAATCAAATCTGAAACAATTTTCAAGTGGTTATGGGGCTGTCACACTCCGATGCTTCTCAGCGGCGACCAGTCGACGTGTTGCATTTTTGGGGAAACGTCGGGACGCGTCGGAACGCGTCGGGACGCGTTAGTGGCACATCGGTACACGTCGGTATACGTCGGTACACGTCGGTACACTATCTTTGACGTTGACGGTCGGCGGACGACGTCGGCGCGCGTTATTGGTCGCTGAGTGTTTTCAAGTAAAAAAAAAAACTCGCGCGCAAATATATGGGTAAGGACGTTAGGAGGATGTTAGGTGGACATCGAGCTCCGTTGGACGCGCCGGAAGAACGTTATGCGAACACTAGGCAGACGCCGCGCGCATGGGCGGGTCGTCTCCACATGTTGCGCCAAATGGTTGCTTTGTTGTTTTATGTCCTACCAACATCTAAGGTTATATGAGCACATCACGCCAAACTTTTTATTTTTTTCCTCACTCGTCGAAACCTGTTGGCCGTGCGCTAACAAGACGCTACTCACACGCTGCGCCAATGTCCAAAACGTCCAATTGTCCCATATTTCCCCTAAATCTTTAACGTTTCTCGACGCTTTAATTTTATTTTCAACGCTGACAGGTCGCCGGTGAGAAGCGTCGGAGTGTGAAAGCCCCATAAGACTTGTGTTGACTAAGACTAAAACAGTGAAATCTAACTCACAAAAAAAGTAAACACTACAGGAGTCAATATATCCCAGTTGTCTTTAGGAACTATTAGTATTAGGATATTTTTGTGTTTAAATTGGTAAAGAGATCTCACCAGCTATTTACATTACAAAAGTATTGACGCACGGCCATGAAATCAAGTGGAACGTTCTGAGTGTTGTTAATGGGCACTGACACCCAATGCACTCGGGGCTTTGGATCGCCCTTGAGTAAAAATCCATGACTCAGCCAAGAGTGGCCAATGTGGCATCGAGTGAGGACTACTTGGTCGCATCGACATCCAGCATGATGCTGTAGATGTTCTTCAATTGGGTTGATGTTATGCAATTTCTTGTTGGGATGCTCATCCCATTTGTGGCCATCTTGATTTGATATATCTGAGAATAAGTGGTCTCAGATCAGAGTGAGGAACCCTGCCATGGTTCAACAACACCATTCAGAGCCATTCTCGCAGCTCAGTCAGTTTGCTCACTTCATCGGATACCGGTACAGCTAGGCACCTCACACTAGTCATGGCTATTATCATTATTTGCATCTTCTTTATATTGTTGATTAAGGCTGAATAATCCGACAATTTAGAGTTTACGCAAAGGCACAACATGGTTTGAAACTGATCATATATCTCAAGCTAAAGAAAAGCATCAGCAGAGTAAAGGGAGTCTCAGTCATCTACCAGGCTCTCTGACAGCAGCTACACACGCATGTCCAACGTGCCACCGCACATTCCAAGCACAAATTGGACTCATCGGTCATTGACGAGTTCACAACACATGATGAGTTGCTGTCATTGTTGCCACCGATGAACAACCAAGAAGAAGAAGTCTGCACTCACCTCTCTGGCAAGGAGCCACATAGACAGGTAGGCGTGGATAGGGTGGTGACATCAGCGAGCCTAGGTGGTTTAATGGTTAGCACACTGGCCCGGAATGCAAGATGTGGGTTCGATTTCCGCTCTGGGCACACTATTTCCCATTTGCACCACCCCACAACACTAGTGCGGTGACCAGGGCCCGTATGCATGGGCGGCTTTTGGTGTTACAGCCTGATACCGTTTAGCTATCACTGATGTCGGGAAGTGTGTCAAGTGGTATGCAGGAGCACGTAACACTTACATTATAGCTAAACGTGAAGTTATTTATAGATTTGGGAAATCCCTCAATTTGACAATATGAATAACGCTGCCAATGCGGCGGTGGCATTAATATCGGTTTGAATTTAGGGTTAATTTGATTAAATTTCACTTATGGCGTATGTAATTCTGTTAAATATGACAGCATTTAATAGATTTGGGCCTAATATATTGCCGCCGATACGGCGGCGACAGCGGTGGCTATGTTTAGTTGACATTGGACAGTATGGATATCGACGTCGCTGCGGCGGCGGCGATTTGTTTACATTACAATCGTCAATTCGACAATATGAATAACGCCGCCAATGCGGCGGTGGCGTTAATATCAGTTCAAATTTAGGGTTAAATTGATCAAATTTCACTTATTGAGTATGTAATTCTGTTAAATATGATAGCATTGAATAGATTTGGCCCTATTCGGTACCTAACACCGCCTCTAAGCCAGCTATGGAACGGGTTTACCATAACCTAGTTTAAGCTTGTGGTGTTAGGCCTAACACTGCTCCATGCATACCGACTTTTCCGCACTAAACCAGAAATCCTGTCTAAACGCGTTTTGGCTGACTAACACTGCTTCATGCATATGGCCCCTGGATCCTGTACAAGCTGTATGTGGTATGGTTGTTGGACCTACCTGTGTATGTTTATATGTAAGTGCATTGCCTCTGTGCTTGTAATTGTTTGCATTAAATTACCATTTAAAAGACTTACCATTCCATGGGTACAAGTATAGTAGTCTGCACTGACCTCTCAGGCAAGTACCCACATAGACAGGTAGGCATGGATAGGGTGCTGACATCAGGGAGCCTAGGTGGTGTAATGGTTAGCACACTGCCCCATAATGCAAGAGATGTGGGTTCCATTCGCGCTCTAGGCACAATCTTTCCCATTTTTATCACCGCACAACATTATTATTTGATTTGACAGGGCGAGGGATTGAAACCAGGACCTCCCACAAAACGTTATAAAAATCCTGGCAGACACATAGTATTTAGTACCTGGTAGACACATAGTAGTTAGTACCGGACCTTTATTGGAGCCATGAGATAAAGATATAAATAGTTCGCACTCACAAATAGGTTGTTGCTAAAAAATAGCCTGATTCATGACGTATTTGCTCACAGGAATATAATAGCTTTATTAATCGAGAAGGTAAGCACTAGTTATTACTCGAGGGCATGTACTGATTGATCTGAAACTTGCAACCTGGTCAGCAGTGGTTGGTTTGTTGGAGTTTTACGTCCTGCCAACATATAAGTTTATTTATAAGGTCATATCAAGGTGGGGGTCAAGAGTGACCTTTCACCTTCAAGCACATATGAAGAGTTCAGGCGCAAAGCCACGTAAACGACAATCCAAAAATGTAGTTTAAATAAAAGATTTGTACGTAAAACTAATTTTAATTCTCACACTTTCCACTTTTCATATGATGACATGGTTATGGAGGAATGAACAAAAGAGACGGAATATAAAGAAATTAAGTTTATAAGGGTTTGATTCAAATATTAATCTCCCTTTTTCGATTGGGGTCTATGTGGTTTTGCGCCTGAACTCTTCATATGTTGTTGTTGTTGTTGTTGTTGGTGATGGCTTATTTACCCTGACTATCATGAATAAGTCACATCGCGGCTTGTTTTCATCGCTGAACAGCAATAGTCTCAATTTGGTAGTTGCTTTGTGATCTTAGCCATTAGTGCATAGCAGTATCATTAATTAGACTGTATGACAACAGCTGGGCTATTACCATAGACCGCCTGTGTCTGACCCTTAATTAAATACTGCTTACTTGGCACGCACACACACTCCTAATGGATGTGAACTATTGTGTAATTATACAGGACCCGGTGGTCGAATCGGTAGAGCACAGGCCTCCCGTGCGGAAGGTCGGGAGTTCAATTTCCCGGTTCAATTTCCCGGTTGAGTCAAAACAATGACTTACAAAATTGGTACTTATAGCTTCCTAGCCGGGCACCCAGCATTATTAGGATAGTGCAAGGACTGGTTCGCTCGGTGTCAGGATAATGTGACTGAGTGGGATATCAAATCACTGTGCTGGCAGCCATGTCTACCGGTGGGGCAGCAATGTAAAGTCGCCATGAGTGGATATTGTCAAAAGTCAGTATCCGTCCTGATATGACCTTAGATGTTGCCAGTACGTAAAACTCCAAAACCCCACCAACCATATTGTCTAATTGTCCTCAGAACTGAACTCGCGAGGCCCGCGCTGTATCGATTCGGCCACCGCGCGCGGTCAAGTGTGGGGGGGGGGGGGGGGGACTAGAGGCGTAGAAGGGGGAGAGGCGTAGAAGGGGATGAGGATTAAGGGAGTGTTTGGTAGGAGGGTGAGGAGTAGGAGGGTAACGGGTAGGAGGGTGAGGGGTAGAGGAGTTAGGGGTGAGGGGTAAGGGGGTGAGGGGTAAGGGAATAAGAGGGTAAGGGGGTGAGGGGTAGGAGGGTAAGAGGGTGAGGTGTAGGAGGGTGAGGGGTAGAATAGTTAGCGGTGAGGGGTAATGGGGTGAGGTGAAGGAGGGTGAGGGGTAGAGGAGTGAGGGATAAGGAGGTATGTGGGTGGGGGGGAGGGTAGAGGGGTGAGGGGTAAAGGAGTGAGGGGTAAGGGGATGAGGGGTAAGGGAGTGGGGGGGTGAGGGGTGAGGGGTGAGGGTAAGTGGTTGCGGGGTGAGGGGGGGTGAGGGGTAGGGTGGTGTTCCGAGTGAACCACATTGGGTTGCGTTGCATAATATAGGCACATCGCCACCAGACCATGGTCTATTTATGTGTAGATCACGGCCAGAAGCTCGACTCATTTACATTTCCTTTGTCAGGCTTATTTTATACCGATAATTCCGCCATTACTCCGACACTGCCGCCTGCCGAACACACAACGCCGAACCATGGGGAGTTTGTGTGTATGTATCTGAGCGAGAGGGTGGGTTGGCGGAGGCAGTGTAAAATGTGGTTCTCAGAGCATGTTTCTTACAGCTTTTGGATACGGTTCCTACGGCCATTTTGGAAGGCATTGTCCTGTTGGCTTGCACTGCTAACCAGATGGAATGACCGAATAAGTTGAGCGTCCGTCTGCCGGTTTGGTAGATCGTGGAATTTGAACCCACGGGTGTGGACCCCTTGGTCGAGTCAAACCAATGACTTAAGAACTGATACTTGTCGCTTCCTAACCTAGCACTCGGCATTATTAGGATAGGGAAAGGACTGGTTGGCTCAGTGTCAGGATATTGTGACTGAGTGGGATATCCTGTCATGGTGCCGGTGGCCTGGTTTCCCAGTGGGGCAGCACTATAAATTCGCCATGAGTGGGCACTGTCAAAAGTAAGTCATCATCATCATCATGCTGTCGGTCGCGATGCGACAAAGACTGCTTTCATTACTTGACTGCCGCTCTGCATTTAGCTCTCTGGTGTGAGAGTTGCGTCCATGAGTCGGTCTTAATGTCTCTCAGCTTCAGGTAGGTACCGTTCCTGATATGACCGTAGATGTTGCCAGAATGTAAACCTCCAACAAGCAAGGTTCCCGTATGGAAGGTCGGGAGTTCGACAAATTCCAACCAAGTCAAACCAATGATTTGCAAAATTGGTATGTGTCATCACCTGGCCTCTGTCAGTTTCTCTGCGGTCCAATCTGTCATTTATACTGAACTGTTCATTGTAAGGTACTTAGGTGTGGACAAGTCGCACGGCTTTTTGGTTTCACTTTTGAAAATGTAATGCTTCCATTGGACTATGTAACTTTAATGACTTGCCCCGTCCTGACTAGTAGCTAGATGGGCACCAACTTTGGTGCCTCGGAAGTGACATATTGAATCACACAGTCCCATATATGTGTGTGGATTGAATGTATGTTTAATCAATAGTCTTCTTCTTCTTTTCGTTCGCCTTCAATTACACTTGGAGCCCAGTTCTCATTACTGCACCTGCCTGGTGGATCCTCACAGGGCGAGCACCATTTCTGTTGAATTTGTCTCCAAGTGTCATATGGCTGTGTATGCGTGGTACCATGGTTTGTTAGGGTGCGCCTTGCGGCCTCCTACCTCCGACTTCAGCAGTCAAGGTTTTCTGTTAGGGTTACCTCACCCTTAGCTCCTGATCAAAGGACCTACCTTGGGAGCACAATAGTGAATCGTGGAATAAGTCTCGATTTTTATATTTCAGAAAGCAGCTCATTTCAAGGTAAGATTCTTTCTGATTAAAAACCAAATGAATGTAAAGTGAAATACAAACCCAAGGCTATGAAAACAGGGGTAACTAATCAGTATGCTTGTGGTGCATAATCTGTGTGTATGGCGAATATTGATTGCGGATAGATTGTCCACAGTGAGATCGATAACAATGTTTGGTGACTTGCCTAGTCCGTTAAGAGTGATATGATTAAAAATACCACTCTGCTGATATCACTTTTTATGTTGGGGAATCAATGGTTATATAATGAATTATCTGAATTGCTATGTAGAAATGAAGAAATTTGGAAATATAGAAATATGGAAATATAGAGGTATAGAATATAGAAGTATAGAGAAATATAGAAATATAGATATATAGAAATACAGAAATACAGAAATACAGGAATATAGAAATATAGAAATACAGAACTACAGATGCATAGACACATAGACACAGACCAACAGACGCATAGACATAGATGCATAGAGATATAGATGCATAGACATAGATGAATAGACATATAGATGCATAGACATATAGATGCATATACATATAGATGCATAGAGATATAGATGCATATACATATAGATGCATAGAGATATAGATGCATAGACATATAGATGTATAGACATATAGATGCATAGCCAAATAGATGCATAGACATATAGATACATAGACATAGATACATATAGATACATAGACAGCTAGATATACAGCTAGATAAATATACTGATAGGCTGATAAATATACTGATAGATAGATAAGTAAATAGATCATAGACAGTTAGATAGAAAGATATATACAGGCAGAGAGACAAACAGAAAATGACTGACTGTAACCTCCTATTTCTCTCTATGCTAGTCCCAATGAGTTTTTCAGAAACGTGTCTCATACTGCAATACAAAGATAATTTACACAGATATTAACTTGGAGCAACACCTATAAAAGAATCCAACTGACTCTATTAGGTTTTGGCATTCACGATAATAAGGCTGACTCATGTTATTATCGCTAGCGTCAGCACAAAGAGGATTCTCGGAATTCCGGTTGGTGACTCTGGCTCCTGTGCGTGCAAGTGATTTCGATATTACGATGAATTCTGCATAAATCTTCCAAAGTGAGGCTGAATTTCAGACCATCGGTTGTATATAATATAAAATAGGGCTCTTTGTTCTCTATTACTCTTCCATTGGTATTTATTTGTTACAAGATTGGTTCATTATTTTCCAGAGAAACAAAGACCTTTGGTTCTAGTTCAATTGATCTATCATATAATGGATCGATAAATGTGTGTTAGTTAAATATTCACACTGTTACAAGTTAAATATATGCAAGAAATCGTAGCAAATTCACCACAAAGAAAATAACACTTACATATTATATAAATAAAGCGATAGATAGTCCTATATGAATAAAACAATATACAGATCTATATTTTTTTAAAGCAATATGCAGGCCGATATAAATCAATCAATATACAGACATATATAAAGAAAGTAATATGCAGAACTATATACATGAAGTAATATAGTACTATATAAATAAAACTATATATAGGCCTATATAAATAAAGCATTATTTACTATATATTCCCGTATAAATCACAATGTACAGTCTTATGTTTCGAACAATATTTAGTCATATATAAATAAAGCAATATATACATTTCTATAAATAAAGCGCTATATGATATATAGTGCTCTATAAATAAAGCATTATGTATATACAATATACAATATATTATATATACAACCATATATAAATATAAAAATATATAGTTATACATAAATAAAACACTACATAGTCACACATAAAATAAAGCAATATATAGACCTGTATAAATACAGCAGTAAAAAAAGGAATATATTGTTATATATAAACAAATCAGTATATAGTCCGAAATAAGTAAAGAGATGTATGGTTCTATATAAATAAAGGAGTATATATTTCGATATAAATAAAACAATATATAGTTCTATGTAAATAAAACAAAATATAATCCTATATAATACATAAATATATATAGTCCTATGTAAATAAAACAATATATAGTCCTAATTAAATATATACCATGTGTCGCACACGAAGAACAATTAGCTTGTCAAATAGAATATACTTTCCATGGTTAGAACTTTAATCAGATAACTTGATATCCTTGTATTGAGTCTGCTCATAGACTATACTCTCATCGTCAGGCTCACCTGGGTTACAGTCTTTTTGTATTTACTAAATTAATTTAGGCATAGGCTTTCCATCTCACATTCGATTACACGTCCAATTGAATCCAAATTGCTAAATAGATCTCATCTCGGTTACACTCAACTAATCCCACCTGTAATGCTGCTATGGTCGGCGGTAATTGCATCACCCTAATTCACCGCTAGGGGTACAGTAGTACCTCTCTTCAATGGATATCTTCCCAGACCATTGCTGTACCGACATAGCAGGTGTCCTGCCATCGGAGGGACAGTAAAATGTGTGATGGTGTGTGTGGTTGGTTGTTTGTTGGAGTTTTAAGTCCTGGCAGCATCTAAGGGCATATCAGGATGAGTACCGCACTCATAGTGACATTATAGTGCTGCCTCAATGGGAGACCAGGCCGCCAGCACAATGACCTCATATCAGACTCAGTCCCATTATCCTGGCACTGAGCCAACCAGTCCTTACCCTATCCTAATAATGCCTAGTGCCTGGCTAGGAAGCGACAAGTATACATTTTTAAGTCATTGGTTTGACTAGACGAGGGTTCGAACCGGTTCGTTCAAATCCCACGATCTTCCAAAGCTGGAGACAGACGTTCAACTCATTCGGCCACCCCGTCTGGTCTGAGTGGGTGTCTTTGCCTGTGTCATGTTGCTTGTACATCCCAGTAGCGGTCAAAGCAGCACCTTTTTTATTCAAAGCATACATTGCCCAATACACTATTAACTCTCCCTTTATGTGTACAATGTAATCATAAAACCTTTAGTATGTGCACAGGTGGCATCTAAAACCATCACCCCCATAAAGTCGAGATAATTCCACATCATAGACTTTTAAGACACATCAAGGTAATTTGTGTGTAGTTAACCATAATTGTTTAACGGCTGGAAGACCAGTCCCCCAGCGCTGATAAAATATAGGTTCAGATGAATAAACACATTTCCACACTAAAAAAAACACCATATTAATAACCTTCAGTAGCACCGAGCATGACGGAATAAGACAACTCCCATTAATTCAGGATATTTAGGGAATGGCTTGCCTGTAACACGTATAATGAGCCTGTCTCAAAAGGTAATAAGTAATATGGGACAAAACTTTGTCCATTGTAACGATCAACATACTATCTGCTTATGCATTTGCTCAGGATAAACTGATTTTTTTTTACACGGTGTTTCATAATCCCAATAGAATACATATTGATTTGAAGCAAATGTCCTTGTGTTTTCAGTGTAACCGTTTCTGTGCTGTTTTGTGTTAATCGTTATGTAGACAAAAACTAAATTATTTATCACCTTTTGAGACCAGCTCATATATGTGTTTATGAGATTTCATGGCCATGCGTCAACACTGTTTTAATATAAATATATCTAGCATGCATGACCTCTTTACCAATGTAAAGCACAAACAAATCCTTTGAGTTCCTAAAACTAACTCGGCTATAACTTATCAGCAACTACTGCTTGATAAGACAACACCAAAACTACAGCTGGCCAGCATTGAAAACAAGCCTGGGTACCCGGGCTTACATGCTATGGACAGTATAAATACAGCCTCAATAAAAAAAATTAAATAAATAAAAAAATTAATATATATATCGCCTCCTGTAATTTCTGCTATGTTTTATGAAATACATTTTTCTGTCAGCTGACAGAAGTCTAACCACTTAAAAAATTGCATCAGAGATTGTATTTTGCTATCATTTGACACAGTTCTGACCACTTCAGAATTGTGTGTAAATTTCAATGTAAGCATATTCGGCATGCGAATGTGATTAACGAGACTGACAGAATAGATACTACTAGCGTTTTGCCGTGAATATGGCCCTTGCTGCCGACACGCCATTAAGGCATCTGTAGAACATCTACGTGAAATTCTCTTTGTATGCAGTGTTTGTTTGATGTTGTTTTACGACCTAGCAACATCTAAGGTCATATCAGGACGGGTACCGACTTGTGACAATACGCACTGATGGCAATGTTATAGTGCTGCCCCACTGGGAGACCAGGGCACCAGCACCATGACCCGATATCCATCCCACTCAGTCACATTATCCTGACACTGAGCACACCCGTCTTGCCCTATCCTTATAATGCCAAGCATCTGGCTAGGAAGTGACAAGTATACATTTTTAAGTCATTGGTTTGACTTGACCAGGGTTCGAACCCACGAGCCCATGAGTTCAGATTCCCTGATCTCCCAAAGCAGGAGACGGACGCTCACCTCATTCGGCCATCCTGTTTGGTCATCATCGTTTATGTGCAACAACCCTGTAAACTATGAACGTGTTACAATTTATCTGCATAATGGAAGACAAATAACATTAGAAAGTATCTCTGTGTCTGCATTTAGCAGGTGTCCACTCCTCATGGGTAGATCAACATGAGATAACAGTTCACACATTGAAAAATTGTCCTCACATTACAAGGGTTCGCTGATCAGAGCTGTCGCTAAAGACAGCTATTATTGTACTAGGACTACAATCAGGCACCTTATCCAGATTAGATTAACAAACCTAGTGACGCCAACAGAGTCTTTTCTTTACTGAAGAAAATCTAATATTATTTTCCCAAAGTTGTTTTCTTAAAATCAGTAATGGTTATCTTATATGTTTTCATAGTAGTTTGGATTCTGTTTTACCAACAGGTACCAACGGTGCCCCCTCCGTCCAGTGTCAACTCATTGTTAGCAACACATGCGAATCTAACACTTCGCTGCTTGGTCCATATATTAGTCAGTACATAAATACATAACAAACACATAACACATTGTCCTCGAACCACCATGGTTCTGAAGTGATTATAACATGTCGTATTTCCAATCGTGCCTAATTTTGGGTGGTGCTGATTTTAGCTTGAGGGAGCAGAAAATGGCGTGCACTGGTGTTTTTTTTTATTAATAGCAAATTGCTGCTCGTTTATTGGCCTCCTGCCCGCGTTTACTGTGCAGACGTTCGGTACTGCCACCAGGTGGCGCCACCGGCTCTCGCCCCCACCCACACACAGACACACCACCACACACATAAACACCGACCCACCCACTCCACAACACCCCAACATACCAGAACTCCACCCAGATATACACACACCCGCGCTCCCACACACCCACACACTTACACCAATGTTATACCCACACCACACCCACACCCTTACATACCATCACATGCCCAAACAGACAAACGCACACAGCATCACCCACACACCAACACCCACATTATAGTCATAACTACCATAACACATTCTAATGCAAGTATATGCCCACTGAAGCACACCCATGCACCCACACCACCACACCCATACCGCCACACACCCACACTACCACACACCCACACTAAGCCCCACCCACACGAGCACACACCCACACTGCCAAACCACCACACTTCCACACAGCCATACCACCCACCCACACACCCACACCCACACCGCCACACACCCACACCGCCACACACCCAAACTGACACCCCCCACACTACCCCCCCCCCCCCACACTATCACACCCCCGCACTGCCACACAGTCACACTACCACATACCCACACTACCACACACCCACACTGCCAAACCCACACACTTCCACACAGCCATACCACCCCACCCACCCACCCACCCACCCACACCACCCCACACCCACACCACCACACACCAACACTGCCACACCCCCACACTACCACACCCCCACACTACCCCACACCCACACTGCCACACAGCCACACTACCCCACTGACACACTACCACACACCCACACTACCGCACACCCACACTGCCAAACCCGCACACTTCCACACAGCCATACCACCACACCCACACACCCACTCCACCACACACACACCCTGCCACACAGCCATACCCCCCACACACACCCACACTCCCCCACTGCCACACACACATACCGCACCCACCCACCAACACCCACACGCACACCCACACACCCATCCACATCCGGCTACCGCTCCTTTGTAATGCAGCGGTAAAATCTCCAGACCCGACCTAGATTTAGAGAGTGCATTGAACGCCTGTTCCGCTCCACTGAGCACCATGTTATGCTGCCAATGCCCGGCGCACACTGCGCGATGCAGTCTCCGCCTGCACTTGTGGCAGCCGTTCCATGCGATTGAATCTTACTGACCCAGATTCATCCAATAAATACTAGTTTGAAGTATAGGTGGGTGGACCCCCCCCCCCTCCTCTCCCCCACACCTCCCCCTGCCAAACCCCACCAACGCCCCCAATTCACCCATGGCAGGCATCACCTGAGTGATGCTCCCACCGTAGCAAACAGGGCTAATGATTAATTGCTTTGGGGTTTACGTCCCAGCAACATTTGAGGCCATATATAAGGATGCGATTCGGGTACTGGCGGCGGGACGTGCTTTAATTATAGTGGCGTCCCGTTGAGACAATTGGTAGGCGCAAAGGGAAGGTTGATTTCCGTGTCAGTATAATGTGACTGAGTGTGATATTACATCATGACGCACTCTTGTTGTGTCTTGTTTCTGGCGAGCTGTGAAATACACTTAGAAGTTAGAGTCTACACCACCCCCCTCCTCCTCTCCTCCTCTCCTCCTCTCCTCCTCTCCCCCTTTCCCCATTCTTCCCCTCCCCCTCTCCCCCTTTTCCCCTGTTCCCATGTCCCCGTCTCCGGCCTCTCCCACTCTTCCCCCTCTCTCCGCTCCCCCCTCTGCCCCTCTCACCCTCTCAACCCGTCCCCCTCTCCCCCTGCACCTCTGCCCGTCTCCCCCTCTCTCCGCTCCCCCTCTCCACTCTACCGCTCTCCCCCTGCACCGCTGTTCCCCCCCCCCCCCCTTCCCCTCTCGAACTCCCTGCCCTCCCCCCTCCTCCCCCTCTCCGCATCTCCCCCTTCTCCCCTGTTCTCCCATCTCCCCCTCCGCCCTCTTCTCCCCTTCTCCACCTTCTCCCTATCTCCTTCCCCCTTCTCCCCCTCCCTCTCCCCTATCCTCCCCCTCTCCCCTGCCTCCCGCTCTCCCTCTCTCACTTCTCCCCCTCTCCTCTCTCTCCCTTGTCACTTGTCCACTTCTCCCCTTATTCCCCTTCTCCCCCTCTCCCATCTCTCTTCCTCCCCTTCTCCCCTCTTCTCCTCTTCTCCATTCTCCTTCCTTCTCCACTTTCTCCCTCTTCTCCCCCATGTCCCACGCCTGCCCCTACCTCCCCCTCTCCCTTCTGCCCATCTCTCCCCCTGTCTCCTCCTCCTCCCACTCTCTCCCTTCTCACTTGTCCCCTTCTCCCGCTCATCCCGCTTCTCCCGCTTCTCACCCGCCTTCTCTCCCTTCCACACCACACCATCCCCGTCCTCCCCACTCTCACCACCTTCACCATTACCCAGCAATCAGATTGTAAAATATTCTGATTTACGACATTAGGGGAAATGCAAATGTTCTATTACTAAAAAGGTATACGTGACCAAAGTGCATCTATGTATAAATATATATGTAAGTGCTGGTGGTGCCTGAGTGGAATGTAAATAGACATAGTGGTGCTGGGTGGGCTGTGTGTAAGGGGCACTCAGGGCCTACCCCCTCCCCTCTGCTGGGTAGGATCACCACACCCAGGGTCAAGGTTGAATTCAAGGCTGGTGGTGGCCAGGGGGCCACACAGCGTGGTGGTCGTGGGCAGACCACTGGTAGCAATGGGGACCAGGAATGCTGGATCCCTATTGGTAGGGCCAAGAATGCTTGTTTCCCATTTGGGGAAAGGGGTGGGATGATACTCTACAATGAACCCATGTCCTGTATATAATAAACCAGAGAGGTTTGGACTCTCTCTTCTCGCACTCTTACTTTGCTCTACTTTCTCTCTTTCTCTCCATCTGTATTGTTTTTCTCCTACCTACATAGCGACAGACTCGAACCCACAATCCTACAAAGCGTCAGTGCGCATGCTCACCAACCATTGGAAGGATGCTCACCCTCTGTGGTGTGTGAACATGCTGCTGTCAATAAGTGAGTCGACTGTGTTTCGCTAGATTTCCCTCTTTATTTCACGAGCAGAATGTTCTGGCAGTTGTTACCATCCGGACTCGTGTGATTCAACAAACACAGAGTGTTCTGTTCAAGCTGGATGCTTGATAATTCTTTGATATCGATTTGTTGATAAATCTGATCATTTTCCCTCACACACTGCCACCACCACACCGACACCCACCACCACCCATGCTCATACCCCTGCCATCACAACCATCTGCGAACCCTGGTCGAGTCAAAGCAATGACTTACAAAATTGGTAGTTGTCGCTTCCGAGCTAGGCGTTCGGCATTATTAGGATAGGGAAATGACTAGTTAGCTCAGTGTCAGGATAATGTGACCGAGTGGGATATCAGGTCATGGTGCTGGCAGCCTGGTCTTGCAGTGGGGAAGTACTATTATGTTGCCATGAGCATGCACTGTCACAAGTCGGTACCCATCCTGATATGACTTTAGATGGTGCCAGAACGTAAAACTCCAACAACAAACCACTGCCATCCACACTAGTACCAGAACACATCACCCTCAACCCATATCATATTATCACAACACACCACCCCCACCCTATACTATATGATCATAGCATACCATCCCTACCCCACCCCTACCTCCACCCCACCCCCTCCCCATCTCCTACCTTCATACCACACAACCCCCACCCCTACTCTCACAACACACCCGCCTACCCCCATCCCATCCTCATCCAACCCCCATCCCATCTGCAATCGTACTACACCACCCCATCCCTACTCCTGTAAAGGGGCTGTCACATTAGGGTTTTTTGCGGGAGCTTATGGCGGCGTAGGCGTGTTACGTCATATACGTCAGCATACGCTGTATACGCTACTCATACGCTACGCATACGCTACTCATACGCTACTCATATGCCGCCAGATGCTGCCAGATGCCGGCTTATGAGGCATACGCCGCCATACGCTTTCATAAATCCGTCCATCCACATTTTTTTGTGCATGCTCAAAAAATCTCGACCTATGAGGGCATATGGCCCATACGCTACTCATATACCAGCATACGCTCCTCATACGCCGGCATATGCTCCTCGTACGCTAGGGGTCACTCCGGCATAGGTTTTTCATACACACAACTTGTGTCACCGGCGTATCTCTAGCGTATCTCTAGCGTATGTAGCATATGCATAACCTACGAGTTACGTATGGGAGCGTACTCCTAGCGTATGCACAGCGTATGCACAGCGTATGCACGCTACTCATATGTGCATATGCTACGCATATGCTACTCATACGCTACTCATACGCTACTCGTACGCTCCACATGCCAATCAAAACTGTCAAAAAATGTCACAGCACGCTCCCGTATGCTCCTCATACGCTCCTCGTACGCTCCTCATAGGTTCCACATACGCTCAAAACCAGCCGAAAGGTCACCAAATGTCATCATAGGCCGGCACGCGCAGGACCTACTTAGGTTTTCAATACGGTCCCGCCATACGCCGTAATGTGACAGGGCCTTAACACCCCTCTACCACATACCCAAGTCCCCATACCACCACATTTCCTACTCCCCCCCCCTCCTCTAATAACACACCACCCCCATGTACCCCCGCACCCCATCCACACCCCATCACTACCACCACAACACCCCACCTCAACCCGCACCACCACTCACTCCTCTCACCTACTACAACACATAACCGGCACTCATATTACGATATTACCATTCCCCTTCCCACCCCCACCCCTACCACATCATCCCCTACCACCCCGAAACTACCAACATCAAACCCTCTCCCCACATCCCACATCTCCCTCACCACCCCTCTCCTACCACCACCCCCACTCCCACCCATATTACGACAACATACTGAAAAGTCGTCGTCTGGCAGCTGTAGTTTGTGTAGGCAGGCTATATGAAATCAATACAGGCAAGGAGAGAAAGGAAGAGTATAACGAGTGAAAAGTAGAATGATAGCTTGCACCCTCAGGTTTAGTATTATATAGTGCTACGTGGATCTGATATGGCATACCACCTGACCATTATCTCCAATCAGCAACAAACATTTCTAGTTCCACCAAAGAACAATAAGCATTCTTGGGTCACCATGACTACTGTGATCTACCCACCACCACCATGCAGTGTGGCTGCTTGGCCTGCACCTGCCTGCTGTGTGTGTTGTGATCCGTGACTAACAGTTGGGGGTGAGTGGAGCTCTTAAGCTCCTTACACACTAACAGTAGTGCCCCTCTCACACTATCTGTCTAATACACAATGACTATTGACAACAAGTAAAGAGTCACCAGCAACTACATAAATACATTCATGCACCTGGCCCTATACATCATTTACATTACTAGACTATTTGTACTCCTTTATAGACCATTTCACATTCCCCACCAATGCGTTTTATCGGAATATTTTACAATAATATACCCACCATAGCTCCACCCCCAGTCCCACCCCACCCCACACCATTCCCAGTCCCACCCTCACCTTTACCACGTCATCCCCTACCACCTCGAAACTGCCAACATCAACTCCCCTCCAAACATACCACATCTCCCTCCCCACCCCTCCCTCCCCTCCCAGTCGCCATCCTGTCCGCCCTCCCCAGCCCTCCCCTTGCCCCCCCGCCTCCCCGCCCCCCCTCCCCATCCCACCTACCTGGAAAAGGGCCAAGTCTGAGCCTACCACCAAGCCCAAATAGGAAGTAAGTATGATTGATTCAAAGCGTTTGACTCGACATCAATGTCAGCCTGTGACAGATCCAGAATGCATGCAATCTACAACTCACATGTTAGCGCATGCGTATAGGTGGACATACATAGCTGTTCAATCCCTGAGTAGTGCTAATATCAATTACACTGCACGCCTTCAAATACATCCCCATCTCGTTTCTTTTGAGGTTTTTTTCTCTCCCAGCTTTTTGAACTCCTGTTAGGTTCACTCCACATACTGTATATGTCCCAATAGAAGCACGCTACCCAATAGAAGCAGTCCCCCCGCCCCCCCCCCCCCCTGACACATTTCAAGATTGAAAACACACACAAATTTATGATCACATTCAGACTGAATGCACATAAAATAAGACAATCCCACTTTATTTCAGAGGCACAACAAAAACAAATAAAAATTTACGATTGTATTCAGACTGAATGCACATAAAATAAAACAATCCCACTTCATTTCAGAGGCACAACAAAAACAAATCCATGAAATTCTTTAACTTTGAATAGATGCACATCTATGTGTCTGCACTCACACAGTGTGCGTCTATTGGGACATATATGGTAGGACTCTCTGAGCTGTGCATAATCTGCACGGACCCGCTTTGGCAAGTTTTTACTATTGATCGAATATGGTGCGTGAAGGAAGTTAATGAATATAAATCCATGATTCATTTAAAAACTTGTGTCTTTGCTTCCAGCTACCTCTATTCCTTTATGTAGATCCGGAAAGGTAGTATGTGCAATACAAGCTGTATCGTGTTGGTTGAATAACATATAATATAACATATGCATATATATACTTATATATATCAATGTATATATAGTAATATTTATGCTAATATGTATTCTTATATATATATATATTAATATCCATATTAATATATTACTTTTATTTGGGTGTTGGAGTTTTACATCCTGGCAACATCTAAGGTCATATCAGGATGGGTACCGACTTGTGACAGTGACTTTATAGTGCTGCCCCACTGGGAAATCAGGCCACCAGCACCATGACCTGATATCCCACTCAATCGCATTATCCTGACACTGAGCTAACTAGTCCTTTACCTCTCCTATTATTGCTGAGCGCCAGGCCAGGAAGAAATAAGTATCAATTGTGTGAGTCATTGGTTTGATTCGGCCCGGTGTGGCAGTAAATCGCAAACCCCTGGAAATTGCACACCCCAGGGTTTGCGATTTACTAGGAAATCACAAACCCCCCCTGGAAATTACAACCCCCCCCCCCCCCCATGCTTTGTAGCATTTATCACCACAAGCAGGACAGCTATAGGCCTAGGTTCGATTTTGAACTTCTACCAGATCTGGGGGATAAAATGGATTCAAGGAGGATCAAGATGGATTAATTGATTAGTTTTGATGTCATGCTGTCACAGGAAAGGCTTTTTCACTGCTATTGATCACTCACAAGAAGGATAAGGGACCAGATCAATTTTTGTCAAAGATACTAAACTACAACATTAAGAAAAGCCTGCACAACTTCTTTAAACACTTTGAACTAACAAATATCCAATTCCCTACAAAACTATCAGTCACTTTGCACATACATAGGCTGCACATACATAGGCTGCCACATTAATTTTCATATAAGGGGGATCCCTCAAGAGATGGATTAATTGATTATTTTTAATTTCATGCCTCTCACAGCCAGGGCCATTATTCACTGCACACAAGAAGGCTAGGGGACCAGGTCAATTTGTTGTCAAAGATACTAGACTACATCAATAAGAAAAGCCAGAACAACTATCTGTATCATTAACATGGGGGGTTTGCGATCTCCAGGGGGGATATGTGATTTCCTAGGAAATCGCAAACCCCCCATGCCCATATATGGCATGGGGGTTTGCGATTTCCTAGGAAATCACAAGTGGGGGTTTGTGATTTACAGGGTTTGCGATTTCCTGCTACACCGGAATTGAACTCCTGATTGCTGGCACGGGAGGCCTGCGCTCTACCGATTCGGCCAACGCGTCCGGTCAATATATTACTAAATATATCAACTAATATGTATACTAACATATATATACTAATCATCATCATCATCATGCTGTCGGTCGCGATGCAACAAAGACTGCTTTCATTACTTGACTGCCACTCTCCATTTAGCTCTTTGCTGTGAGAGTGATGTCCATGAGTCGGTCTTAATGTCTCTCAGCTTCAGGTTTACATTTCATGAAAGCTGCCTGCAAAAGTGTTGAAGTGCTGCTGGCTTTTGCAAGTTACCAGTGACACCCTCTCGGGGAGCAAATAGAGGTTTCACACTGGCAAGAACATGTCCAGACAGGCGCAAAACTATTTGTCCCTGCAGTGACTGGTCGGGAGATGTTGGGAGTTCCATACATCAACCGCCGTTGATGCTGACACATTGACATGGTTCAGCGTTTGCTCCCTTAGCCTTCGGTTCTGTCAAATAGATATAATAATATGTAGACACATTGAGTGTTTATGTTTACATACAATAATTCGCGCACATACAAATTGCCTGTTTGAGGGAACGAACTAGCAAATATACTCCTAATAGCACTAGAAGCTGGGTTATGACTAGTGGTATGTGGTATATTTAGTACATACACTAATATGTACTAATAATAATATGTACTAATATCAAAGACAATGTTTGACAAGATGTGCCAATTAGTGCTTTCATATAGGAATTTCTTAATAGACACGGATTATCATGGATTGATAATGTGGTTAATATTACTCAGACATAAACAAAAATGTTATTTATGTATGCCACAGATTAAACTCACACACTCAGACACTCACACACCCACACACCCACACACTCACACACACTCACACACTCACACACCCACACACTCACACACTCACACTCACACACCCACACACTCACACACTCACACACCCACACACCCACACACAGGCCCGCGGCTTGTGGAATTGACAGGCCATTTAGTCCATAATTGATGCCATCTATGTTCCAATCATACTAATGTGTCGGCTCCATTCCCTACTTACCTGGTTTTCCACCGACGCATTGTTTTAGAATTTATTTATTTATTACATGCACATACGTACAGTATTTATTATTTATAATAAATATGTAGATATACTTTGACAACTTTAAGGAATAATAATTGATCTTAAAATATCCGAACATCAACCAGGTATTTCATATATATATATATATAGATATATATATCTGCATATATAAACAAATGGAAATATATCTGAAAGCCTTTAGGAATAACTAGTCTTTAATTATTCACAAGCCAATGATTGATGACAAACTCCAGCTTCCTCATTCACATTGAATCGATCAACATTAAGCACCCCATTTCCACCTACTCACATACTCCCCCACTCCTCTTCCCTCTCCCCATCCTCCAGTCCCTACTTCCCACCACTCCTACCCCACCCCATCTCCACCCACAGACTCCCCTTCCCTCTCCCCCCCTTCCTCCAGTCCCTACTTCCCACCACTCCTACCCCACCCCATCTCCACCCGCAGACCCCCCTTCCCTCTCCCCCCCCCCCTTCCTCCAGTCCCTACTTCCCACCACTCCTACTCCACCCCATCTCCACCCACAGACCCCCCTTCCCTCTCCCCCCTTCCTCCAGTCCCTACTTCCCACCACTCCTACCCCACCCCATCTCCACCCACAGACTCCCCTTCCCTCTCCCCCCCCCCCTTCCTCCCGTCCCTACTTCCCACCACTCCTACCCCACCCCATCTCCACCCACAGACCCCCCTTCCCTCTCCCCCTTCCTCCCGTCCCTACTTCCCACCACTCCTACCCCACCCCATCTCCACCCACAGACTCCCCTTCCCTCCTCCACTCCTCCCGTCCATACTTCCTTCCCCCTCCCCTCTAACCAGACGGGATGGCCGAATGAGTTAGGGAGTCCGTCTCCCGTGTTGGTAGACGGTGGGATCGTGGGTTCGAACCCTGGTCGAGTCAAACCAATGACTTAAAAATTGCTACTTGTCACTTCCTATAGCCAGGTGCTCACCATTATTAGAATAGGGCAAGGACTGGTTGGCTCAGTGTCAGGATAATGTGACTGAATGGGATATCAGGTCACGGTGCTGGCAGTCTGGTATAAAGTCGCCATGAGTGCGCACTATCACAAGTCGGTACCCGTCCTGATATGACCTTAGATGTTGCTAGGACAAAAAATAACAATAAACAAACAAATCCCTCTCCCCCTCCTCCAGTTCCTACCTCCCACCACTCCTACCCCCCACCACTCCTACCCCACCCACCTATTCCCATCCTCCCCTTCCCCTCTCCCCCTCACCTGCCATCCGCACTTGCGTCCCCTCCTACCTCCCCCTCCCCGCACCCCTCACCACTCCCACTCTCCCGACCTTCTCCTCCTCTTCCCTCCCCTCACACACACCCTTCTTACTCCACTCCCACCTCACCCTCACCTCATCCCATCGACCCCTCCCCTCCTCCACGCCCTTGCCCTCATAGCCCCCCTCCCAGCACACCCTTTCCCTCCCCTTCCCTCCCCATCCCCTTCCCATCCCTAGTTGACGTTCAAACTGCGTCGTAATACCCCTGTCACACTACGACGTAACGAGCCAACGTGAGTTTAACGTGGTGATATTTGGTCATTATGTTGATGTACGTTGGATTACGTTACGATGACGTCATAATGACGTTAGACTGACGTCGAGCTACGTCACATTACGGCGTGTTACGTCGAGTTACGTCGAGGTTTTGGACATGTTCAAAACTTTCGACGTATCTCGACGTGAATCTGCTACGTCGGGATGACGTCACAATGACGTTAGGTAGACGTTCCGCGATCGTTATAGCAGCGTCATTGACGTTAGAGTCACGTTATCTCACGTCAGAGCGACGGCCCGGGTGGGAGCAACGTGTGGGGAGTGTTCATTTAACGCGGGTCGGACGTAACGGAACGTC
The DNA here is from genome assembly GCA_030323885.1 of Branchipolynoe longqiensis. Classification (NCBI taxonomy): domain Eukaryota; kingdom Metazoa; phylum Annelida; class Polychaeta; order Phyllodocida; family Polynoidae; genus Branchipolynoe; species Branchipolynoe longqiensis. Next base: position 49,774,288 of record CM059194.1, read on the forward strand.
GGCCGAGCGACACGATGACGGGACCATAACGTCGTTATAACGTGTTGCGAACGTGTCGTCACGTAGCTATAGCTAACCTTATGGTGCTGTCACACTACGACGTTTCCCCCCGGCACGCCGCCAACGCGCAAGATATTTGCTAGGGCTTGAGACACGTCCAACTTTTCGGCGTTTTGGGAGAAAATTCGACGGGTTGCAGCGTGCTAGTAGCGCGTTGGTGGCGCGTCCGTAACGCCCCCTCCAACGCGTCGCCGCGCGTCGCTGCGCGTCGCCGCGCGCCGAAAGTTTTGTGCAAGCACAAAACAATTGGCGCGACCCGACGCGCGGCGACACGCGGCGACGCGCGGCAACGCGCGGCGACGCGCGGCGACGCACGGCGACGCGCGGCGACGTGTCCATTCACGCGTTGCTATCACTCAACGTGTACCGACGCGCCGTTAACGCGCCGGTAACGCGCGCGTAACGCTTCCCGACGTGTGCCGACGTTTCACCCAAAAAGGCAACACGTCGGCGCGCGTTGGTGAGAAACGTCGTAATGTGACAGCCCCATTACGACGCTACACCGACGTTAAGCTAGCCCGCCGTCGACCACGCTCGCATCCCGTTACGCCCACGCTTAGCTATGTCCGTAACACTACGCTATGCCGACGTTACGCCGACGTTACTTTCACGTTACGCTCACGTCAACTACATGGCATTCACGTCCACAATTTGCATATTACGCCGAAAACTTTGACGTAAAATACTTATTTTCACGTTCTGCCTACGCTGACGTTGTCACGTCGTAGTGTGACAGGGCCATAAGCCTTGTTCCAATGTGCCACGTCAGGATGGTATAGAACATTGCTATATACCATCCTGACGTGGTGTGATTTGATTCGGTGAGGGAGGGGGGGGGGGGGGCGAGGGGGCGAGGGGCCGAAGTTGTCCCCTTCCGTATTGCCTAAACTAGCCACATTTGTGTCGACTGTCACAACATTCCTCCTGTGTGACAGCCGAATTGGAATGCGGGTAACACTGAACAGACCACACGAAGATGTGACCTACATTCCCGCGAGAACGCACCTGGCGGTCACGTGGTCTATTTCGTGAAGTCGTTACTGAGGTACTGAGATTGAGAAGCTTACCCTTTAGGTGTAATGGGCCAAGCCAACCTGTGCAATCTGGACTCGAACCCCACAATTGTGTCATCACGGGGAGGATGTTATAACTGTTAGGTCACCCATCCTAATATGACCTTAGATGTTGCCAGGACTCAAATCTTACCAGGTTTGTTTGCTTGTTAAACGAACAGGCGAACAAAGCTGGTTCTCTGCTTTATTAATATCCCATTATTTATGCATATACACATATATAAATATACTCGTGCATATATGTATACATGTATGCATGCATACCTGTATACATATATACATGTATATATACACATATATACACACATAAATGTACATATATACATATATATACATATATATATATATACTTATATGTATCTATACATATATGTACATATATACATACACAAAGAGTTCAGGCGTAAAACGCTGTAAACGCCAATCCCCAAAATGAACTAAATATTGGAATCAAACCTTCAAAACAATTTGGTTAAATTCCTACTTTTTTGTTCATTGCTCCATAATCATGTGATCATAAGAAAGGTGGAATTAGTGAGAATTACAATTATTTTCGGGTAAACATCTGTTATTTAAACTACATTTTTGGATTGGCGTTTAATGGGAATTTCACCTGAACTCTTCATACATACATATATATGCAAGCATATACATATATATATATATATGTGCTCTATAATCTATTATGGGAATATAAACAAGGACACTACCCCTAGCAGTTCTCTCCCTTACTTACTCTATACCCTAATGTCACTAAGCTATTACTACCATAGGACTAGGTTAGTTCCTTCATTCTCCACTGCACTGCCACCTGTGAGCAGCTCATGACCGCATGATACCAGCTGCGCCTGGTCACTACCACTACCGCTCCCTCTCATATATATATATATATAAACGTATATATGCACCTACTAACTAGCTATTGCCATTGTTACATAAGTGCCTCCAGCATTCACAGGCCTCACTAACGAGGGGTGTGTGGTGTGTGGTGTGTGGTGTGTGGTGTGTTGTGTGTGGTGTGTTGTGTGTGTGTGAAGTGTGTGTGAGGGGTCATACCTCTGTGGAGGCCGCTATGAACATTCACAGAGGCGGCGCACAATGAATCAATAGGCTGCCGGCCGGAATGTTGGCACTCAGTGTCTAAACAGGATCAGGTATGGGATTCAAACCGGAGCACGCTGAATGGTGCCCAGCGGGGTGTCCGTCTTCGTCTCAACCTGTTTATTATGTATACATAAATTAAACAAACACAACGGCCCGATGTTGACGTCTCTGTGGTTCTTAGCAGGCGCTTTCTTCTTCTACTTCTTCTACTTCTTCTTCTTCTTCTTCTTCTTCTATTTCTTCGTATATTTATACGTCTTCATATACTTCTTCTACTTCTTCTACTTCTTCTACATCCTCTACTTCTACTTCTGCTTCTACTTCTTCTCTTCCTTCTACTCCTACTTCTTCTACTTCTTCTACTTCTTCTACTTCTACTTATTCTAAATCTTCTATGTCTTCTACTTCTTCTACTCCGTCTACTTCTTTTACTCCTTCTACTCGTTCTACTTGTTCTACTTCTATTTGTTCTACTTGTTCTACTTGTTCTACTTGTTCTACTTGTTCTACTTGTTCTACTTGTTCTACTTGTTCTACTTGTTCTACTTGTTCTACTTGTTCTACTTGTTCTACTTGTTCTACTTGTTCTACTTGTTCTACTTGTTCTACTTGTTCGTGTACTTCTACTTCTTCATATACTTCTCCTACCTCGTCTACTTTTTCTACATCTTCGACTTCTTCTACTTCTTCTACTTCTTCTACTTCTTCTACTTCTTCTACTTCTTCTACTTCTTCTACTTCTTCATATACATCTACTTCTTCTAGTTCTACTATTTCTCCTACCTTGTCTACTCCTTCTTCTACTTCTTCACCTTCTTCTACTTCTTCTACTTCTTCTACTTCTTCTACTTCTTCGTCTTCCTATTTTTCTGCTTCGTTTTTCATTCTTCTGTTTCTTATACTTATTCCTTTCCCCCTTCTCCTGCTCCTGCTCCTCGTTCTTCTTTTTCTTCTGCTCCTTCTCCATTCCTCCTCCTTCAGCTTCTTCGTGTTCACATCCTTCTGCTTCTTCTACTACATCCTTTTTCTTTGTCTTCCTCTGTGTTGTCCTTTTCTTCCATCTCTTCCTCCTCCTTCCTCCTCCTTCCTCCTCGTTCATCCTCTCCAGTCCTTAGATGTTGCTAGGACGTAATAGACAACAAAGAAACAATCCTCCTCTTATTCCTCTTCCTCCTCTTTCTCCTTTTTCCTCTTCCTCCTCTTCCTCCTTTTTTCTTCTTCTTCTTCTTCTTCTTCTTCTTCTACTTCTTCTCCTCCTTCTTCTTCTTCTTCTTCTTCTTCTTCTCTTCGCATTCTTCTCATAATTATTTGTCTTCTTATTGTTGTTGTTCTTCTCCATATTCTGTTCCTTTCTCCTCATGCTTCTTTTTTTTCTCATGCTTGCAATCAGTTATTTCTCTTCCTCCTTCTTCTTCTTCTTCTTCTTCTTCCTCTTCTTCCTATTCTTCCCTCTAGTTCTTCCTCCTATTTCTTCCTTCTGCTTCTTCCTCGTCTTCCTCTTTTTCTCCTCCTCATTTTTCTTCTTTCTTCTGATGCCCGCAACTAACTGTTGCAAACACCCCTGATTTTGTCCGATTCTGGTTCTGGCCAACTGTCATGTCTCTACTCGAACAGTAATAAGTATGTCATGAGTGTGCCAATGCGCAGATTACTTGACTAATCAGCAGCAATTGCCTAGATTATCGAAATCAACCAGATGGCATCCTCACGGACAATTCAGATATGTGCTTCGAGTTGCCCAAATATCAATCACTGTCAATGTTCTGTTTAAACCGAACAGATATTCATGGTGAGATGCAGTATTCAATGGCTACCTCATGAACTAATCCGACAGAGGGCGCCATGATGCAATTCAGCTAATTAATAAATGTAGCACTGTACATATAGGATTCCTTTTAGTTAGAGCGTTCATATATAAACATTGCTGAGCACTGGTAGGCAGAATAAGGCATGGTGTGTGGTTCGGCAATGCATTAAAACGACATAGCATGGAGGAAGTAGTATACAAATACAAGGATACATAAGCAAGATGAATAGATAAACTACATCACCAGCCAGTCTCAAGGGTGGCACCATATAGTGCTTGCTGTGAACGTGAGTACACAGTAGGGGTGTAATCGATTAATCAACTCGTGTCACCCGAGCCGCTTTTTGGCGCATGCGCACATCCTACAGACTCGGGTTGAATAAACGAATACGCTTGGGGTGGACAAAATGGTGCCTTAATCTAAAGCTTAGTATTCTTGTTCAATAACCGATATAACTACATCAAAATAGGATTTAAAATATTTTATGATTGTAGAAGCTGACAATCTGGGTTATTAAAAAAAAAAGCATTAAAACAACACGTAGGAGTTCTACTGGGCGCTGTTATCCTACAGGTACCAGTGCAAATGTGACGTCATCGCTCCTAGCAAACCCCAGCCAAGAGGTGGGTTACTGGGGTCGGATCATTTTGCACACGGCACGTGTATTTCTCGACACCACTCGCGGTGTTCGATTTGAAATTCTGACGACTTGGGTGAGCCGAGTCCCCCGGGTCGTGTTAATCGATTACGGCCTGAATTGTGCATCAGCGCCACCTATCAACTAACACGTAATTGCCAAACCCTATTCCCTGTTATGGCACGACTGGGATTGCGAATCATGGAACCCTTTATTATACATAACCCAAAGTTGAGCGCCAATTATAATCAGTTTCCAGCCAACTGTCTTATCAGGCTCTCGGCGCAGGCTGAGTCAGGCATTGCTCAGTGTACTTCAATAGAAAGACCTAGATTCCTCATGTAAGCCATGCATCAAAATATGCAAAGCATCAATGCGGCTCAGGTCACATAAGTACAATGTGCTAAATAAAATTCCTGCCACTCTTTAATACCCCTGCCACACTACAACGTAACGAGCTAATGTGAGCCTAACGTGGTGATTTTTCGTCATTACGTTGATGTACGTTGGATTACGTTATGATGATGTCATAATGACATTAGCCTGATGTTGAGCTACGTCATATTACATCGTGTTATGTCGAGTTATGTCGAGGTTTTGGACATGTTCAAAAATGTCGACGTAGCTCGAACGTAAGGGTTTACGTTCGCTGTACGTTCTGTTCACGTTCAGCGAATGTCAATGTCGTTAAACAGACGTTAGGCAAACGCTGCTCACTACGTTCAACTACATTCCACTACATTGACCCACATTAAACCAGGTGGAAATGCCCATGCGGCGTAATGGGAATTTCAGGAGAACGTCAGGAGAACGTCAGGAGAACGTCAGGAGAATGTACATTCAACATACGTTCAACGTCTCATGATGTATGTAATGTCACGTAACGTTCTTCTGGCGATGGAATAATGTTCATAACGTTCCGTGAGCGTAATGATGTTGTCCTCTCTCGTTGAATGACGGTATCACTATGCTTTACCGACATTACGCTCTCGTCCACTACCCTGCATCCACGTTCAACTTGTGCCCAAATTTGCATACTACGCCGAGAAGTTCAACGTTCTTCACGTTCTCCCTACGTTGACATTACATCGTAGTGTGACAGGGCCATAACACTGCAATAAGTACGCAGCTGTTCTTTAAGCAAATAATGCAGTTACACACTTCCCACTCTCCTATTTCTTCTCCTACCCCTCCATTATTCCTCATCCCTCATCTCATCTAGGCTCTGGTCCTCGTACCCCCCACCCTTACACTCCCCTCCAAACTAAATTCCTCAACTGGCTCGGGAATTACTCATTCCTATTTACCCCCAGTACTTTTTCCACCGTCCTCCTTCGCATTGCCTTGTTTTCGATCTGCTGTTTTCAGTCCTCCTTGTACACTCCCTAACTCTGCCTCCATTATGACAAATAATTTTCATGAAACCCCACAAAATTCAGAACCTTGCTAAAGACTCACAATCGTAAAACAGTATACCCCATATGTTTTTACTTATTCCATCATGTGTATTTAAATTATTACTTATACATCATGTATAACTTTGTGTACATAAATATACTACTCACAGCCGGAAGTGCTAAAACTCTGAGAAATTACATATATATATGACTAAAATTCATTTACCAAAAATAATTTTACCTCCATTTCATAATACTTCCACAAGACTCCCCCTCCCCCCATCTCCTCTCATCACTCACACAACCCACTGTTCTCTTATTACCCCCTTTTATCGCCACCCTTCCCCCCTTTCCCCTCAGTTACCACCTCTCCCCTTTCTCAATCAAGTGCCCGCCCTCACTGCACCTTATCCTTTACATGCTGTCTCTTTTTCCAATCTCTCCCTTCACCACCCTTCCATGCACCCTCCAGGGCCTATATGTATGTGCCAATTTTTAACTGGACCGGGGTTAAAGGAGGGTGCTGGGTTAGCTAACCCCAGAGTTCTAAATGTGTCATGGGGATGTATGTGACCAAAGCGCGCCCGAGTTAGCTAACGTTTCAGTTATTTATAGATTTTGGGGAACCCCTGTGTGGGTATTTACATTTGTCGATTCGACACTATTAATATCTCTGCCAATGCGGTGGCAGACTTAATATCGGTTCGAATTTAGGGTTAAATTGATAGAATTTCACTTATTGCATATGTAATTCTGTTAAATATGCTCGCATTGAATAGATTTGGGCCTAATATATAGCCGTCGATTTGGCGGCGGCGGCGGACAGTATGGATATCGACGTCCATGCGGTGGCGGCGATTTGCTTACTTTACATTTGTCGATTCGAAAATATTAATATCGCCGCCTCTGCGGCGGCAGCATTAATATTGCTTCAAATTTAGGGTTAATTTAATGAAATTTCAATTGGGTATGTAATTCTGTTAAATATGGTCGCATTGAATAGATTTGTGCCGAGTTGGTGCCTAACCCCACCTTTAACCCTCCTTTTGCTTGGGGTTAGTGCAGGTGACTTTACGCTCGCCGAGTTAGTTTAACCCCGACACATACATACATAGTTTTCGCCGCTAACCCAGGAAATCTGCACGACGCAGGGTTACGACCGCTAACCCGGGCTCATACATATAGGCCCTGCATTCCCTTCCACTATACCCCCACCGGGCGAATGGTGGCCGAATCGGTAGAGCGCAGGCCTCGCATGCAGGAGATCAGGAGTTCGGATCCCGCTCGAGTCAAACCAATGACTTGTAAAATTGATACTTGTCACTTCCGAGCCTGGCACTCAGCATGTTAATATTAGGAGAGGGCAAAGGACTGGTTAGCTCAGTGTCAGGATAATGTGACTGAGTGGGATATCCGGTCATGGTGCCAACGGCATGATTTCCTGGCGGGGCAGCACTATAAAGTCACCATGCGTGTGCACTGTCACAAGTTGGTCCCCATCCTGATGTGACCTTAGATGTTGCCAGGACATACAACTCCAACAACCAACCAACCTCACAAGGCGCTCGGCACTACTCGGATAGTGCAAGGACCCGTTGAATGAGGAAGACTGCCATTGAAATTTCCCATTCTTAATCAGCAGATCTAATCACCAATAAATCAAGAAATGAATAAAGAGGTAAACAGAAAACAACCCCCTTATCGCCATTATCCGAGCCAATAGGTAAATGTCGGTGAGTGTACGTACTCCACCCCCACCCCCACCCCATCACCACCTCACCACCACCACCAACTTCCCAAAACACAACCTACCCACCCACCCACCCACCCAACTCTCCTTCTTGGCCCTGACCGCCTACTAAGATAACGCCCCCCCCCCCCTTGCCTATGAGTAAATTTCCATTTAAAAGCAATTTAACAAAAACAGCCATCCGGAGACGAACGTGCCCAGAACGATCCCCGCCGCCCCGCTTGCTGCCGTGATCCTATGGGTACAGGCGGTGCTTTTTTGGTCACTAGTGGGCGTGCGGGTCGGCGCGGCGGGACGAGGGCGGGCGGAAGGGGGGTGAGGGGGGGGGGGGGGGGCTTGGGCGTGTACATAGCATGGTAGTGTTGTGGTCGCACCGAGCCCCACAGACCAGCCTGCTGGCAACAAGCCTCCTGTGGGAGCGCAGCGCCGCCTGCTGGTCGGCAGCGTGCAGGTCACTCTCCAAGCATATATGTGTGTGCATGGGTTGTGGGTGGGTGTTGGAGGCTGGGATTGTGCTGTGAGAGCCGGACGCCTCACTCCTCCTCCAGCAGCCTGGGGTGGCGGGCGGCTGCGCCTCCAGTAAGTGGCCCCGCTACACTAACACCATACCGAGCTGTTGTCCTGAAAATATAGTATATTAAGAATGTGGAGTTCTCAGCGATTTCGCTGGTGATCTAGGAGTAAGATGTTCAGGTGGAAACCTCAGAATTAATGAGGACTCGTGGATTGCTCATGCACTCGATTCTTTATTTTGGAACAGTGTGTGATGCAACATGACAAATAATATAGGCATATAGAAGCGAGAGGTGCCCAGAAGGAGCACTGAAAATATTAGAGATTATTCTTTATTTATATTCACATAATAAATTATATAGCACATATATATATACACATTTATATACATATATACTTAGATATATATATATATATATGTATACATATATACATATATGCATATATATATGCATAAATGCATATATACATATATCGATCGACACATCGATACATGTATACATATACATACATACATATATGTACATATATACATAGATATCCCAAGGTTCAAAGCAAGTGATCCATACAACTTCTCAGGAATGAGTACCAAGAACTGCCGGTGGTGGCACCACCGTAGGCAAATGAGTGCTGCAGTGAATAGATCCGGGTCTGTTAGTGGACAATAACGGATCATAATAATAATAAGAAATAATAAGAAATACCTCATACCGATGATTTTATACACGTATATAAATATACTAACTATATATATACATTCATGTAAACAAGGATTCATGAAACTTAGTAAATCTCAACTTCCCCCCCCCCTCCCGCTCCCTCCGTCCTCCTCACCCCCCCCCCCCCCCACACACACACACATCTATGCCCAGTTTTATCACGTCGTGGCACAAATTGAGCCGCCAATCAAAATTTGATGAGCAGTGCCTTTTTCCTTCTTTTTTTTTAGATTGATATTTTGCCGCGTTCTCTTTAGTAAAACGCCCCCGAACGCCTCTGCTTTGCGAATGTTCCGGCTGGAAGTTACATCATTACAAGACGACATCTCTAAAAGGACATCCGCGATGTGGGTGGATGGTGGGTAGCGGTGGTTGGTGTATTTAACTACTTCAAATCCGAGACATCCTATACCCCGACGGCCACACTGTTGCTTACGGGCGGTGATTCATACAGAACATAACATTCATTATTTCCTAAATCATCCTAATCACTCCCAATCGTAGACAACGCAGCAGCGATGATGATTATTTAGTAAGACTTTTTTTCTTTTTTTTTGGTCTTGTTGTTAGTTAAAGTATGACATTTTACTACAAATGTCAGATAAACGGAACAATTCGAGCTAACATTCACCAAGCCTTTAAGTACTGATATCACTTCACAGGAATAACATTAAAGTTCAATTAGGTTGGGCTTAGTTGGCAAAATGGAGCCACTTTACAGGCGTGTTGATCTTGCTGCCTGTAACATGCCAAAGAAACAGCCTGTCGGGGCCGTGCACTCATACAGACGCACGGGTAGTGTGCGCCAAAATCGGCACTGCTCTATACTGATTGTCGTCTGCTCCCGGGGTAAAACTAAAAGTCGCCTGCTCGCAGTGAATTTCTCCACACCACACTAAATTCTACATAATGCATTAAAAAAAGAATGTAATTGAAAAGTCGCTTTAATTTCAAGAAGGGAGTAAGTAAGTAGCATTCGCGTGTGATCTAGGAATATGTCAGGGCTTGTTAAGTTAGTAACAGCAGACGACATTTAATGGTTGGAAACCATATTCCGGATGAGATGCACACACAAAAAGAGAGGGAAGGCACTATCCAAATCTCAATTATAATATACTGGCAGGTACTTAGTTAGAGTGGTCTTTGGAATAAAGATGCCCAGTCCCTTAATCAACCTTTGGGACTTTTAAGTTAGAGGCCTGAGCAATGCTAGCGAAGCTAGTTTAAGCATTCCTTCGCTGCAGTCAAATATCCTATAATACTAAGACAGCTCACTCCCTATCTCTCCCATGGTAATGTAAATTCCGCAGTGCCACCTTGTGGTGGGTTTGATCAGCACGGCTGCTGGTTGGTGTTTCACATGTAAACACATACAATTATATTATACATGAAATAGGTAAGTATGAATACACATCATTATGAAATTTCTATGAACAAATACACATCATTATCAACATCATCACCATCATCACCATCATCACACATCTTTCACATTCATATATACATTTATGCATATAGTATAGCAACTGTTTAACCAAGAGAAGAGCCAGTGCATCAAGGGGTGGGTTTGATCATTTTGATTACACAGTACAGGCTGAGTGAGCCGTCTTAGTATTATAGGGTCTTTGCTGCAGTTTAGAAACAGAACTAACCTGGCTTGTAGCTGGGAGACAGCGTATCCGCTAACATGCAGTAGAATCGAACAACTAGGTCCTTTAATGCGGAGTTGAGATAATAGATAAAAAAAAAATTTTAACACCACAAAGTCAGTGAATAATTTTGATGTTTTATGTCCCGGGTTTTGAGCTGAATCGATTTGCAAATGCATTGTGGCTGATGATGGCTGAAAGTATCACCCCCTACCCTCCCACCCCACCCCGCCCCACCACTACATTAATCCAACATTAGTCATCAATTAGGCAACCATTAAAAAATAATTTTGAATAACCCAGCCAATTTTAATACGGAATCAACTACACATTGCAATGGGAGTATTCACATCGCGGGTAATCGATGTCTCCAGAATTATGCAGAATTCATTTTGAGGGTCATCCGAGATGTGTTAACGTTGAAGTACGGGTACTAAATGTCATATGCTGTAACTAAATGTGCAGCGTACAATATTCAACATCCTTTAAGGAATGTGGTGAATGAAATGGGAGTAGCTTAGGGAATATTTCACAACAGCAGACGACATTTAGCAAAAGGCAGACGACACCATTCCCATGTTGGTGTTATTTATATATGTAGTTGGGGCTGCAGGTATGCAGGTATTGCAGGTATAGCAATACCTCAGGGAGTTTGACGCCCCTGCCTTGCAGAGTTGTAAACCACTGCCTTGTGGTACAGGTCCTTGACAGAACCGAAGGCTAAGGGAGCAAACTCTAAACAGAAAACCATGTCACTGTGGCAGCATTAAGGGCGGTTGATGTATGGAACTCCCAACATCTCCCGACCAGCCACTGCAGGGACAAATAGTTTTGCGCCTGTCTTGACATGTTCTTGCCGGTGTGAAACCTCTATTTTCTCCCCGAGAGAGTGCCGCTGGTAACTTGCAAAAGCCAGCAGGACTTCAACACTTTTGCAGGCAGCTTTCATGAAATGTACACAACTCTCACAGCAGAGAGCTAAATGGAAAGTGGCAGTCAAGTAATGAAAGTAGTCTTTGTCACATCGCGACCGACAGCATGATGATGAGTTGGGGCTAGTCGTACTAGTAGTAGTACTGATGTTTGGCTATGTAAATTCCCATCCACTAAATACCCTAAAGAATTATGAATAATATATGTTTAAATCTAATATGGATTCATGGTAATTTTGATTCACGGATTTGTTGGGGTTATTCTTTTGTAAAACACGCCCTGTGATATATCAGTGTTATATATCAGCGTGCATTTTAACGCTGGGTAGTAAGGGACAATTTAATCATTATCAGTGTCTGTGAAGTTGCCAGGTCTGCTATAATCACCATGCATCAAAGCAGAAAATATACAATGCTTAAAGTCTTGAGCATCCTTGTCAAATAGAGGGTAAGCACATTAGTCGCTTCATAATAATAATAATAATAATAAAACAAGAATGGAAGTGAAGCCACATTAGGCCATGACTACCAGGTTTGAGCTGAAGTTGCCATTATTCCGATAATCAAATCTGTGGGAGTTTTCTATTCACAGAAACCAACACATCCCCCACATAATGCATTACCTAATATGACATTGATAGATAATACCTCTAAAGCGCAACAGATTGTATTTTTTACCCAGAACAACAAAAATAGATTTGTCGGATTTTTACACCTGAATTCTTCGTTAACGGAATGTTTGAATTGAACTTGAAAAAAAATCCTAGATACCCGATTCCAGGATCAGCAGGACTTATTTTGTTGGTGTATGTAGTACTTTGTCCATGGTGGCCACAAATATATCTTTCATCACTCCAATTTCACTGCTCGGATGATTTCCCAGTGTGCACCTCTAGAGTGGTTTCCCTAATTAACAGCTCCCCCTGGTTCCCCCTGACCCCTGGTGGCGGACTCACCTGGTTTCCTCCCTTACTGGACTCGCCCTGAATTCATCCCTTTTCGTGCTGTCCTTGTTTCCTCCCTTGATGAGTTCCTCTTCATTTACTGCCCTTGAACTTCTTCACTTGTGAGCTTCCCCCCTGGTCTTGTTCCCTTTTGGCCTCCCCCTGGTTTATCCCCTGATTTCATACTCTAATGGTCTCCTTGGTACTCTCTGCCTGATCTCCATGGCTTGCCAGGCACTCCCTGGTTCCCACCCTTGCTGTCCTCTCCTGGTAGGTTTCCTCCCTGGTTTCCTATCTGGGGCTCCCCCTGGTCTCCTCTCCTGGTGACCAGTAGGAGCTCCCCCTGGTGTCCTCTCCCGGTGCTGGTTCCGGCGCATCCATGGTCCGTCGCTAATTCTCCCGCTGCACCCCCCCCCCCCCCCCCGCACTCTCCCTCCTCCGCACTTCCCCCGCCCGCACTCCCCCGCCCGGGGGGAGGGGTCTTCAACATAGGCCCACCATCCACATCTTCTACTAGCACCAATTTCCAAGTACCTTCGCCACGCATCACTCGTAAGCTGCACTCCACGCCTTACCTAACCACCAGATGGGATGGCTGAATGAGTTGAGCATCCGTCTCCCCTGTTTTGGTAGATTGTGGGAGCCGAACCTTGTTCGAGTAAAACCAATGACTTTAAAATTGATACTTGTCACTTCCTAGCCAGGCACACATCATTATTAGTATAGGGCAAGGACTGGTTGGATTGGTGACAGGATAATGTGACTGAGTGGGATATCAGGGCATGGTGCTGGCAGCCTGGTCTCCCAGTAGGGCAGCACTATAAAGTTGTCATGAGTGCACACTGTCACAAGTCGGTACCCATCCTGATATGATCTGAGATGTTTCCATATCATAAAAATGCAACAAACAAACAAACATTCCATCTGATTAATGTTAAGGTGGTCAACGAAAAATTCATTGCAAGGTGAAATAATCAGTTGAGCGATGGATGGAAGAATCTTGTAGATATTGCTAGACTTGGCATCCAAATTACAGTTGAATACGTGGAATTAGAGCATGAAGGTTGACGTGGTAAGAGTGAGAATCCATTCCGAAGTGAAAGAAAACAAACTGAAACTTAGTAGTGGCAAACCCTAATGGCAATTTTTAACATTTTTTTTTATTTTTTTTTTATAGAGGCTGTATTTATACTGTCCATATCATATAATCCCGGGTATTCAGGCTTGTTTTCAATGCTGGCCAGCTGTAGTGTTGGTAGAGCAATGGCTCTAAGTGAATATATGAAAGAAAACTATTCAATCTGGTAGAACAGAGCGGGACGTAGCTCAGTTGGTAACATATCCACCTGTGAAGGTATCGGTCATCCTATCGATCCTGCTCAGTGGATCCATTTGCAGTTTGGCCTAGTTTCTATTTCAACTAGTGGTCCATAACTGGTTCATCAAATACTGTGGTATGTGCTGTCCTGTCTGTGGGAAAGTGCATATAAAAGACCCCTTGCTGCTTATCAGAAAGAGTAGCCTATGTGGCGACAGCGGGTTTCCTCCAAAGAAATATGTCAGAAGGAACATGTTAGATGTCCAATAGCTGATGATACGAAAATCAATGCGCTATAGAGGCATCGTTAAATAAAACACGCTTTACTTTTTGTTCAATCAGGTAGAAACATGAGAAACCCTTGGTGAAGCCACATTTGAAGCCACTGAGGAACATGTTGGTATAATATGACGGCATTATGACGAGAGAATTAAGAGAATCATGGCCCTGTCACACTATGACGTGATGATGTCAGCGTAGGGAGAACGTGAAAAATGTTTAACTTCTTGGCGTAGTATGCAAATTTGGGCACAAGTTGAACGTGGATGCAGCATAGTGGACGAGAGCGTAACGTCGGTAAAGCGTAGTGATACCATCATTCAACGAGAGAGGACAACGTCATTACGCTCACGGAACGTTATGAACGTTATTCCATCGCCAGAAGAACGTTACGTGACATTACTTACGTCATGAAACGGTGGCAAAATGGTAAACGTACGTTGGATGTCCATTAGGCATCCGTTATCCTGACATTTTCACTACGCGGACTGCACGTTCCCACCACCTTTAATGTGGGTCAACATAATGCAACATAGTGCAACGTAGTGCAATGTAGTGACCAGCATTTGACTAACGTCCGTGTAACGTCATTGACGTTCGCCGAACGTGTACAGAACGTACAGCGAACGTAAACCCTCACGTTCTAGTTACGTCGAAAGTTTTGAACAGGTTCAAAACTTTGACGCGCGCTGACGTAACATGACGTAACGTGATGTAGCTCGACATCAGTCTAACGTCATTCTGACGTCATCATAACGTAACCCAACATACGTCAACGTAATGACAAAACGTGATCACGTCAGGCTTACGTTTGCTCGTTACGTCATAGTGTGACAGGGGTATCACTGGAGCCAGTCACAAAGACAGCACCAGGTGGTGAGCAGCAGGTGAGTTCACAGACACACTCCACACGATACAAAATAAGCTTGTTTTCACTCTATTTACAGTTGACTTAGGGGTCGTGCGAAGGTGTCAATATTTTCAAGGTAGTACAAAGAGTGTAATTTTTGCAGACATCCTGCCACTCCTCCACCCCCACCCCCAGTCCAAAGTAGTACACATTAACATTTTACCACAGACCCAATTGGGTTGACTGAATATGTTGAAAGAGTCCACATCCCGTTTTGGTAGGTATTGGGATTCGAACCATTGGTCGAGTCAAACCAATAATTTAAGGATTGATACTTGTCACTACCGAGTGTGAAAGTACAACATCTGAACACTTTGACTTCTGGATACTGAATGGTTAGATGTGTGGCTAATATATGTTAATGAGATGCAGAGTTTGAGACAACGGAATATGCTAATGAAATGACGTCATGGAAAGTTTAGCTGGTGGGTCAAGCTAGCCCTAGGCCGTGAATAAAGCATTCAGTATCCAGAAGTCAAAGTGTTCAGACGTTGTACTGGCCTAGGGCTCGTTTGACCCGCCGGCTAAACTTTCCATGATGTCATCTCATTTGCATATTCCTTTGTCTCAAACTCTGCATATCGGTAACATATATTAGCCACACACCTAT
Organism: Branchipolynoe longqiensis; assembly: GCA_030323885.1. NCBI lineage: Eukaryota > Metazoa > Annelida > Polychaeta > Phyllodocida > Polynoidae > Branchipolynoe > Branchipolynoe longqiensis. The sequence goes on from CM059194.1 coordinate 49,789,991, forward strand.
ATGTCTATTACGCATACATCACACCTAGTGTCCTAGCCTGGCGTTCGGCATTACACACTTCCTATTTAGTCCCTGCATGTCGGAGACACTCAGACACGGATGAAAGATCTTCATCATTTTGCGGATTTCCGCGATTGTTGATATTCACTGGTTAGCGTACACAAAATGTCAATATATTATTTATTATATATATATAATATTATATAATATTAGTCTGAATCCCATTCATATATAACCTTAGATGTTAACAGAACATAAAAACCAAACAAGAAAGTTAGACATCGGCGATAATATAGTCATAACAAGGACAGTTGAAACTTCACTTCCTGCATTTTTCCACGATTCCCTGACAGTGCTATTCCTATGGGGGGGGGGGGGGGGGGGGGGGGGGGGGGAAATCGGCATTTTCACGGAAATTCACCATCGGCGTCAATGTCTCGGCTTGATTTCCGAATTTTTTGTCGGAGACTACATTCATCCCTTCTGAGAGGCGGGTTGTGGAAAGCATAGAGATGTACAGTGTGACCCATAAGATTACCTCCACAACTGGGCCCGTATGCATGGAGCAGTGTTACCGAGTCAAAACGCGTTTAAGGCGGGATTTCTGGTTTAACGCCGAAAAGTTTGTATGCATGGAGCAGTGGTAGGCCTAACACCGCGCGTTTAAATCCGGAAATTCTAACTCTGCTCATAGCAGGTTTACAGCGGTGTTAGTGTTAGGTTAGTGTCAGGATGGAACCCAAATCTACTCAATGCTATCATATTTAACAGAATTACATACACAATAAGTGAAATTTAAGCAAATTAACCCTAAAAACGAAGCGATATTAACGCAGCCAGGCCGCATTGGCGGCGATATTAGTAGTTATATTTTCGAATCGACGAACGTAAAGTAAACAAATCGCCGCCAGCGACGTCCATCCCGCATGGATGTCGCTTTCCATACTGGCGGCGGTGGCGATTTGTTTACTTTACGTTCGTCGATTCGAAAATATAACTACTAATATCGCCGCCAATGCGGCTGCTGCGTTAATATCTCTTTGTTTTTAGGGTTAATTTGCTTAAATTTCACTCATTGCGTATGTAATTCTGTTAAATATGATAGCATTTAATAGATTTGAGCCTAATATATGGCTACAAACGCAGAGGGATTTCCCAATTCTATAAATACATTCATGTTTAGCTAAAACTCACCGTTTAAGCGCCCATGCATACGGCTTGACATAGTTCTCTACGACGCCGATAACCGGAGATAGGTACCCGGAGTTAGAGGTATAACTCCACACGCCGTTAACGCCGCTCCATGCATACGGCCCTGGTTCTCCGATCGTTGTGAACTCACTCAGCATACCCTCGATGATGTTTTCTTATTGCTTCTATTAGATCAGGGTGGATTAGGGGGTGGGTGGAGAGGGACGGGAGTGGCAGTCGCACCTCAACCAATTAATAACACTAATAAGGAAATTAAAGAGTCCTAGAGAAGTCCTGGGTGTGGCCTCGATTTGACCTCACCCGCTGACTGAATCGCTAGAGCGCAGGCTTCCCGCGCCGAAAGCCAGGAGTTCAAATCCCAGCCGATTCAAACCATTGACTTATAAATTTGACACTTGTCACTACCTAGCGTGGTGCTCAGCATTAATAGGATAGGGCAAAGACTGGTTAGCACAGTATCAGGATAATGTGACAGTGTGGGATATTGGGTCATGGTGGCAGCGGCCTGGTCTTTAATTATAAAGTCACCATGAGTGTGCACTGTCACAAAATGGTACCACTCCTGATATGACATTAGATGTTGCCAGGACGTAAAGCTCCAACAACCAACCAAACCTTCGCTTCTAGACTCACACAATCTGGCACTGCTGTTCTCCCAGACCTTTCACAGTTGTTGGCTTCCTTCTCAACCCTGCCGGTGTTGCAGTTTCAGCTCCCGGTCAGTTTCAGCTGCCTGTCAGTTTCATGCGCATGCGTCAAAATCTAACATCATCGTCACTAACCTTATAAATTGAATATAATGTTTTTGGTAAAGATGTTTTCTACATGTGTACCAAGCGATTTGTTTCTAGGTGGTGTGGTTTGAGAGATATATCACTTTTCCTGTATTTTCTGTATGAAGATTGCTAGCGACCATTGACAATGCCTTGAGTTTGATGGTACGTGCAGAGCAAAACCTTAGTTTTATTCAAAATTAATACAAATCAAGAACCCTAACCTTATACATTTAATACAGTCTTTTTGGTAAAGGTGTTTTCTATATGTGTACCAAGCGATTTATTAATAGGTGGTTTTAGAGATATTTCACTTTTGCTGTATTTTCTGTATGAAGATTGCTCACGACCATTGACAATGCCTTGAGTTTGAGTCTATACGGGCGGTGGAAACTGGCAGGCAGCTGAAACTCTGACACCGGCAACCCCAATCCAACTGCCTACAATCGTGGAACACAGCACCACCCACCACCCACCACTCACCATCCACCACACACCACCACCACCACACATCCCCCCCCCCCACCCCCCACCACCACTGGCATCCACCCCTAGGCGCGTACCACTAAACACACCAGTAGACCAATAAAGCATTCGCGCCCTCGCCACGCCACCCCCATCTCCCTCATCCCCCAAATCCCACCCACTTCTACTCTCCCTCCTCTCCCTCCCTCTACCCCTCCTCCTCCTCACACCCCTTCCCAAGTCCACCACTGGGGCTCCCGAGGGACCGATTTGTAGCTCTATGGAGTGAATTGTGACGGACAACACAGGGACCAAAACAATTACCCCCCTGGAGGGTCTGCGACTGGCGCTCCCTCTGGAGGTTCAGCCCGCCATGTGCGTGGGTTTATAGGGCTGTGTAGGAGCTGTGGTGTGAATGGGAGAATGGGTGTGGCAGAAGGACTCTTGTTGCTGTTGATTGGTTGTTGGAGTTTTGCGTCCTGGCAACAGATACGGTCATATGAGGACGGGTACCGACTTGTGACAGTGCAGACCCATTGTGTATATATAGTGCTGCCCCACTGGGAGACCAGGCTGCCAGTACCATGACCTGATATCCCAGTCAGACACATTAACCTGATACTGAGCCAACCAGTTGTTGTCCTGTCCTATTTATGCCGAGCGCCTGGCTAGGAAGCAACAAGTATAAATTGTTATGTCATCGGTTTGACGCAACCAGGGTTTGAACCTGTGCGTTCGAATCCCACTGTAAAGTCCACGGCTGGAATCTGTGTTTGTGTAGGCAGGCTATAGTGAAATCAATACAGGCAAAAAGAGAAAGGAAGAGTATAAAGACTTAAAGTAGAGAGAGAGCCAAGCCCTCAGGTTTATTATTTATAGTGGTACATGGATCTGGTATAGCATACCACCTGACCTTATACTCCAATGAGAATCAAGCATCTAAAGGTCCTCCAATGAACATCAAGCATTCCTGTGTTCCCATGGTTACAGTGCTCTGCCCACCACTGCCATGCGGCGTGGCTGCCTTGGCCACCACCTGCCCTGAGCTGAGTGTATGGTGATTCATGACTAACAGAGGGGGGAGGGGGTAGTGAGTAGAGCTCCAAGTGCCCCTTACACACTATCTGACTAACACACAATGACTATTGACCATGAGTAAAGTATCACCAACAACTACATAAATACATTCATGCACTTGGCCAAATATACCTTTTACAGCAATAGACCATTTGCATTCCCCCACCAATGCGTTTTATCGGAATATTTTACACCATGACCTACCAAACCTTGAGTCAGACGCTCAACTCATTCTACCATTCCGTTTGGTTTTATTCTTGCTGTGCTTTTAGGAGGGTGGGTGCTTTTGGTAAATAGTTGTATTCCTCTGAATTGCTCTTATTTTCAGTACCCAACCACTAGTTATTTTTTGCCATCGACTATATCAGCAGTGATTTATACATGATTGATATGACATGTAGTTACACACCATATTGATTTTAGTGTTTCATAATGAGGTTTACTGTACAGGTACCGAACCCCTTATCCAGAAATACAGAATTGCCAGACAACCGACTATTTTCTTAATCTGGCTAGTTTTGAATTACTTTGCTTTAGAAATGTATAAGCCCGAACAACATTCTCCAAATGTATAGCCCGAACAACATTCTCCAAAATGTATAGAGTGTTAACATCAAGTAAGATATTAATACATACAAGGAACGTATTCTTCAGTGTTATGTGTGGTCTACTCTAATGTATGGGGCTGAGACATGGACAATCTCTAAGAAAATGTACAAACGTTTAGCAGCATTTGAGATGTGGACTTATCGAAGGATGATGAAAATATCATGCACAAGGAAGATCACCAACAAAGAAGTTCTCAGAAAAATAAAAAATAAGAAACGCTTGTTTGCCACTATACAGACAAAGAAACTTATTTATTTTGGCCACATCATTCATCAGAGTTCAATATACCGTACATTGTTGGAAGGGAAGGTGAATGGCAGCAGAAGGAGAGGGAGACCAAGAGCATCATGGTTTACAAATATTTCACAGTGGACAGGCTTGAATTATTCACAGTCTATCAGAACAGCACACCATCGGGACAAGTGGAGAACCATTGCATCCAACCCTCGACTAGAGGACGGAACTATTCATTGATTGAGAAATGTATTAATGTGTACCCGTGTCTGTTACATAAAATTGTGGTCTTCACTTTTATCCATCTATTTTTCATCCTACAGTATATGTCCCAATAAACGTGCACTGCGTGAGTGAAGACACATGGATACGCGTCTATTCAAAGTTAACGAATCTCATCGATTTGTTTTTGTCGCACCTCTGAAATAAAGTGGAATTGTCTTATTTTATGTGCATTCAGTCTGAATATGATCGTAAATTTTGATTTGTTTTTGTCGTGCCTCTGAAATAAAGTGGGATTGTCTTATTTTATGTGCATTCAGTCTGAATATGATCGTAAATTTGTGTGTGCTTTCAATCTTGAAATGGGGGTGTGCTTCTATTGGGTAGTGTGCTTCTAATGGGACATATACGGTAGTACATTATGCCCTGTACGTGATACAATATTTTATTATGTTGTATAGTCCGATGGTTTTGAGTTTCTTACATTTTCTGAGATAAATACATTAGGTTAATAGTTGGTTGTAATGCTTGCATTGCGTTTGATCCGCAGTGAAGGCGGGGTGCTACCCCCCTGGCCCGTGCGTGCCTGCCACCGACCGTTGGGGTTACATAACCCCCCCCTACTTCTCTGCCTTATAAGCGGCTCCCCTGCCTCCTCCAGCCACTATGCCTCCATGCCCTGCCAGATCCACTCCCTGGTCTTTTTTCTACTTTGGCTCCCCTTGCCTCCATGCTGCCGGTGCCTCCACGCTTCCATGCCTCCGCGATCCACACGACTCGCCAGCCTACACCCGCCATGTCACAAACACGAGGCCGATGCACCGCACACCGCGGATCCAGGAGGGGAGCCAACCCGATGTCGCCCCCCTCCTCACCCCGGCAGCCCGCCCGGGAGGAGGCCCCGGACTGGGAGGCGGCGGCCGATGTGCGTATAGTTCAATACGGTGCCCAGCCGCCACATAGTTCAATACAGTGCCCAGCCGCCACGCCGGTGCCCGCCCCCCGCCTCCCTTGCCCCCCTCGCCCCCCGTCAATGCTGGAGCAGTTGGCCAAGTTTGTGGAGTTGCCAGATAGCCTCATCGCCCCCGGCGGCCCCGGACGTTCACCCCATCTACCTCCGCCACATGAGGCATGGCGCCTCTGCGACACAGCAACCCGCCTCCAGGACTCTCCTCACCCGACCGCCCGGGCAGCCACTGACCACAGCCCCACCTCTGTAGCCGAGGCAGTACGTGAAATAATCGACTCCGCCAAGGCGCAAAACACCAGATGCCGCAGAGGTATACCAAGCGGATATATCTTCCCCCACGACCTCATTGAGCGAGGCCCCGAGAGGAAGGCGGTAAAAAGGGGGGAGGCCAGCCTCGAGGAATACAACCTCGGCCACCGGATGCTTGAATCGCAAATCGCCTTCCCCTCGCTCTCCATCCCAGGCCTCCTCTACCACAACTTGATTGTACAATGCGACTGCGTCTGGCATCCCTGGCCGACGGTCCGCCGTTGGCCCGAGATGATCTTCGCGTGGGTGGCCGACGGCCGGCTCCCTGATGGATGGCTCGACCCCATCGCCATCAATGCCGTCCGCCTCGACGTCATTACCACCCCCTCAAACTTTGTCTCGGCGTCCAGGGCCTCCAGCTCACGCTCCGCGGCCGCCCCCGGGCCTGCGGCCGCCCTCCAGCCATGCTCCTCCCAAGCCGACGCCAGGACCCCCTACACCGGTGAGGCTTATGGGGTCCTGCCTGGAACCGCAAACTCGCCTCGTGCGACCTCCCACCCACCGGTGAGGCGCACGGCGAGCAGGGGGCTCGGAGGCGCCACGCCTGTGCATACTGCCCCAACGTCAGGCGCATACTCACCATGCACAGCGAGGCTGTATGTAACATGAAACGCGCGCGTGAGCGTGCCTCTGCCGCTCCTGCGAGCCCCTCGGCGGATTTTAGTCCGTCGGCGGTGACCCGCCAACCCGGAACGGGCGATGTGCGCACGAGGGGGCCCCCCCAGGTCCCCCCCCCCAAGCGGCCCGAGCAGCATCCCCTCCGTGCAGCGACCCCCCCCCCCCCCCCCCCCCCCGGGAGGGCACCTCACATCCCCCGACCAACCGCCACCATCACAGACGTCACCTCGCCCCAACCGTCCACACCCTGTCATCGAACGCGGCCCCGGCCGTCTCCCTAAAACCGGAAGCGCCCATTGGCGCGCTGGAAGTCTCCTGCCCCGGTGCCGGCCGCAGCCCGGGCCGCCTCACGGGCTTACATAACCCTTGGGGGACGCCCCGCGCCGCAGGCTCTCTCATCTTGCCCGGTAGCGGCCGATTATGTAACTGGCCCGGCAGCGGCCGATTACGTAACCACCATCACTGCTCAACCACGACCACCCCTGCTACCCCTGCCGCCACCCCTGCCACCCTTGCCGCCCCTGCCTCCCCTGCCTTTCCCACCAGCAGTGCTCCACCACCACCGCCCTCCCCCGCCCCTCCTGCTCCCGCCACCGGCGCCCTCTCGCACCCTCCCCCGGTGACACTGCCTCCCGGTCTCCCCCCCCCCCTCCCCCACCACAGGGCCTATGGGCCCCCCTCCCCTCCTCCCCCGCCGACTTCCCCCAACCTCTCCCATGCAACAACCGTGCCTCCTCCCCCTCCCCACCCCCCTCCACCCCCCACCCCCCTCCACCCCCACCCCCCTCCCCCTCAGTGCTCCCTCACCAGGCCTGCCAGAGGGTGGGAGTCTCCCTCGCCGACATCATGGCCCAGGGCACCTGGACCTCCGGGGCAGTGCATGCCTACCTCCCTCGCCTTGTCCCCTCTGTCGCCCCTCGCGCCCTCTCCTCCCTTTTGGCGGAGGGCTCTTTGGGGCACCTCCCCTGACATGACACTGACATTTGATCCTCATCTTGATCCTCATTTACCTCACTTTATTATATCATTACCCTATTGTACATTGCTTTATCCCTATATACCCTCATTGTACATTGCCCCCCACTTTATATATAATAAAGTGCTTTTTCTTTCCACTTCCTGCCTTGACTTCCTCCTTCACTGTGTATCATAATGTATACCTTACTTCAGCTTGAAGTAACTTTTATTTCAAGTGGCTAACTTTTGAGATATTTGAAGTGCAACCATGCAAAATGAATTTTGGCAAGCACACCAAAACTCTGACACCATAGGCTTAAACAGTAACAGGTTCTATTAAAATGCCTCAATATAATTTCCCTTCTGTGTGGCGATGAATGTTTACTAAGTGCACCAGTATCTAAATTAGATATGTACAATCAAATTGAGATAATTGCTTCGGTTTTGAATATTTGATATTTTCATCGGACTAGCCAACTTTAAGGAGATTAATAAAGATCAGACAAACCCTGCATTTTGAAGTGCATTAATTTGTCTCTGTTACATTCCTCGTCTCCTTGTAGTTGCCTTACCTAAATGAAATTCAAAGTAGTTATGGGGTTCAATTCCGCTAAAGAATGACACAAGAGACAAAGTGTGGGTACAACAAGGTTTTATTGACATGATAGTAGCATCCAGACCCAGCCCTATGAAATACATAAGTAAAAAGTAGTAACGGAAAGTTTGCGCATCTGCAGCTAGCTGGAAAGTTATGGTGGGTCAGCGCAGTGTGGACGACGGTGGGGAAGGTGTGAAAGCCACTGGCCAATCAGGTGGACGGAGAGATAAACTCACCCATCCACCTGAAGATGAGTCCAAGCCGCAATGGACAGGGGAGGAGGGTGACATGTCATTCTTGAAGATTTATACTGCCTATCATAGATAAGTCTGAATAGACTTGTTTTCACCATTACACAGTTTGTTGATAGAAAGCTCGAGCGTACATTTTTACCGACCCAAAGGATTTTTAACCTCCAACACCACATAGACATGGTATGAGAGCAACCAGCCTTTGATGACACTAAATTATACAGAGCGGTGGGAATCCAAATTGGCAGTGGTGCAGGGGCATGGTGAATTGAACCACCGACCTTCAGATTAGGAGTCTGACCTAGAAAAAAGTCAGACACGCTAAGCACTCTGCCAACACCATATTCCTGACGAGTGTGAACATTGCAAACAATATTGTTTGATTTCAGTGATCTGATGAGGCCTGGTGTTTTCAAGTGTAACTTTAATTAAGTCAAGTATGTGTAAGGCCAAATCTTTTTAATATGATGATCATCCACGCCTGCGCCTGATGTTATATATATATATATATATATATATCAACTGTTAAAAATGCATCAGGCCAGTAGCAATTCAACTTTCGTAAGCTCACAAATGAAACTTCTAGAACTGTACTGTATAAGACATTTATAAATGAGAATACATTGCTCATTGTTTGACTGAAAACACTGTGATGTGTACATGAAGGACATGTAATTCTTTTATCAGTTTAGAGTGGTCCAATATTCAAACAAAATATACTAAGCAAATATATATAATAAAAACCGCCCGCCTGTTCCTTATTTGTGTGATCAAAAGGATGATCACCAACTTTTTTTTCCATTTCACCTGATTGTGTGACAGGGAATAATTATTTGTGAGCAGTAGTGGGCGTTACTTGTATCTGTTTTCGAATCAGTAGAGGGTCAGGTATTGGTTACCTGTGTATATCTAAGAAGCCATTAGGCAACCTAGCCTAGTAGATAGCGAACCCGCTTTCCATCACAGGAGGTCCTGGGATCAATCACTGGCAGAGTTAAACCAAAAGTTACAAAAACTAATATTTGCACTACATCGGCTAATATTTGCACTAACAATGTTGGTTGAGTGTTTGGATACCATGACTGAGTGGGATATCGGGGTGTAGGATCCCAGTGGGCCACATTGTCAAATTCGATTCCCGCCCTCAGATGTTGCTAGTACCTAACATTCAATATTTCCTGTTAACCTAGCAAAGTTCTCTTTAATACTAATAGTAACCATAACGCTGTCACATTGAATAGAATAATCCATGTTGATACAGAAGCCACAAAAGCACATTGACATACGTATATATGTATATATGTATATATGTATAGATATGTATGTATGTATATATATATATATGTGTATATGTGTATATATGTATATATGTATATATGTGTATATATTATATGTATATATATATGTATATGTATAACCTGTTGTGCTGGGGGCCGTTAAGCAAACAACACAAACAAACAAATGTATATATATGTATGTATATATATATATGTATATATAAACTTTTGTGCTGGGGTCGTTAAACAAACAAACAAAAAAATGTGTATATATGTATGTATATATGTATATATATGTATATATATGTACATGTATGTGTATGTATGTATTTATATATATGTGTATATATGTGTATATATGTATATATGTATATATATGTATATATATGTATATATATGAATATATATGCCCCACGATGTACATAATATATATATATATCATATATAATATAATATTATGTGGTTGGGCATATAGATGCCCCGCCGTATACATATAGGATACTATATTATGTATACATAAATTACATGTATGTATATACATAGTAATTATAATAATATATAATAATTATATTAATTATGATTTGTATATATATATATAATACATGCATATGTAATATATGTATGTGGGTATTACAGTACCTCTGACACCTTAGGTGCTAAAATACCTCGGGGGTTTGACACCCCTGCCTTGCAAAGTTGTAAACCACTGCCTTGTGGTACAGGTTATTGATAGAACCAAAGGCTAAGGGAGCAAAACCCGAACAGAAAACCATGTTACCATGGCAGCATTAAGGGTGCTGATGAAGGGAACTCGTAACATCTCCTGACCAGCCGCTGCAGGGACAAATAGTTTGCGCCTGTCTTTATGTGCTCTTGCCGGTGTGAGACCTCTATTTGCTCCCTGAGAGAGTGCTGCTAGTAACTTGCAAAAGTCAGCAGCACTTCAACACTTTGCAAGCAGCTTTTATGAAATGTACAACCGCACGAAATTACATCACTCTCACAGCAGAGAGCTAAATGGAGAGCGGTGGTTAAGTAATGAAAGCAGTCTTTGTCGGATTCCGACTGACAGCATGGTGATGATGATATATAATATATATGTATATGGTGGCATATATATCTAGTTATAATCTATGCTATGTGTATATTATATAATATATGTACATGGAGAGGTATATATATATGTTGCTATGTATTATGTATATTATAATATATATATAAATATATATATACATACACCAGGCATATAACAATACAAAAGTATACCATCGTCCAGAATTGCTGGGTCTCAACCTATCCGCGGTAATACACGGGGTGTGGGGGATGTGGGTTGGTGTGGTGGTGGATGTGGGTGTGGTGGTGCCCGGGATGTGGGGTGGTGGTGGATGTGGGGGTGGTGGTGGTGGATGTGGGTGTCGTGGTGCTGGGGATGTGGGGGTGGTGGTGGACGTAGGGGTGGTGGTGGTGGATGTGGGTGTTGTGGTGCTGGGGATGTGGTGTGGTGGTGGATGTGGGGGTGGTGGTGGTGGTGGAGATGGTGGTGGATGTGGGGGTGGTGGTGGTGGTGGGATGTGGGGTGGTGGTGGATGTGGGGGTGGGGGTGGCTGGAATGTGGAGATTGGTTGGTGGTGGTGGATGTGGGTGTGGTGGTGCTGGGGATATGGGGGTGGTGGTTGATGTGGGGGTGGTGGTGGTGGGATGTGGGTGTGGTGGTGCTGGGGATGTGGGTGGTGGTGGATGCGGGGGTGGTGGTGGTGGGGTGGTGGATGTGCGGGTGTGTGGTGGTCGATGTGGGTATGGTGGTGGTGGATGTGGAGATGGTGGTGGTCTAGGTGGATGTGGGGGTGGTCGCGGTGGGGATGTGGGGTGGTGGGGGTGGATGTGGAGATGGTGGTGGTGGTGGTGGGGGTAGTGGTGGTGGTGGTGGATGTGGGGGTGGTGGATGTGGAGATGGTGGTGGGGGTGGATGTGGGGGTGGTGGTGGTGGGGATGTGGAGTGGTGGTGGTGGATGTGGGGGTGGTGGTGGTGGTGGGGGTGGTGGTGGTGGATGTGGGGGTGGGGTGGTGGATGTGGGGGTGGGGGTGGTGGTGGTGGAGATGGTGGTGGTGGTAGATGCGGGGGTGGTGGACGGATGCCAGAGGGCCCACACGGAGGTGTGAGCCCGGCCCTGGAGTGCATGATGTATATGACGGATATGACGGCCGATGCCTCCAGGGAGTGTCAGTAGTGTGAGGGAGGGAAGGGGAGGAGGGGAGGAGGAATGGGGGTGGGGGGGGGGGGCTGGAAGGTGCGGGAGGGTGCGTGGGAGGGCTGTTCTCTTTATTGGTCTCGCTCTAATTTGTCTACGATTCTCTAGCAGTGGGATTCAGCTGGTCGAGTGTGTTCGAGCAGAAGTATAGTAGGCAGTGAGTGCTTGATGAAACTATGTCTGTCTTATATTTCTTATGAGCCAATTTCAAATGATTGCTTAATTAAAGTTGTACAATCCGAGGGTTTTGAGTTTCTGTCAATTTCTGAGATAAATATATTTGGTTGATCATTATAATCTACTTTACTTGAAGTAACTTTTATTTGAAGTGCAAACACGCCAAATTAATGTTGGCATGCTTGTCAAATTCTGACACCATAGACTTCTGCAGTGACAAGTTCGGTTATATTGTATCAGTATTCTCTTCTATGTGGTGACAAATGTTTAATAAATTCACAATTATTTAAATTGGATATGTAGAATCAAATCTAGATAGATAATTGTTCTGGTTTGGAAAGTGTGATATTTTCATCGGACTATGCATCTTTAATTAAATACAGCATTTATTAAGGTAAGCTCATCTATGACTACAATAGACACATACGATATAGAAGAAGTTCGAACCTGTATCACCCACAGAAACATCCAGATGCCATGAATATGAAGCGGAAGAAAAACTCCTTAAAATTGTTGATTCCCCATGGGTTTGATTGAGCATGGGAAATTTAGTCAGAGTATCTAAGCAACGGATTAAATAAAGATTACTGGATACTATGTTAATGTTAATTGACCTTTTTATGGGGTTTATCTGATTTCTGCATCGGAATATGGATATATATATGTGTGTAGACACATATATATCAATCGACCTCAGATGGTGCTAGGACGTAAAACAACAAAAAACAAACAAATATATATATATCAATCCTATATATTTATATAGTGCTGATATATATGTTGCTACAACATATATAGTTATGTTTATCAACCATGCATATGGTTTGTATATAATATATATATATATATATATATATATATATATATATATATATATATATATGGCTATATTCTGTCACAACCTATATATACATATATATATCAACAATATAGATATATACATATATATATCAGGTATGCAGGTATTGCAGGTATAGTAATACCTCAGGGAGTTTGACACCCCTGCCTTGCAGAGTTGTAAACCACTGCCTTGTGGTACAGGTTCTTGACAGAACCGAAGGCTAAGGGAGCAAACCCTAAACAGAAAGCCATGTCATTGTGGCAGCATTAAGGGCGGTTGATGTATGGAACTCCCAACATCTCCCGACCAGCCACTGCAGGGACAAATAGTTTTGCGCCTGTCTTGACATGTTCTTGACATGTTCATGTTGTGTGAAACCTCTATTTGCTCCCCGAGAGAGTGCCGCTGGTAACGTGCAAAAGCCAGCAGCACTTCAACACTTTTGCAGGCAGCTTTCATGAAATGTAAGACCGACTCATGGATGCAACTCTCACAGCAGAGAGCTAAATGGAGAGCGGCAGTCAAGTAATGAAAGCAGTCTTTGTCGCATCGCGACCGACAGCATGATGATGATAGATATGTATTTACATCTGCTTGATGTATATACATATTGTTATAATATTTAAATATATAATCTTTCTATATTTACATATATCAACCATCCATATATTTATATATTTTGATATATATGTGCATATATACAGCATATATATATATATATATATATATATATATATATATATATATATATCAGTCATTCATAAACCGACTAATCTACCAGGAGTCCTATTCCAGTGACACATTATATGGCAAGACATTCCGCATCCTGAAAATCCGCCATCTTGTTTTTCATTCAAATCGGTACTTCCAAAGAAAACTGAAACTCGAAGTATGAAATATACCGATGCATTTGAAATCAGTATGTGCAGATTAGTCTACTTGCTGAGCATTAAAAAGCCTAATAAGGAAAATATTAAAATTCATGTTGGTTTTTTTCCCTGAATTAAGGACATTTTCATGCTTGTCCAAAGGGAAGCTTTGTTTTTTCTGTCAATTGGGGGTTTACGTCCTCGCAACATCTAAGATCATATGAGGAAAAGAGCATGTGCTCTCAACACCAAATTCATTTTTTACACTTTCACATTTCAGAGGTTAACATTCTGTCATTTTATTCAACGTAGCAAGTAGCAAAGTATACATGTTTCCCTAGCATTTATACTTGTATAATGCGTTATACATCGCATATGGAGGGAGGCCGAATGGGTTGAACGTCCGTCCCCTGCTTTGGGAGATTGGGGGCATTCGAACCTATGAGTTTGTGGGTTCGAATCCTGGTCGAGTCAAACCGATGACTTAAAAATTGATACTTGTCACTTCCTAGCCTGGCGATTGGCATTACTGGAATAGGGCAAGGACTTGTTCGCTCAGTGTCAGGATAATGTGACTGAGAGGGATATCAGGTCATGGTGCTGGCAGCCTGGTCTCCCAGTGGGGCAGCACTATAAAGTTGCCATGAGTGCGCACTGCCACAAGTCGGTACTCATCCTGATATGACCTTAGATGTTTGATTGATTGATTGGTGAATGCTTTACGGCGTGTCGGCGTTAGATGTTGCTAGGAGGTAAAACAACAAACAAACAAATCACATATAGATAATTGTTATGGTTTTGAAAATGTGAAGCTTTCCTTAATTAAATAAAAAATGTATTAATGTAAGCTCATTTATTATGATCATACACAGATAAAACAAATAGTTCTAGTAGGTCGAACCTATATTAACCACAGAAACATTCAGACGCAATTGGATAGAAAGCGCGAGAAAAACTCCTTTACGTTTGTTTAATTCGAGGCATGTAAGCACAATTGGCAGAACATAAATAAACACCTTGTGCAAATTTAGTGAAAATGTCGCTGGAGAGACGAGCAGGTGCCTCAGAGCTGAGAATGGAATTGTTCTGGAGAAGGGATTGTATACTTCCACGCCTTGACGTCACCCCTCCCTTTCCCATTCAAGTACATATATATATAGTATAGATATGTATATATATGTATATATATAAATTTTACCTCGGTAAACAGCCTCAGGCTAGCCTCAGGCTAGGGAGGAGGTAAGCACGTCCGGTACCAGCAATTAGCATATACAACTCACGGATCTGGATAACGTGTCGTTGGGTTGCTCCGGCAAAATTAGTCTACATACAAGCAAATACGCAGTAGTAAGTATAATAAAAACTGTGGTTAGCTTAATTATGATGCATTAGAGCATCTATATGGAAAGTTTAGACTTTCGTTGGTCAATTTGGACGAGTTATTTGGTTATAAACAACCAAGGATAGAACACTCGAGTGGGTGTGCGCGAAGGGAACCAAACCGGTCATTAGCGGTTATGTCAAACACCCGGGTCACCGTGTGTGACTATGGTAGAGATGTGGGGTTTCGCCCTATCTCATGTGGAAATTTCTCTCGTACTCTAATAGAGAGTAATGTTGGAGATGCTCCTGGGTTTCTTTTATAGACTCCCCTAGACCAAACTTTTTTCAGGCGGTTTTCTCCGAGTTTCGTTAGCATTTTCTCCAACTTGTTGACGTAGTAGTAGTCACAGGTGGGAGAAGTGTGCGGAACAGAGGGATGGGCGGGCCGATACACTGGTCCCGACCCGCGTAAGGTTTGGGCTTGACCCACAACCCACGCACAAAATTTAGCTTATTACGCCTGTGTTTATAAACGGTATAAAACACGTTCTTTAACACCAATAGATGTCCCAAATGAGTTTGAAACAACCATATTGTGACATATATATATACCGGGACTGATCAAAAATGTTTGTTTCAGTTCCCGATGGCCACGAAGCGGAGTAAGCGCGGTGCAGCAGCAGCAGCCGAGGGGCGTGTTCCGAGTGGAGTGGACGAGGAGTACGACTCCTCACCCGTGTTGTCGGCAGGGCCGTCGACACAGCCCCCGGGCGCATATCCTCTCCGACCCCGGACGAGGACGCAGTGCCTGATGTGCCTGCGCCTCCAGATTGGGAGGCTCGCTTTGCAAGATTGGAAAGCCACATCTTGACTGCCAAATCGCCTGTGTCTCGGAAGCGGCGTAGGCCGAGTGTCCAAGAGGATTCATTTGAGGATTTCTTGGACACAGACTCGGCGGTGGAGCTTAAGGCTCCTCCTCCTCCTTCTCCTAAAACGGAGGAAGAAGAAGAAACAGGTGATTTCTTCGGGTGATGAATTCACCAAGGAGCGGGCAGAGTCTGGTTTGCGCAAAAAAGCGGAAGACTAAGTCCAAAAAGAAGAAGAGGAAGAGGAAATATTCTTCTTCTGAGTCGTCCACTGAGTCTACTTCTACGGAATCAGACTCAGACACCGTATATGAAGGGGTCTATGCGGACATTGGCACTAAAGTGGCTAAGAAGGTGGAGAAGCCAAAGGCTAACGGGGTTAAAACCACTACGCTTATGCGCGAGAGCCGTGAATGGTCATTTTCGCTACGTTCAAACCGGCGGAGGTTATCTCCAAGTTAGGAGATGAGTTAACAGGCATAAAGGGTGTTCCCAACTCCATCATTAAAGAAATGGATCGGGATGTCAATATGACGGATGGACCGTAAGAAGTTTGAGATGTGTTGCACACAGTGGCATAAGGCAGTGTTGGCTACCCTAACAGCTATTGTTCCTGTGGCTAATAGGATGCAGAGTGAAAATAAGTTCTCGTCTTTGGCTAAGACAATGGACAAAGGCATTGCAGTACTAGCGGCGGCAGGTAATTACCTGTCGTTTCGAAGATATGAAATGTCTTCAAGTCAGTTTTGCACAGATGCTGGCAAAGAAGTGGCTCGCTCTAAGAAGGTTACCGATAATGAGGGGAAGGAGTTTTACGCTCTATCTTGCTCCAGAGCCGATTAAAGGGGAAACCTTTAGATAATACCAAGATGTTTGGCGGTCAACTACAATACCTCTATAAAGAGGTAGAGACTGCAGCCAAGAGTGGCAAAAACATGGATGGCAAGAAGAACCAGGAAGTTCCTCGTTTCAAAAAAGTCACGAGGGGATTTTCGTCCACGACGGTTCACCAGAGGGAACCAGACCGAGTTCAAACTTCGGTCAAGGGTCTCGGGGGCGGGGCGATCGCCCAGGCTGGACCGACAACACCGCACGGCCAATAGGTCAAGGGTTTAACTCGTCGAGGACCTTTCCCCAGGGGCGGGTCCAAGTAGAGGTCCAAAACACAAACTTTACAAGTCCCTGCAGCCTCTAAAAACACACAAACTGTAAGCAACTTTGTGCCTGGTAATATTAGTAATCATATTTCTGAGTGGCACAAAATTACTAGTGACCAAGAAATTATAGAAATAGTTAGGGGTGTTCAAATTCCCTTTAAACAAATTCTGTACAAATGTATAATACCTTTTTCCATATAACATTCAACCAGTTGAACGAGACGCACTAATAAACAGGTACATAAATTCTTTGAGAAAGGAATTATACAAAAAGTGACACACTGTTCAGGGACAGTTTATTTCAAACATTTTCTCGAGACCGAAGCCTAATGGTGATGTTCGAATGATCCTGGATTTAACAATCCTTAATAAAAGGGTGGAATATCGACATTTTAAAATGTTCTCTCTAGATACGGCACGGGATCTGATTACACCAGATGCGTGGATGGCTAGTGTTGATTTACAGGATGCATATTATACGCTTCCCATAATGGAACAATACCGAAAATTTCTTCGATTTATTTGGGATAACCAACTCTATGAGTTTACCTGTATGCCGAATGGCTTAGCTTGTGCGCCACGTTTATTTACCAAATTGCTTAAAACCTGTTTTCTCGGTAATGGCGAGGAAGGGTCATATAATGTTTCCATACATAGATGATTCTTTTATTATAGCATCAACACAAATTGGTTGTGTGAATGCAGTTTTGGATTTATGTGCATTACTCACTAAATTGGGGTTTTATGTACATCAACAAAAGTCAGTGTTTAAACCAACAAAACAACTCAAATGTTTAGGGTTTTATTCTGGATACACAGTCCCTTACAGTGTCGATAACAGAACAAAAACTAATTAAGTTTATGACTACAGCGACTCAGCTTATTAAGTTATCAAAGCCAAAAATTAGACAGGTTGCTGTTCTTATTGGCATAATGACCTCATATGCACCTGCCTGTGTTATATGGGAAGGCCCATATTAAGTCGCTAGAAATAGATAAAAATTTAGCGTTAACACAAACTAAAGGCAATTTTGAGCGAAAGATGTTTATTTCGCAAGAAGGGTTACAGGATATTGGATGGTGGATGCAACATATAGCAAGTTCACCAAATCCAATCCGCCATGGCGGAACCTAATACAGTAATTACTACTGATGCTTCGTTAGAAGGTTGGGGAGCTCATCGAGATGGGGTCACAACAGGAGGTAGATGGCTTGATGATGAAAATCAGACTATATTAATGCACTAGAATTGCGTGCTATTTATCTGGGCTTACGTAGTTTAGTAAAGATAAATAAATCACAGGTTAGAATACTAACTGATAATACTACTGCCATGGCATATATTCGTAACATGGGTGGAACCAAATCAAAGTCTTGCAATCAGTTATCTAAACTGATTTGGAACTGGGCACAGGCTCAACAAGTCTGGCTGACTGTAGCGCATATTCCAGGGTCACAAAATACACTTGCAGATTATAAAGTAGAAATTTCCATGACCATTTAGAGTGGTCTCTCTCTACACATTTGTTTAACTTCGTTTGTGAAAAATGGGGTACACCTGAAGTTGACTTATTTGCATCACGAAATAATAACAAGTTATCCTGTTATGTTTCTTGGCATCCTGAACCGGATGTTTGGAAAGTAGATGCGTTTGCTATTACCTGGGAAAATAATTATTTTTATATTTTCCCACCATTTAGCATTATCAGCCGAGTAGTGAGAAAAATCGGCTTGGAAGGGACACATGCGATACTGGTGGTGCCCGATATGGGACACGCAACCTTGGCTGCCAGCAGTTTCACAACTGGCAAAAGATCGTATACGATTCCCAAGAAAACTCGGGAATCTGACGCACCACGGACCGCTAGTGGTTCACGGCGACGTGGTCAACGACGCCCCTATTGGCATTCCTTTTCTAAGGAAACAGCTACAGCAATTTGGATTGGACAGAATTACTGATGATAGGATAGTATCGGATGCCTGGGAGGCCAGGAACTGTCAAAATGTATACAACCTATTTAAAGAAATGGGGGTTGGTACATTGTTTGTTAATGAAAGTTAAGCCAACAAATCCAAAGATTTCACAAGTAGCTCGGTTTCTTCGTTCTCTAGAGGATGAAGGACTTTCCTTTGGATCGATTAATGCGGCGAGGGTGTGCGTTATCAATTATATTACCTAGAATTGATGGCGAAACAGTTGGAAAACATCATGTTATTTGTTATTTACTTCGTTCAATTTATCAAAGGAATCCTCCAAAACCAAAGTATAGTCGGTTTTGGGATGTTTCTATAGTATTTAAGTTGTTTCAGGCTTGGCCCTCACAACTCGTGGTTAGATATAAAACAGTTAGGTTTTAAGGTCGCGGTCCTGTTATTGTTAGTAACCGGACACAGAGGACAGACGATTGTTGCTTTATCCTTAACTGGATTAGAAATAGACAAGCAACAAGCTACGTTTGATTTAGAAAAATTGCTTAAATCGAACACGTTAGGTGACCCTTTATCAACGGTTCACTTAGACTGTTTTCCGAATGATCGGAGATTATGTGTTGTGTCGGCCATACGGGCTTATATATACAAGACAAAGGATTTACGTGCATCACAACAACTATTAGTGAGCTTTATAAAGCCACATAAGGCGATTTCACGAGACACACTTGCCAGATGGACAATTACGGTGTTTGAAATTGGCTGGAGTGGATACGAGTAAAATACTCTTCCACTCAACTAGAGGAGCCATGGTCTCCAAGGCACGGGGTGCTTGGTATTTCTGTGAAAAGAATACTAGCGCATGCAGGCTGGAAGACGGCCTAAGTCGTTTGCAAAACATTATAATAAACGACTAGAAAAGCCTACCGGCGTTGCAAAGCGTCTTCTTGCCAACTAACAAGAATAGGTGAGAACAAAAATTTAGAATGTTATAATAATAAGAAAGAATGATATTATTATTAATATTAAGGATAAAAATGAATTATGTAAAGGTCTCCCTAGCCTGAGGCTAGCCTGAGGCTGTTTACCGAGGTAAAATAGTATAGTTATACGAGTCTTACCTTGGTACAGATGATGGATAACTGTTGTTTTTACCGAGGTATAAGCCTCGGATAGATGTGGGCTAGGGCCCTCCCGCCACACCCTGCCACATCTATTCCGTTGGTGTACCTTTTCGGTAAAGTAATAGTATCCATTGTTTGAAAGTCATTTTTATCCTCAATAAGTAGGTTAAGATTGCTGGTACCGGACGTGCTTACCTCTCCCTAGCCCACATCTATCCGAGGCTTATACCTCGGTAAAACAACAGTTATCCATCATCTGTACCAAGGTAAGACTCGTATAACTATACTATAAATATATATATATATATAAACAGTTTGGCCCCTGGTAAGACAGAGTGGTTGAGAAAGAGTATATATTCTCTGGCAGGAATATATTAAATGCCCACCTAAAATTAAAAATCCGACCATCTGAGCGGGTCTGGCAGTAGTAGTGACCAGACGCAGCTGGTATCAGGGTGGTCCGGAGCCACACACAGGTGGCAGACTAGTGGAGGATGAAGGAACTAGACTAGGCAGCAGCAAGTAGGTAGTAACTAATTCAATGACACTAGTTCAGGGGTAACTAAATCACATGACACTACAGGATGTAGTAACTAATAGAGAGAGAACCGCTAGGCAGTCGTGTCCTTGTTTATATTCCCATAATAGATTATAGAGCACATATATCAGAGAGTGTCCGGTTACAGCGGGGGGGGGGGGGCTGCTGAGAATAAGGGGTGTTGGAAAGCGACAGGTGCCCAGAAGGAGCAATGAAAACATTAGGGTATATTCTTTATTTATATTCACATAATGAATTATATACCACATACATATATATACATATATATACATATATATATATACATGTATATATACATATATATACATATATATACATATATATACATATATATACACATATGTATATACATATATATACATATGTATATACATATGTATATACATATATACACACACACATATATATATATATATATATATATATATATATATATATACATCCCGCAGGCTGACAGATCCTGTTCCGGCTCCACACCCTCCCACACCCTGCCTATTATACACGAGCCTCAGCCGTGCTCGGATACTTGACCAGCACAGCCCCGATCGATGGTTATGAAATATGAATTCTCGCCGAGATATCCGTTGTGTCTGCGAGTCAATATTTCAGTCCAGTGACCTTCCCCCCCCCCCCCCCCCCCCCCCCCCCCCCCCACCCCCGGCGTACGGCCCAATCGGACTGCAGTTAGTAATATGGAAGGGAGCCTGTGGAAGGGGGGTGGGGTGCGGTGCGGTGGGGCGTTGTGAGGTGGGGGGGGGGGGAGTGTGCGGGGGGGGGGGGAGTACCAACCAGTGCGCAGCGCCTTCACAACTCAACCTGTAAATCCCAGCGGGCGGGTTTGAATAACACTGCGTCGACAGACATTTCCTCCAAACAAATAATTTAGTGTATCTGTGTATGTTATCGTGAAATATTCTTTTGATTTTAATTCGTTTAAATTATAATATTTATTCAGTGACTTTTATTAATGTTTTTATATTGGGCTGTGTCAAAATGGGGTTCTTTTCTTGGAGCAAAGTTAAGGTATAAAATGGACATTTATGGCCAAACATTTAATTTAAATTAATTCGCGACGCATGAAACCGCAAGAGCTGCGTACGGGACATTATTTTAAGTTTCCTTATAGTTGACGACATTTTATTTCTTATTTTGGCTGTTTGCACTTGGAAGGAAACACAAGGAGTGGGTGCGGTGGGGTGGGGGTGGGGTGGTGAGTGGGGAGTGTTTTAAATCGAGCTGGTTACCATGGTCACACAGCCACAGATCAAGTATCATCCAATCTAAGTTGAACCATGTAAGTATATTTGGCAGAAAATAAATGAACAACTTGTGTAAATTTAGGGAAAATGTCGCTGGAGGGACGAGCAGGTGAATCAGTGCTGAGTTGGTTGGTTCTTGGAGTTATACATCCTGGCAACATCTAAGGTCATATCAGGAGAGATACCGACTTGTGACAGTGTGCACTCATGGTGCCTTCATGGTGCTGCCCCACTGGGAAATCAGGCCACTGGCACCATGACCTGATATCCCACTCAGTCGCATTATCCTGACATTGAGTTAACCAGTCCTTTCCGTATCCTAGTAATGCTGAGCGCCAGGCTAGGAAGCAACAAATATCAATTTTATAAGTCATTGATTTGATTCGACCGGGAACCAACTCCCGATCTCGCGCTCTACCAATTTGGCCATCGAGCCTGGTGGGAATTGTTCTGAAGAAGGATTTGTTTACTTCAACGCCTTAATGTCTGTCCTCACTTCCTAATCAAAATAGATAAATCAAACCATGCAAATTAATTTCTGGCATTAGAAGGGAGTTTATATAGCTTTGTTGATCAGTTTAGTGGGGTTTAACAGTAACATATAGGCCCTTCACATCAAATCTTTGCAAGTTGCTAACTGGATGTATTTAATTAAATGTATTACATTGGTTAAGTTTTGGGGTTGGGCGGAAGGATTTCTATTGGGGACAATTTGTCTTCCTCAACCACTGCTTCTTGCCCTATCCTAGTAATGTGGAGTGCCATGCTAGGTAGTGAGAAGTATCGGTCTTTTAAAGTTTTTGGTTTGACTCAGCCAGGCTTGGAACCCCACGACTTGCCACGCGTGAGGCGCGCGCATTAACAAACTGGGAGGGAGAAGGGGCGAGGGTGGAGGAGGGAAGGGAGGAGGGTAGGAGGGGAGGAGGGAAAGGGGGTGGTTTGCTATTGATGTGTAGACATGGAGCAGATATATGAGGAGTGGAGGAGCGGAGGAGGCAAAGGGTGGGGGTTGAGGAATGGGAAGGGGGGTAAGCAGGGGACCACAGGCTTGATGAAGAACAGGACGAGGTGGGTGAGGAGGGGAAGGGGAAGGAAGGGAAGGAGAAGGACGGAGGGAGAGCAGGTGAAGGGGTGGTGGAAAGGAGCGGGTGGGAGGGGAGGAGGAGGGGAGGGGGGAATGAATGAAAGATGGAAGAGGAAGAGAGGAAGGAGAAGGATGAAGAGAGAGCAGGGGTGGGGGGTGGAATTGAGGTGAGGGGGAGGAAGAGGGGAGTGCAGAGAAGGAGAGGAAGATAGGGAAGAGGGCAGGGGGATGGGTGGAGTGACAGGAGGGGTGTAGGGTGATGTACAGGAGAAGGAGAAAGAGGAGGAAGAGGGTAGGGAAGAAATAGGCAAACAGGGAACGTGTGGAGGGAAGAAGGGGAAAGAAGGGAACGAAGGAAAGGATGGGAAGGTAGTGAGGGAAGATAGCGAAGAGGGAGGAGAGGCACAGAGCTGAGCGGGGGGCGGGGAAGAAGAGGGATCGATAGGATGAGAAGAAAGAGCAATTGGGGCAAGACGTGAAGGGGAAGCAGGAAGACAAAAGAGGGCAGGCTTGGGAGGAAGGAAAATGAGAAAGGGTGGGGGGGGGGGGGAAGGGGAGGAAGAGGAGGAAGGGGAGAGGAGGGAGAGGAACAGGAGATG